>CM022492.1:24583014-24630892 GCA_011952105.1 Coreoperca whiteheadi
AACACTGTAAGGGCTTTCACTGCTCTAACACTGTAAGGGCTTTCACTGCTGTAAAACTGTAAGGGCTTTCACTGCTCTGACACTGTAAGGGCTTTCACTGCTCTAACACTGTAAGGGCTTTCACTGCTCTGACACTGTAAGGGCTTTCACTGCTCTGACACTTTAAGGGCTTTCACTGCTCTAACACTTTAACGGCTTTCACTGCTCTAACACTTTAACGGCTTTCACTGCTGCAACACTGTAAGGGCTTTCACTGCTCTAACACTTTGAGGGCTTTCACTGCTCTGACACTGTAAGGGCTTTCACTGCTCTAACACTTTGAGGGCTTTCACTGCTCTGACACTGTAAGGGCTTTCACTGCTCTAACACTTTGAGGGCTTTCACTGCTCTAACACTTTAAGGGCTTTCACTGCTGTAACCTGAGCTCCACCTGCAGCAGCTGCAGCAGCTCCATCCTGCTTTCACATGAACGCTGAGGAGCAACAACCTGAGGACAGAAGATAGAACAAGACAACAGGGACGTTCACTGCACCTACTACACACCAACCTACCTGGTCTGCCATGATGCATCAGTGTGGACGACCTCCCAGGTTTTTGTTCTGTTGTCAAAAATCTCCACAGAAATAAAAGTTTTATCTCTCTGCAACGAACGACAAGACCGAGGAGGTTAGAGAGTACAGAAAGCACGAAAGTAACAAAACTACAAAGGCACTGAGGAACAAAGAAGAAACCAGGAGACATATAACATTACCAACTAAGGAAAAAGACAAAACTTTTGGTCTTACGATGTCTCCAGAATGTCTGGGGTTTCCTGCTACGAACGTGACAGAGACAACATCACCCTGAGAGACACATTAAAACGCTTTAGTTTATGTATGTTTACATAAAAACAGCTGGGTGTCATCAGCATAACATTGGCAGCAAACAGTTTAAACTGAAAGAGAATATGACCACAGGGCAGCAGCATCTTCAGACTGACACAAACTGGGCCGAGTACTGAGCCCTGAGGGACGCCACAGAGCAGACAGCATGAGCAGAGGACAACATAGGATGTCCTACCTGTCTATAGACAGGGTAAACCTGCTGCAGGACGTCTCCAAAGCTGCTGTTCACTGGCTTTCGGTCAGCGAACGCCAGAGGCAGCAGATTGAAGAGTTTCTCCTGAAAGAAGGGAGGCTGAGGGCCGACAGGCAGCTCTGACACTCTGTCCTGAAAACACAAACACAACAACACCCACAGGACCACGGTTATGAATCTGTGGAGTCATAACTTACAGCTGATGATGATCAGTTTGATTCATTTACACTTTGTTTCTTAGAAATCGTGTTTTATTTGTCAGTTTTTCTGTCAGATTTGTGCAGAAGTGTTTAAAGCACGTTAATCAGCTCCATGAGCTGCTGCAGCTCTAACCGCCGACCAAGCGGTCCAATCAGAAGCCAACCACCTTCCTGTTTGTCGAACACCTGCATGCACCTGTCCCTTTCACCTCACACAGCATGTTTGCCTCACCTCGCTCCTTCCACTCCCCCCGTCAGCTCTCATTGTTTTAAGTAATCTAACGATTTAAGTAAATTAAAACAGTAGAAAGCTCCCAATGTCAGAATACATTGACATCCATCCATTCCTTACAAATAAAAGGCTGTGAGTCAATGCTGATATAATCCGGCCTGTTGCACCTGTGCGATGGCTCTGGCCAGGCCTCGGTACTTTTGCAGGTAGGCACTGAGCGTGTGCGGACCATAGATTGTGGAAGCTCCTTCATACCGCTGAACCTGAAAAACACAGGTCACAGTTGTTGATGACCATCAGTTTGAATTATTCACGCTTTGTTTCTTAAATCGTGAGTTAGTTTTTCTGTCGAAATACTACAGTACCCATGAGCCTCAGCATGCCGTGTACCTGGTACTCTTCGTAGGTGGTGATATAGTGAGTGTACACGTTACTCAGGCCAGCGATGACCACCTCCGGGTCCCTGAACGCCCCCTCCGACTCGAGCTCCTAACACACACACACACACACGGTATTACCACATGACGCGCTGCAGGTGTGAAGCGGTGCTCATGTTTGTGCTCATGTCGTATCTTACTTGTTTGACAGCTTCTCTTAACCTCCTCCCCGACATGGTGCTGTTAATGTGCAGAGCAAAGCAACAAGGTCAGGGTGAAGTCATGAGGGATGGCGCATAGTGTGGGGGGAACGTTGCCATGGCTACGACTTGGAAGTGTTGATCAGTGTGGTTAGAAAGCTGAAGATGGGCACCATTCGAACTAATCCTGAGAGTAATTACCACACTGAGTGGACATTATTAGAGTGCAGGTAAAAGCTGGTCCCCGAGTGGAGCACCGAGCGCTCTGCTGCACACAGGAAGCGCTGCCTTATTAGTGAAGGTTGTTGGGGCTGTTTGCACCCTGAAAGGAGAAATAGTTACTACCTTTTACTTAAAGGTGGGGTACGTGATTCTGGAGAAATCCAGTGCCTTGACAAATACCATGACATAGAGCGAACAACGACACAGCAAGTAATGGGATGTTTCCCAGAGCAGCTCAGCAGCTGCAGACAGACACTCTCAGCTCTCCTGCTGCTGTAGCCGACTTCACTACAGCAGCTCGTGTTGGCAAACTGGAACGGAGGCTGGGTGTCCGTGGGCGAGTCATTTAACGCTACCTGACACACACATCGTGGCTGGAATAGGGTCGTGTAGCTCGGCCCGAGTCTCTTTGTTAGTTTCCCTTTTACAGAGCAGGGCTGAGTACAAACACCGGAGTTTGTTTCAGCGCTCACACTGAACAGAGAGGAGATATTCACCGAATCTGACAAAAAGAATCACAAACCCCACCTTAAGTAAGATTTTGGAAGCAGGACATTTACTTGTATCAGTGTATTTTTACACACTGGTATTACTACCTTTACTTTAGTAAAAGGTCTGAGTACTTAGTACTCCAGCACTGGCTATAAGCTGTATCATCAGTAATACAATCAGTAATATGAACTGTAGTGTCATCAGAAGTACAATCATCAGTGCAATCAAACCGTATCATCAGTATTATGAAACGTTACGTCATCTCTCCAGGAACAGCTACGACAGCTACAGAGCCGATGGTGATGATCTGAACGTCGATGATCTGAGGATGCCACGGCAGAGGCCAGTTCATCTGCACACACACAACAGCTGTGTGTTAACAAACAATAAAACACCAGTAACTTCCCGTCATTCACAGCCATCGCAGATCGCATCATCCCCAAACCACAGAACTGGTCTGATCCGGTGAGGACGGGACTTTAGAATACAACATTGTTTAGGTTGTTTGCCAAAACCTTTCATTTCAAATGATTTATAATGAATCTTATATGACGAACTGAAAATAATGTTCGTCTCGCAAATGTAGAATCAGTCTCTGCAGTCATCTTCTCAACCATCGAATTCCAGCGACGGAAAACAACGTCACTATTTACTCAGATTTTTTTCTTCTCTGGTGCCGAAATGTTTCGTGGTGTTGGTGAATTCTTAAAAAAAACTAAACGCAACTTAACTTCGGATTAACATGCATTGTAACGTAACCCATTACAATAACCCATATTATTTTAATTATTACTATTATTATTATTGATGTTATTATTAATATTATTATTATTGTTGTTATAACTGAGTCCCCGCCCCACACTTGCTGCTCTCTTTTTTTTTTCTCACTGAGATTGTGCCGGGTATAATATTACCAACATTTTCTTAGTAATGCGTTATTTCACTGTGTTACCCCATAAAGCAATACGTTACTGTAAAGACAGCTGTTCTGTTGGAGAGGCTTGTTGATGCAACACAGTTGTTATGTTTAAGGTTGTGTCCACGTCCACGTCTGTCTCCCTGTGGAGGTGAAAGGAGGCTCGAGGTGCCACAATGACATTTATAAAGCAGAACCAGGGGAACCCACAGCTCCATAAATCTGATGAAGAGAATGGTTCTGCATATTTCTGTCTCGGTGCCATCACACAGTTTTAGTTGTGAATCTATACAGAGTTTCCTCATCTGGCCCCTGGACTGTGGCCCCCCAGGTAACTGGAGTTTGAGACCCCTGCATGTTTTTATTTTCAGTCAGTGTATCTGTATTAACGCTCTGCCTCCGTCTTCACCTCCCCGGTGCTGAACAGGATTGGTTTGGGACGATGACACTCCTGCGTCTGATTGGACGGCTTGCCCAGGAGAGCATCTCTGATCCCGTCCCAGAACGGGTCGCCCGCCACAGCGCCTACAGAGACAGAGAGAGAGAGAGAGACCCTCGGCTATACAGGTAGTTACAAACAGCAGAGTGACAGGAGAATGAGAGAAGAAGAACAGTAGAATCACCCTGAGTGAAGTTGAGGTCTCCTCCTCCGTCTGTTGTTCCTGCTGCAAAACTGTGACCCAGAGCTGGTTTACATGTACTGGCCTGACACACACACACACACACACACACACACATCTGTAAGGGTGAATACACCATAATCTGCAAATATATGCACTCAACAACCTAAATGTAAATGGCCTTGAATTATTGAGATAAACTGTAATTATTTATCTCCAAGAGTCGAAGAAACAGATCATTCTTTGTTTCCACCTCTGTCTCTTGCCAGTACACATTCCCAAATCTCGTTTCAAATGTGTATATTCTCTGTGTGTGTGTTGCTGACCGTGTGCGTGTCGTTGATCTGAACAGTAACATCCGTCATGTTGACCCACTGATGGGCAGCGTGAAGGAAGCCGGTCACCTCTTCAACTGCGTTAGCATACAGCTCCTGCAGGGGGCAGCAGCAAAAACACATTCACTGTCCTGACCTACCATTCTCCTAACATTGACCAAAGACCAAGTCCTGACTATAAAATAAAAAGAGTACCTTTTGGGGACATGCTTTTTGTCCCCATAAGGAATGTACAGGTTTGGCGTCCCCACAATGTAGTTAATACAACATTTGTGCGGACCTTTCATTTCATTTCACTTTCATTTCATTATCCAGAGAACCTAAATGTCACATGTTCTTATTTTTAAATTGTGACTAATTATCCTGTGATTTAGTGAAATGTGAAATAAGAAACATTAAATATCCCGTGACTATGGTTTTGGATCAGAACCTCAAAAAAATATTTTTGTTTTCAAGAGTTTAAACTAGAGATGTCCCGAGCCGATCCTACGGGTAAGACTTTATCAATAAAGACAGACAGGCACACAGGTACCTTGGCCTTCCTGTAGATGTTGTGTCCGATGATCCTCGTGCTGTCGAACATGTCGTCTCCAGGTCCGAACGCCTGACACATCTTAGTCTGACAGACACACACTTCCTGTTTACTGTCTACTGATTATACTGAGTGTGTGTGTGTGTGTGTGTGTGTGTGTGTGTGTGTGTTTACCCCTCCTACAGGACAGGAGCTGTTCAGGTAGTCGCAGGGCAGCCCAGTATTCACACAGCGAGGTCCTCTGGTGTTCGGACTGACGTCGCCGAGGTTACTGGAGGAGAAACCAGCGACGAAGCCTCCCTGTGTACACACACACACACACACACACACACACACACACACACACACAGGCCATCAGCTGACATAACCCCACCCACCAACCCTCCAGGGCTCTGTAGTAGAGTCATGGACATTATACTGACTTTATTAAAGGTTTCCTGGGGAGTCTTTCACGCCTGCCTCGTTTGGACCGGATTTTCTGACTTTTCCCCTCCCCCAGACCACAGTCAGGACCAAACCGAACCTTGGTCCGACGAAAAGAGGTGGTCTCGGTCTGGATCGAGTTGAACCATGGTTCGGTTCATTTCAAGTGTGAAAACATTGTTGGATGGTTCTGACTTTTGGACCAATGAAGTTCTTACAGGAAAAACAACGCAACCAAACAAGATGAGTCGCGGCAGCACACAGGGGGAGGAGGAGACCCAATTATTAATTATAACTATTATTACAGCGGCAACAAAATGAATCTGTTCATTTATTTTTCTCCATTCACTCAAACTGCGACAGAAGCTACCGGCTGAAGTATCAACACGCCGACATCAGACGCACATCTACAAACCAATCAACTGCAAGTATAGGGAGACGCAGCTTACGCAGGATGATGACAGGTATGTCATGTGTTGTTCTTTGGTCGCTTAATTGCAATGTGAAACCAAAACTAACCAGATCAACAGAACACAAACGCCAACCTTGGTTCGGACCGTAGATGAACGACGCGTCTCCGCTTCCTCCCACAGTTTCTGATTCTGGATTTTTGCAGCCGATACTAAGTTTAAAAAACTCTGATACAGATTTATTAGCCGATAGTAATTTTTAAGTCCAAACGAAGACCAAGACCTCACTGAGAGACTCGACCACCGGCGGAGGATTTAGAGCTCAGGAGAACAAAAACAGTCTGAAATTTAGGACCAACTTGTCACAATGTGCCTGATGCTGTGACCGATGACTACAAACCATCCAGTCAGAATTTGACATGAAATGATGCAGCATACACTGGACCCAGAGCAGAGAATGCTTCGGCTCATGGAGCTAAACTGCTGTGCAGAGACACCTCATCATGTCCCTTCTCCTGTCACCTGTCCAGGTAGAGCTCCGGGGTTCTTGTCCTGCTCCAGCAGGTAGGAGGCGTAGCCCATGTTGTCGCTGCTCACCATGCGGTTGGTGTAGTTCATGCTGACGGCGTGGACGGCGAACCAGCTGTCAGGAGTGGAGTCAAGACTCGGTCACACAAGCATTAAGGCATTCATTTATTAGTTTCAGTTTGATCACTGTGATCCGTGGATTCATTAACAGCAGTGACGGAAACCAGCACAAGTGCTTCACATCGAGTTCGACGTTGGTGAACTTTGAAACACGAATTCAGGACTTTGATCAATAACAAGCCGTCCTGACACAGCTGAACTTTGAGTGGACGGAGAGTCCCAATATGGAGGAAGATATCAGTGTAGGGTGTATGTTTGTTTATTAAATCAAGGGAAGGGCCTGAAGAAAATATAACGCTGGCGAGGGTCTTGAATATGAATAATGACTATGAGACTCAAGCCCCTCCCCCTTTGTTCAACGTATATTGTATCATTCAGGAGCCAGTATCGAACAATCAATACTCAGCCGTATTAATATTGTTCCTACGAAAGGAGGGTGCTGTGTGTTTTTACCTGAGCATACCTATCCCGTCTCCATCCAGATCTGTGAACTTGAGCACCAACACCTGTTTATCTGTGTTCCACTTATACCTGAGGGGATCAATAACAACACTAATCAATAAGGTATGTATTGGAAGGAAAATACGTATTTGCATTCATGTGAGTCTGCAACTGTAAAATCAAGTATAATGATACAACATTACAAATGTATCATAAACACATAAGGTGAACACTGAGGATAAATCACCGAAAACAGTCACAGGTTTTACAGAAATAATATTTACATGGAGGCATTTACGTACATATGATGTAATAAATCTTTACTCTCAGTATGAATACAGTCCTCTCTCTCTCTGTCACTGTGTACCTGTGTCTCTCGTCCTCAGGGTTGTTCAGGTAGGACTGAGGACTTCTGTTCAGGCTGCTGTCGTCCAGCTGTCCTCTGCTCCTGTAAATCCTGCCTGGCTTCATGGTACCATGGGCTATGTCTATACTCTGGAAACAAAGGTTTACAACATCATGTGGCATCAGGCCAAGTCTATATTCTGGTAACAAAGTGTGATATTCTTAAATAGAGAGTCATGGCACTATGGGGAATGCCTATACCCTGCAAACAAAGTTTCATTAATACAGCTTCATGTTGTGATGGGCTACAGGTAGAGTAAGAAAAGCAGTATTGTAATCTATAGCGTTCCTGTTCAGAGGCACAAAATATGGAAGGAGGGAATGTAACCATATTTTTATCCCCCGCTAAAGTTAAAATGATTTTTCACCACTGACAGTAATTTGCAGTCAAGTAAATATCTCCCAGAATGTTTTGTTCATGATTTTTTGTAATAATGTTGTTTTGTGGAAAGTTTGCTTCTCTTCTTCAGCTGTGTGTTGGGTGCCGAACGCAAGCCAATCAATACATCGCACACACACCTTGACGATGCCGTTGACCAGCGGCTCGATAGACGCCTTGATGTAACCTTTACTGCTGATCATAAACAGTGTGTACTGGAAATATCCTGCCGGTCCGCTGTGTGTGTGAGTCCCGCTCAGAACCACGTTATCCTGACGGTACAGATCCCCATATTTCACCTGCAACGCCTGCAGAACCTGCACACACACACATTATTTCTTTACATTTTGTTTCTTA
This sequence comes from Coreoperca whiteheadi, assembly GCA_011952105.1. Taxonomy (NCBI): domain Eukaryota; kingdom Metazoa; phylum Chordata; class Actinopteri; order Centrarchiformes; family Sinipercidae; genus Coreoperca; species Coreoperca whiteheadi. The sequence goes on from CM022492.1 coordinate 24,591,281, forward strand.
TTGTATTTAACTTTTATTATTTGCAGAGCAGACAGGAAATGTGGGGAGAGACAAACATGCCACAAAGGGGAGGTTTGAATCTGAAGCCATAAATGCTTGTGGCAGTAAGAGTGTTTTCATATAATAATACAACACTGTGAAAATGTCTACTTTGATGCTTTTGCTGTTATCATACTTATGTACTTTAACTGAAATAAACGTTTGATTGCTGGATTTTTAACTAATGGAGTATTTTTATAGTGTGTTATCAATACTTTTACTTAAGAAAAGGATTTAAATAAGTTTCTGCTAATTATATGTGCTATTTACTGTATGTGTGTGTGTGTTCACCTCCAGTCGTAGCCTCTGTGATATCATTCCTACGTCTGCAGTGACGAACACGACTCTCCGCCTCCCGTCGTCGATGATGAAGGCTCGGCTGTACAGGCGAGTGTGAATGCCTGCAGCCGTCTGCTGAGGGTTTGCGTAACCCATCTAAACACACACAGATACACAACTTGGTGTGGTCATTTCAAAGAAAATGTTGAGCTCAGTAATTGACGTCAAACATGAATCCACTTTTCATGTGTTGATGTTTCGGGTTATACATGTTTCTACTTTCTACCAAAGTCTGCAGGGTTAGAAAGGAAACCTGCTCGGTGAACTGACTCTTTAACCCTTCTTGTTTCTATGACAAGCTCCAGTTGAAAACTTGCTGACAATTTAAATACAGCTTCACGTTGAATTATCCATCCATTAATTTTCTCTTATCCAGTGCCAGGTCAAGGTCGTCCAGACTTTCCTCTCATCAGCAACGTTTTCCAGCTCCTTCTGGGGGATCCGAGGCGATCCCAAGCCAGATGAGATATATAATCTCTCCAGTGTGTTCTGGGTCTACCTCGGGGTCTCCTACCAGTTGGACGTGCTCAGAAAACGATGGAACCCAGGAGGATCCTGATTAGATGCCTGAACCACCTTAACTAGCTCCTTTCAACATGAAGGAGCAGCTACTCCGAGCTCCCCTCGGATGTCTGAGCTCCTCACCCTCTCTCTAAGGCTGAGCCCAGACACCCTGCAGAGGAAACTCATTTCGGCCGCTTGTATCCGTGATCTAATTCTTTCGGCAGCTACCCAAAGCTCATGACCGCAGGTGAGGGCTGGAACGTAGACCAGCTGGTGAATCGAGAGCTTTTCCTTTCGGTTCAGCTCCCTCTAAACCACAATGGTCCGGTACAATGCTGCATTATTGCTGACGCTGCACCAATCCACCCGTCCAGCTCACACTCCATTTTACCCTCACTGGTGAACAAGACCCAGATATACCTGAACTCCTTCAGCTGGGGCAACAACTCTCTCCCAAGCCCCCTATCCACTGCTTTCCAGCAGAGATTCACATCTTCAGACTTGGAGGAACTGATTCTCATCCCAACTGCCTAACACTCGACTCGACTTCACCTCAGTGCGTGCTGAAGCTCCTGGTCTGTTGAAGCCAACAGAACCAATCTGCAAAGAGCAGAGACGTAATTCTGAAGTCATCAAACCGGACACTCTCCTGCCCCCTGCTGCGTGTGTTTCCTTCTGCAGTTCATTCAGAAATGTTCAGACACATCCAGGTTGAGCTGAGGGTTTATGGTCCTTTGACTACAGACTTAAAATATGACAGTTTGATAGCTCCGATTTCAGCAGAGAAACCATAAAGATTAGGAACCATCCGGCCTCCACTGCAGACTTTGGAGTTTGATTCCCTGCAGATTAAAAGTGTGTTTGCCTGCCTTTCTAAAGTCCTCAGTAAGCTGCTATTTGAGTCCAGAGAATCAGGTCCAGTTTGGGCCACCTTTTGTTATTTGACCTGAATACGTAGGGCTGTTCTGGGTAACAAGGCACGAAGATTTTGACTCTACTTTAGGTATCATTTAAGAGCAACTTAACACACAACTTGCTCCCTACAATACTCTCGTCCAAAAATACAATAACCTTACAACAAGTTTTACAATAATTTTTTATTCATCTTCCTCACGTTTTTCTGACAGAACAGTTTAATTCTAATTTTAGTCAATACTGCTGTCCACACCAGCCATATAATGGATTGCATTTCACTCGTGCTTTATGCATAAACCGTGACCCAAGGTATCTTTTTAGGCTTTAAGTCTACTTCTTTCCCACTTAAAGCTGAAAGTTGCTGCTCCAGGCTGCACATGCACAAATGGTCATTCAGAGAGGTTCACGTAGCAGTCCTTTTATACTTATAGCCTACAGTTTTTTCTTTCTTTTTCAAACCCGCTTCACAATAGGACAATTCCTATTGTTCATTCTGATTGGTTTATCCAATGATAAACCAATCAGAATGGTTGCTTGACGCGTAGGTCCACATAGGGTGTTGTTGAGACTTTGGAGGTTTCCACATCAGCTCCTCTGTAAGGCTCTGCAACCCGCAGATACCCATAACACCTCTGCGTAGGTCACCTGTGAGTCCATTATTGTCTACATGGACAGAAGTTGCTATTGTATTTACCTTGACACTTTTTGAGTCATTAAACACTTGCCAGTCCATTATTGTCTCTACATGGACACCTGGGAGTCTGCTACTGTCTCTTATTTCATGTCCACTGGCCAAAGGAACAAAAGACGCCTGTGTTTAAATCGTCCTCCATGTTTAAAGTGTATTTGTAGTCATTTTACCCATGGTTAGGCTAGTGTCACCAGTCAGTTAACTGCCAAAAGGGCCTGAAGCATCAGTACTCTTGCTATGGGTACCTGCAGTTTAATATACCTTGAACACTTGTCCAGTCCAATGATTGGACAGTTGAAGTTTTTAATGCATCATGAGTTGTACTCATGACTTCTGAACATGGAAGAAGCAGCGTGGCTGGAGACCTTGCAGGCAGCATCAGTGTCCGGTGTGTGTTTTGGTACTGACCAGAGGGATTTCAGCCGGTGGCCCAGTGCAGTCGGCCCGGCCCACTCCGATCAGGTAAGGTCTGTGCTGAGGCTCTGGACTAGGAGGAAGGGTCGCTTCTGGAGCTGACAGGACAAAAGAGAAGGATAACTGTAAGTGGACCATACCGCTACTCTTTCATGTTTTAGCTCACTGCAAATTCGTATTATTCACATCCCTGCTAATAATTGTTTTATCATCTATCAGTTTTTAATTCCTTCTGGGGCGGCTGTGGCCTGGTGACAGAGCAGGTCGCCCACCAATCGGAAGGTCGGCGGTTTGATCCTGGCTTCCCCCAGTCCATGTGTCGAAGTGTCGTTGAGTAAGTTACTGAACCCCAAATTGCTCCCGAGGCTGAGCCTTCAGTGTGAGTGTGTGTGAATGGTTAGTTTCGTTTGTACTGATGGGCAGTTAGCTCCTGCCATCAGTGTGTGTGTATGGGGTGAATGTGATATGTATTGTGAAAGCGCTTTGAGTAGTCAGAAAACTTGAAATGCGCTATACAAGTACAGTCCATTTACCATTTCCAGGCAGCCTTTAATTTCAGTTAATTGCAATAGAGTTCAACCTGAAAAAATTCACAGTCAATGTTTAGTTAACGTATTTTTATGCTACAATATGTTTTTTTGTATATAGGTGGTTAAGTTTTTGCTTATAAACTAATCGCTTTGCTAACAACTCTGTGAGGCTGTACTTAGACACACCAATGCTTTGAGCTAAATGCTAACATCTGCATGCTAACATATGCTCAATGAAAGTGGTAAAATGTTAATGTTTAGCAGCTATCACGTTTAACATGTTCACCATCTTAGCATGCTAACACGCTAAGGTATTACAATTCATCCTGAGGGGAACATGAATTCGGAAGGTCGGCTGGCTGGTCTCCCTGCTTGCACAACCAAACCTCTGCAGATGATCCAGAACGCGGCGGCAAGAGTGGTCTTCAATGAGCCGAAGAGAGCGCACGTAACCCCTCTCTTCATTAGGTTACACTGGCTCCCTGTTGTCGCCCGCATCAAGTACAAAGGGATGCTATTGGCTTACAAGACCACCACTGGTTCTGCACCATCATATCTTTGCTTGCTCATACAGACCTACGCTCCTGCCAGGTCCCTGCGCTCTGCAAAAGAACGACGCCTGGTGGTACCATGCCAAAAAGGAATAAAATCACTCTCGCGCACCTTCTCTGGATCCGTTCCTCATTGGTGGAATGATTTGCCGGCCTCTACAAGATCAGCAGATTCTGTAGCCACCTTTAAAAAGCACTTGAAAACGCATCTCTTCCACCTGACTGACAATCACTAACTCTTCTTCCTTTCTACCTCTGCTATAAAAAAAAAATAAAAAAAAGAAACCCTTCCTATCCTTAGCTTTGTATCCTGTGCTGGGCTTTAACCAGACTCGTTTTTGATGCACTTATGCTTTTTGTTACCTTGTGTTGTTATATTGCTTCCATTGTCTTCCTCAAATGTAAGTCGCTTTGGATAAAGGCGTCTGCTAAATGACTAAATGTAAATGTAAATGTAAAGATATTTCACAGATAGAGACATTGGTACCTCAATGCTAGTGTGGCAAAACACTGAACATCTTCCATTTCATTTAATCATTCATTTAAAATTGACTTTGGTGCCGTCCAGTGACTGACTGACTGACTTCCTGTTTGTAGCTCTCAGCTCCGAGTCCATTGGTTCCTGCTGAAGATGTAAATCTTTAAAAACACCTCACAGATATGTAGTTTTATGTTTAAAAAGCCTCAAACAGCTGCTCGCTGTAGTTTATAATCCAACAAACAGCAGGAAATAGGGCATTTGTTGGGGACTATTTTTATCGGCGGATTAATCCACATTTGGTGCTCAAGTGAGTATTTCAATTAAAGAAACATGCAAGCTTCTATTTTTATGCTTCCTGTTCTAGATGTGAATATTTAGTTCTTGTGTGTGTCGTCTCACCTGTGTGTGTTTTCCAGGTAGCCATCAGTGTGATCAGTGTGACACATACGGCTGTCATGACAATGAACAGGACGGCCAGCGTCGCCTCCCGGGCAGAGACGCCACAACACAGCGACTTCCTGCCCGCCATACTGTCTGTCAGCACAGGAGGTGTCAGAGGAGTCATTTCAAACGTTTCTTTTAATGATCTAATCAGAGATAATGTAAACAGACCATAGGTTTATTTTGGGGTCCCCAGATTTACTTTACTTTTTACAATTTCAACTTTGTTTTTTCCGTAAAGAACATGTGTGGCAGCGTCCAATCAGAAAGCACCAGCTCCACCAGCTGTTTACCTCCATCAGCCAATGAGCTCGTGTTCACACAGCAGCAGTGGAGGGAAACAAGCAGGAAGTCAGGTTTTAGTTTAATGACTTTCTGGAAATTAGGTTAAAGTGTGCTCTACATTTGGATGGAAACCTGGCAAGTGAGACAGAACGGGGGCGTTAAAAGGTCGCCCAGCTGCCATTAATGACTGGAGGATGAAAATCAGCTTTTAACTGATCACAGAGAAGAAGAAACCACACAGGAAACAAATCGAGTTCAGACTTAAAACTGAATCTGCGTTAAGACGACGTGATCGTACTCACCTCCAGGAGAGAAAGTGTGTTTGTGTTGAGCGGGTCTGATCCAAGGTCTGTAGTTCAGTTTAGCTGTTATCTACCTGATAAACAGGTTTTCTCTCACTCCAAAGGTCACACACCTGAGTGGCACTCAGATATAGATAATGGATTATAAATCGGTGAATATATAAGAAACAAAGTCATAATAGATTCATTCATGGTTTTGGAGTGAGACCGTTCTCCTTGGAAACAGCACAGCAATTTATGAAAAAATCTCAACCCATGATCCAGTTTCTTGCTTGTTTCATAGCTTTTGCCTGTATTACATGATCTTCATCAGGAAATGGATTTTGCTCAGTGGTCACAGGTGGATTTTCAAAATAAGTAAAACACTTTACAAAATAAGTAATAAATGTTTTGGGCCCATAAAAGAGGTCAACTGATCACAACTAAACTCAGGTTGTGATAACCTAACATGAACTTAATATAACTGAGCAGACCGAACATATGAATATATAATGGCTGATCAGGTCACTATAGAAACAAAACCTAGAAATAGAAAACTAGAAATACAACAAAACGGGACAATGAGTCAATCACTTTAAATATTTTAACAATTAACCAAAACGAGATTATATAAAAAAGAAGATATTTTAAATAAATAGTCGTCAGTAAAATAATTAATAAATGTTTTGTCCAAGAAGGGGATCACACTCCTCAGCCTCTCCAGAACAGTCTATGCCAGGGTACTGGAGAGGAGAATCTGGCCGATAGTCGAACCTCGGATTCAGGAGGAACAATGCGGTTTTCGTCCCGGTCGTGGAACACTGGATCATCTCTATACCCACGCCAGGTTGGTATAGAGATGGAGGGTTCATGGGAGTTTGCCCAACCAGTCCAGATGTGCTTTGTGGATCTGGATAAGGCATCCCCTGTAGTTGGAACACACCCTCCAGTCCCCCTTTTAAAACAGATGGACCACCACCCTGGTCTGCCAGTCCAGAGGCACTGTCCCCAGCTGCCACGCAATATTGCAGAGGCGTGTCAATCAAGACAGCCTCACTACATCCAGAGACTTGAGGTACTCAGGGCGGATCTCATTCACCCCTGGTGCCTTGCCACCGAGGAGCTTCTCAACTACCTCAGTGTAGGTAGCCCTCGGCCTCTGCTTCCTCAGAGGAAGACAAGTTGGTGGGGTTAAGGAGATCCTCGAAGTACTCCTTCCACCGTCAGAGGATGTCCCCAGTCGAAGTCAGCAGATTCCCACCCCCACTGTAAACAGTGTGTGCAGGGCACTCCTTCCCCCTCCTGAGGCACCGAACAGTTTGCCAGAATTTCTTCGAGGCTGACCGATAGTCCTTCTCCATGGCCTCACCGATCTCCTCCCAGACCCGGGTTTTTGTCTCCGCAACCACCCGGGTCGCATCAACACCTATCAGCTGCCTCTGGAGTCCCCGAAGCCAACCAGGCTCGATAGGACTCCTGCTTCAGCTTGACGGCATCCCTTACTTCCGGGGTCGACCAACGGGTTTAGGGATTGCCGCCATGACAGGCACTGGAGACCTTACGGCTACAGCTCCGAGCGACCGTGTCGACAATGGAGGTGGAGAACATGGTCCACTCGGACTCAATGTCTCCAACCTCCCTCGGGATCTGGTTGAAGCTCTGCCGGAGGCGGGAGTTGAAGATCTCTCTGACCGGAGACTCTGCCAAATGTTCCCAGCAGACCCTCACAGTACGTTTGGGTCTGCCAAGTCTGTCCAACTTCCTCCCCCGCCATAGGATCCAACTCACCACCAGGTGGTGATCAGTTGACAGCTCCGCCCCTCTCTTCACCCGAGTGTCCAGACATACAGCCGGAGGTCAGATGACTCAAACACAAAGTCGATCATCGACCTCCGACTTAGGGTGTCCTGGGATTGGGTTGCCGAGGCCCCTGCCTTCGACTGCCACCCAATCCACAATGCACCGGCCCCTTACAGTTCCTCCTGCAGGTGCTGGGCCCACAGGAGCTCGGCCCCATGTCGCTCCTTTGGGGTGAGCCTGGCCGGGCCCCGTGGGGTAAGACGGCGCTCGCATGCGCACCAGGCGCTCGCATGTGAGCCCCAACCCTGGGCCTGGCTCCACGGTGGGGTGCAAGTTGTGCCATACCAGGCGACATCACGGACCTGGATTTTAAATTCCTCATAAGGGGGATTGGGGAGAGGGAAGTCTGGGTGTCTCTGCTTAGACTGCTGCCCCCTAGATGGATTGTTCAAAAATCCCAGAAATAAAATACTGTTAATACATTATATATTCAGTAAATGCACCTTGCTGGTAGTTTAGGCCCAGTGCCACTCATGTGTTTTATGATATAATAGTCATTAAATTAGCTTGGCCTTATCGTACTACTTGGTATCAGGTGGAAATGTTCTCATATGTATCATGATGTCTTTCTACTGTTCATCCGCATACATATTATTGAACATTCTTAAACTGAAAATTAAAGTAGCTAACAGTATATAAAGCACTTTAAATACTACAATATTTCATATTACTTTATAGCTGAGTGTATATTCATGACATGAATGTGAATATTAACACCAGTATTGATACCTTAAACAATACCAAGTTTATTTTTGCCTCTTAAGAAGGAGTTGTAGTTTGTCACTGTGGCCACTAGAGGACAGCGATTCACAATCATGTCTGTTTTGAACCGGAAGCAAAGCGACCGTCCTCCAAACAGAAAGACACAGGAGACAAAGTGAAGACATCAGGTCACATCAACTTTCTGCTCAGATTCTCATTTATTGTCAACGTACAGCAGATCATGATTCACATTGGGGTTTCAAACCTCCATGAAACATTGTGTTGAAACTAGTTAGTTTGACTTTAAAGCTGAGTGTTTAGTTGCAGCCAGCAGACTTAAGGTAACGTCTGAACCTGGAGCGAATCATTTCTCTACACCAACAGCTGTTTGACTGAAGACACATTATCAGACTCTGTGTGTCTGTTTCCATCTAAACATGAAGTGAGATTGTGTTCTAGACAAGAGAGAGAAAAGAGAAACAAATCATTCTGCTGTACGTTGGTGCTAGAAATTTACTGCACAGGACGAATCTTCATGCTGATGGTCTTTAGGGAGTAGTCATAACCCTTCCAACTGAACCAACTCACTCCAACAGCAAAGAGAGTGTTATCAGCCCCCCAACGATAAACCCCGTTTGGGTTTGCACTGTGACACTTGTTGTACCAGAACGCCCCCAGGTATAATCTGGCACAGTTGCTCAATGAGGAGTCCTGGTCTTTGTCGAAGGTGGAGAACTTCATTCCATTGTGTCCACTCAGACTGTCTCCTACAGAAACACAACATGAGCCACAGGGTTTAATCCTGACAATGATGCTAACACTTCTGGGCATTTATTTAGCTGACTTTCCAGGACAAATTCACAAGAAAAAACTTGCAACCTATTTAAGTGAGTTTTTATTTGCCCATAAAGTATGGAAGTTTTGAATTACGTTAGAATGAATACAACTTTGAATTGTTGTATTTTAAATTCGTTTTTTTTTCGTTTCAAAATACGTGTTTTACTGCTGAATGGTGACGGGACTCTAAACTGCAGCCAGCAGGCTTTCACCTCTTTACCAACTTTTTACATTAACAGTGGCTGGTGTAACGTTGTGACAGTGATTCAATAGCACTGTTCTCCTGTTCTTCCATTCTGTTTATTCGTTTCTGGTATAACACGAAAAAAACATGGTATTTCCGTTTCTTCGTTTTTGAGTTCAAATGAAAAAACAAACTATTACAACGGGCACGGACAGTTCAGGAAGTTCGTGTTTGTGCGTTCTTGTTGTCAGAATCAAAACATGAAAAACGAGAGAACCAAATCCCAATAACAGTCCAATGTGGGTGTTTGGAAATTCCATTTTTCGATTTTTCCTTTCGAAGAAAGACATGTTGAAATGTGAGGCATGTGACCCAGAAGTAAAAGTATATATATCAAAATAAAAGCCAAGAGGATAGGGTGGCCCTTCTATAAAAGTGTAACATTATGCCAGCACAGGATCTGTACCTGGGTAATGTAGGAAGATAAATAAATAAATGCATCACTGCCTGCAGAGGCTGCATAAATAACAAGATCTTTTTGTTTTGTTCTTTTCATTTAGACATGAAATATCTTTTATCCAAAAAGTGTGTGACATATTTATTATTTATATTGTGCTCTCTTGAGAATTGTTGTTTTGTTGCTGTTGCTGTCTTTATGGCGTTTTGTTGTCTTTCTGACCGTGCTGGACGGCGTAACGGTCGTTGAGCCTAGTTGAATGGAGAGGTCGTGGTGAATCTTTGGGTTGGCCGGGATCACAAGTAGTTCCGTTTTGTCCAGGTTCAGCTGCAGGTGATGGTCCTTCGTCCAAAGCGCAATGTCACTCAGGCATGCCGAGATGCGAGCAGAAACAGTTGAATCGTCAGGTTGAAACGACAAGTGGAGCTGCGTGTCATCCGCATAGCGGTGACAGGAAAAGCCATGCTTCTGAATGACCGAGCCGAGGGACGTCATGTAGATGGAGAAGAGTAGGGGACCAAGCACCGAGCCCTGCGGCACCCCTGTATTGAGATGTTGGGACTCCGAGACCTCGTCTCTCCAGGATACTCTGAATGACCGACCCGAGAGGTACGATTTGAACCATCGCAACGCGATTCCAGAGACACCCATAGCCCTGAGAGAGGACAGGAGGACGTGGTGATTAACTGTGTCAAAGGCCGCAGACAGGTCCAGTAAGCCAATCTCAGGGCTTCAACAACTGAGAGCAGCGCGATCTCCGTGGAATGGCCGCTCTTGAAAAAGTGTGAACAATAAGTACAAGAAAGTGCAATAGTCAAGTGCGCTGTCGTTGAGTCCCTGCTCGGTGGAGTCACGTGCAGGTAGAGTCGATGGTCTTTACTCTCTTCAGTCTTCCCGGGCGGCACAAGATGGGGCTGCCGCGACTGCTGCCACGGTGATTGAATTCAGCAGGACAAGCCTCCGGTGACCCGGAAACAAACCACGAGACCAATCCATACTAAACGCTATTACGCAATTACGCCACATCACCAAAACGCCGGTGAACAAGCGGTTTCTTAGCAATAACACCACATTAATCTCAAAAAGACAAAAACACACTTACAGTTCTGTAGGCTTCTGCTGCTAAATTGCTTCTCCTTTAGAGTTAGACTTCTGTGTTTTTTTATTAACTTTAATAAATGGTTGTGTATAATTACGCTGGTCTCTTTAGTGCTGCACAAGAATGAGTAATTTGCCAACCTCTTCTATGTTGAACTCCAAATCCACCTACTAGCTATTAATGGTTATCCTGGTTATAGTTTTTAATTGAATTACTAATCAGATTTCCAAATTGATAGTTTTGTGTATTTTATGAGACTGAATCAATTAATTGGCTATCATTTCTCTTCATTAAGAAAAGTGCTGCCCCAAAGACTTTATTGAAGTTATTATTCATGATTATCTTTGATAATCTTGGTAGCTAAAACTAATTGTAGCTACACAGTTTGATGCACCTTTCACCATTGTGAATCCCAACATGCATTTTCCCGCAGTCATTCAGGGAGCCTCAAGGAAACATAGTTAAATAGTTAGAAATAGTTAAATAAAAAAGAGAACACACCAATGTGTGGTCACACTTGTATTAATGTATTTTGTTTCCACAGTAAACTATGTACATTCTAGCTTGTAGTCAGCAGGGGGCAGTGTGGTGCCTCACTTCGCTCTAGTTGTTGTTGGTTGTTTTACAGCCTTTACTTCTAGGTGTTCGATGTTTTCCTCATTTTGCTGAGCGAAGTTCCCTGTCTCATTTATTTCTCCTGTCTGCAGAAGTTATTATCTGTCTATTTGGTACCTGGAACATGTACTCTGCCACCACTCCTACAAATACTACTGTGACTACAGATAAATGAACTGCAGAGTCTCTGGGATACAGACACCTGAATGTGATTCACAGAAGCAGACCACTGACTTGTTCTTTGCAACTCTTTGTCAATCAGTCATTATCATAAGGACCGCCCAAATAATCCAATATTAGGCCAGTCCTTCAGCCAGTCTTGAGAGAAAATCATCTCCCTGTGGAAACTGAAGATCAGAAAAACACTTCTGCTGCCACCAGCTCACCTGCCCCTCCATCAGTGAACCCAGATATATTCAGTTGGTATCCGTTGGTCTCTGGGTTGATGGAGAACGAGGAGTAACGAGTGAACGTTTTGTTTCCGCTGAAGTCCTCCATGTCGACTAGCAGCTCGTACTGTTTCTCCAGGGTCAGGTGGAAGAGATTCTCAAGACCTGAAGACAAACACACACATGAACATATAGAAACGGAGAGTTTCAGGAAGTCACATGACTGTTAGTTTGGTTTCATCTCTCACCGAGCCAGTACTCTCCAGCAGCGTTACCAAAGCCCATCCTGTATTGATCCCAGGGCCTGTAGAAGTTCACCGAGCCATCCATCCTCCTCTGGAACACCTGAGGGGGGTAAACGCACTTGGTTTCCCTTCCAGTGGAGAAAACACAGTACAGTGCCATACCGCACCTCATACAGCTGGTGCCCTTTTATTTTTTATTTATTTCCAGACAACAAGGAAACCAGTGGTAGGCCCACATTCAGGAAGGACAACATAAACCAGCCGCCAGATTTGTCTATTCTGCTCCGGACCAATGGACACACTGATGCACAAGTCGGGGAACATCAAAGCGAGTCTTGAGCGCTGTAACATCGCAAAAGATTTAATGGTGGCATGTTTGATTGTTTGTGTTTCCAGAGACGTGACATTACCTAACTTTGGTTGAACAATGTCCGTCCAAATCTGCCACTCTTTGTTGCTGGAACTTACTGGGAAACACGAACCCTCCCAAACAGTAGATCTAAATGACATCGGAGGCTCTGTCAGCTCACCATATTCATCCAGTGGCTAACCGGTCTAGCATGGATTAGCTAACAGACAACAACTGTCCCACCGCTAAGGCCGTCTGGGTGGACCTCTCGCACTTTAGAGTTTATGTACTCTTGTATTAAGCTAATGCCTGTGTTAGAAAACTTCTGTCTACTTCAGGGTCGTTAATAAAAGTCACAATCACGTCTCTGTTAATTTAATACAAGGCTCATTCGTGTACAGTACCAGTCAACCGTTAGTACATGGAGAGAGGACTCTAGTGATAATCACACCTGTTGTGAGCAGTATCTGAGTAGTCTCTGAGCCAGATTTGGCACTTGAGTTAAAATACTCACCGTCCACCCTCCTTCTTGTGAGTCCATGTCACAGTACACCTGCACACAAACACACTCATTAGGCAATTTGATCCATTTGGTAATATTAAAATTATCCCTGTGTGCTACAATCTGTAAAACTACAGCTACTACTGCTGCTGCTGCTGCTGCTATGGAAAGCCATTTGAGCACTTATTCCATATCCTGAATATCAAACTTAATTCCCTTTACTAGTACGGACAAAGCCTGTACTAGTAAAGGGCGCACTAGTCGACGACTAGGCTAGTACAGGCTTTGTCCGTACTATTAAAGGGAAATTAAGTTTGATATCAAGGATATGGAATAAATGCTCAAACGCCTTTCCATACTGCTACTGCACTTGTATCTGTTGTATCTCACTATCTAAAGGTCGACCTGCGTCCCAGAGAGGATGAAATGTACCTTGACACCAGACCTGTCTCCAGGCAGATAGATGGTGTACACTCCGCTGGGACGGCTGTTGTCATGGCGATGGATGTCACCGCAGTCCACCGGTTGGACGAGCTTCTGGCAGCTGGTCAACAGCGGAGCCAGGAGGAGGAGGACGACTGATACCAGCTGGAACGGAGGAGATGGTAACGTTTTGTTTTATTAAAAACACGATGTAGAATTTGAACATTTCAGAGTTTGTCCTCTGCAGGGAGACCCGCTGTCGGTGGTGCTGAAGATTTTACCCTTTAATGTAAAAGAGTCACTGTGAAGAGACTCACGTTTAATTAAAACATATGTAGAGTAGCGGCAGGAGGCTAAATCCAGCCCTGGAGTGAAGCTCTAAGTAATCCACATACAGAAAAGGGGAAAAACCTTAATTGTAAGAAACTTTTGTCACCACACAATATCTTTAATAATCATAGTGAACCTGTTAACATACTAAAACTATAAACATTTAGACAAACAAAGTTAAATTAGTTACAAATTTACCTTCATGGTCCGAGTTTTGCTGAAGTGAGCTGCTGAAAATCCTGATGTCAGTCTGTCTGGATGCTCTGATGTCTCTGATGTCTCTCACATGTTTATATTCCAAAGATTAATAAATGACTGAACAGCTGCTGTTTCACACCGATAAAACTAATCACTGAACAGGTGGAAACATAAGTCCTTGAGTGTGTGTGCCTTTGGATTACACAACACTGTTTACACCTCAACCTGACGCGCCACCACGTTGTGGGGACTCACCTCCATTGAGGGGGTGTTGCCAGGGCAGGACTGGGGTTGGAAGCACTGAGGAAACACAGTATATACAGTATGTTGACGTACTGTATGTTTACAGTTATACTAAACATCAGCGTATTTCTGACACTTCGTCACCTCCAATAGAAAACGAATATGACCTGGTCCTGGAAACGCTCTGGCTCTATATCGCCACCTTGAGGACTGACCTTCGTTGCTTCCACCGCTGCGTAAGAGCGTTCACGGCGTCACACGTTTGCTGTCATTTGCGTTCACTTACTCGCACAGACCGTGGTTGTGGCCTTAGACTAGATCATGTCGCTGCTCCTATACAGATTTCATTCATTTATTTAGTATGGGTTTTTTTAATGAGAGTTTTAATGTTTAGGCTAAATGCATTATTCTGTTAAACTGATTGTAGCTGCCGAGTTATGCGCCGCCTGTCGTTTCAGCGCAGGTAGGCTGGTTATTAAATGTAGCCTTTGAAATTCACAATGTCGAGCCAAAACGACCCAATCTATTTGCTGAAAACCGCATTTGATCTCAATTTGTCTGAAAAAGAACATCAGAGGTGGATGCATTATTTGGCAAAACCTCAGCGGCAGCTGCATGATGGCCGGCAGCCTCTTCCTCGCCGCCGTCGTGCCGCCAACAGAAAGCCCTCCTCCTCCTCCTCCAGTATACAGTATATAGTGCATGAAGCTTTGTGCTGCTCGACAGCACACGGAGGCAAAAATGATTCAGACTCTTTGCTCGACGCTGGTTCATCTGAATGTATTGTAAGTTTTCCACCTTTGATTTGTTTTACAGCCTCAGTGTGAGCGGCCTGACAATCAGGACTGAGATCGGACGAACGAACGTGCTTCTGTTTTTAAAAAGAGTCAAACAATGACGTCTTTCTCCAGCAGATTTATCCTCGGCAGCTTTGAAACAGCATTCAGAGCTTGATGTTGGGAACTGAAACGTTTTATTTAACAGGTTCATTATTTCTGATTTCTGATTTTAATGTGCTGCATTGTTTGTGTTTTATTTTGTTAATGTTGATGTTTTTTGCAGAAAAAGTTTGTTCATGTAAAAGAAAAAAGATGCACTTTGACAACATGATGCATCCTTTAGCTTGTGTTTACGGGGTGAAGATATGTGAGGAAGATGGACAGGATGATCTCAGAGTGTGTGATGCTGCATATCTGCAGTATAAACTGGTTCCAGAATGACTAGAGTTTATATATCATGTGAAACATGTGGCGCCTGTTGATTGGCTGTTCAGGACTGAGATGAATGACCTCCTCGGTTTCCTTACTGGTGAAATGAATAAACTTTTATTACACTTTCTGAAAATGGCACATGTCGACGTACAGAAACGTTACAGAAGTGCTCGGTGAGTTCATCAGAAGTATTGCGTGGGGTCGATCTTGTTGTCGCACATCTGGACGTGGACATGTGAGGTGATTCTGGGGTAAACACTCTGCATGGGCAGCATGGTGCCGATCCTCTCCCCCTTCCTCACGGATCCAGAGGTTCGGTCCGGCTGAACGTAGAACAACTTGAAACACAGACCTGCAGGACACGAGACACAACGGCGTCAATAACAAGTCAAGTCAAATTCTATTTTTAGAACTCAAAATCACAATTTGCCTCTCGGTGCTTTAAGGTCTGACCGGCAGGCGACTCTCTCTGTCCTGAGACCCTCGATTCAGATAAAACTCCCCGAAAACCCTTTAAAGTAAGTAAAAGTACTCACATCCTTCACTGTGGTAAAGTACTAATACCACACTG
This sequence comes from Coreoperca whiteheadi, assembly GCA_011952105.1. Taxonomy (NCBI): domain Eukaryota; kingdom Metazoa; phylum Chordata; class Actinopteri; order Centrarchiformes; family Sinipercidae; genus Coreoperca; species Coreoperca whiteheadi. The sequence goes on from CM022492.1 coordinate 24,606,967, forward strand.
TAAAAGTACTCTCTTACAAGTAAAAGTCTGTGAGTCTCATCAGTGAAAGCCCTTAAAGTGTTGCAGCAGTAAAAGCCCTTAAAGTGTTGCAGCAGTGAAAGCCCTTAAAGTGTTGCAGCAGTGAAAGCCCTTAAAGTGTTGCAGCAGTGAAAGCCCTTACAGTGTTAGAGCAATGAAAGCCCTTACAGTGTTAGAGCAGTGAAAGCCCTTACAGTGTCAGAGCAGTGAAAGCCCTTACAGTGTTAGAGCAGTGAAAACCCTTACAGTGTTAGAGCAGTGAAAGCCCTTACAGTGTTAGAGCAGTGAAAACCCTTACAGTGTCAGAGCAGTGAAAGCCCTTACAGTGTTAGAGCAGTGAAAGCCCTTACAGTGTCAGAGCAGTGAAAGCCCTTACAGTGTTAGAGCAGTGAAAGCCCTTACAGTGTCAGAGCAATGAAAGCCCTTACAGTGTTAGAGCAGTGAAAGCCCTGAAAGCCCTTAAAGTGTTAGAGCAGTGAAAGCCCTTAAAGTGTTAGAGCAGTGAAAGCCCTTACAGTGTCAGAGCAATGAAAGCCCTTACAGTGTTAGAGCAGTGAAAGCCCTTACAGTGTCAGAGCAATGAAAGCCCTGAAAGCCCTTAAAGTGTTAGAGCAGTGAAAGCCCTTAAAGTGTCAGAGCAGTGAAAGCCCTTACAGTGTCAGAGCAATGAAAGCCCTTACAGTGTTAGAGCAGTGAAAGCCCTTACAGTGTCAGAGCAGTGAAAGCCCTTAAAGTGTTAGAGCAGTGAAAGCCCTGAAAGCCCTTAAAGTGTTAGAGCAGTGAAAGCCCTTAAAGTGTTAGAGCAGTGAAAGCCCTTACAGTGTCAGAGCAGTGAAAGCCCTTACAGTGTCAGAGCAGTGAAAGCCCTTAAAGTGTCAGAGCAGTGAAAGCCCTTACAGTGTCAGAGCAGTGAAAGCCCTTACAGTGTCAGAGCAGTGAAAGCCCTTAAAGTGTCAGAGCAGTGAAAGCCCTTAAAGTGTCAGAGCAGTGAAAGCCCTTACAGTGTCAGAGCAGGTGGAGCTCAGGTTCAGCTGTTTGGTGTCGGACTGCAGCTGATGATTATTCTCATTATGGATCCATCTGCTGATTATTTTATGCTGATTTATGTTATTAGAATGTAACTTTCAGTTTTTGTAACAAAACATTTCGAGCAGATTATATATATTTATATATATTTGTATATATACATATTCAATTGCTTTTGCATTTCATTGAACAATAAAATATGTGCAAACATTAGTTTAACAGTATTAAAAGTATGTTGAAAACTCAAACGCATGCCGTCCACCAGAGTGGACATGTGAAAAACTCTTGAAAAATGCATGTTTAAACAAAATGTTTTTTCACGCCTAAAGAGTAATAAAAACCAAATAAGTCCTGACTCAGGTTGTCATAATTCATGCATGAAAAAGCACTTGCGTAACACGGCTTAATAAATGTCTGATGGACTGACCCTCTCCTCTCAGGTTGATGCCGCTGTTGATGGCCGCCTTCGCGGGGTCGGTGTAGACGATGAGCTTTCCGTGAAGAGTCACATCAAACGGAGCGTAGACGATCGATCCGTCACTGCACCTGATGTCCAGACCTTTGTGGTCCCTGTTCTCCCTGAAACACAGCAGACATCCAGCTGTTAACAGCTGCTGCAGAGATGTCAAGTCATCTAATATTTGTTCCAATCAATCCATTAATTGTGCAGCATTTAAAATGTCCAAAACCCAAAGATAGAAAATCAGTCACACCTGATAATGATTGGTGTTTTTAACTTCTAAATGACTCAGATGATTACCTAATTATTATAATTGTTAATGATAATTTTCTGTAGATTGACCTAAAGCTTCAGCTTCAATTTGACGTTTTTCAAGAAGAGAAAGAAGGAAAAAAGAAAAAAAAAATGACTGAAATGAAAAGAAAAAAGCTAAAATATGTCTTCACACATCAGTGAGAGTTTAAAAAGTGATGTGTAGTTTTTACTGTTATATATTTTGCTTTACAGCACAGCACACATTCACTGACCAAACTACGGAAGCCCTGAGAGGCAAGTGAGGAAATAATTCTGGTGATCTAAATAGTTTTCTGTCCTGTGTTTATGACTCGAGAACATGTGGGGAAGAGAAAAGTATTTAGATCTGAGAAAATGGATCACACCAATTAGTTTTTTCTCACTTGCCTCTCAGGGCTTCCGTCCATAACAGATCCGACCCATCTATTAATTTGCATTTGATTGTACTAATTTCTTTTCCTAATTAGTTGTTAGTAAATGTATGTTAAAGTTCAGTGCACCCCCATGCGGCTGTGACAGCTGATGTCTGGATCTATATTCACCTTCCAGAGCATCAGTGTGTCTCTTCCAAAGTTTTTGAAAAGTCTGAGCAGCGGAAGTGATATCCTGACTTTTAGTCTTTAGTATGGGTCAAATTCCCCAAACTGGTGCCTACATTTCCCATAATGCACCTGTGTTATTGTTATTGTGTAGTTGCGTTACCGTCTGGCTCCGTAGTGTCCCGCTCCCCAGCTGTCCGACGTCCTCCTGCTGTTGTCAGGGTTTCCACTGCAGAGCTGACCGAACTTCACGCCATCGCACACACACACACACAGCACAGCTGGACACACACACACACACAGACACACACACTTGTTTTGACTAACATTAGCTTACGTTAATTCCCTGGAGACTTACCCAAACCTTTACCATAAGCCGAGTCTGAATCCTGACATTTCCTAGTTTACCATGTGGGGACCCGCTGTTTGTCCCCAGTGGGGGCGGTGAGTCCCCACAACGTAGTAAATACATGTAAAACACACACACAGCAAATAAATCTGAACACACGTCCTTTTCCTCACGTTATACCACAAAGAAAGGTTTTCTGTCCACAAATGATTTAACAGCTGTTCAGAGTGAATATTTGCCCTTTTATTGATTTAAAACAACTGTTTTATTGTATGAATTAATTGTTTTTGTCTTAACGTATTTGGCAGTTTGGAGAAAATGACAAATGTTCAGACCACATACTATAAAATCAATGATTAGAGGACATGAAATCAAAGAGGTAAAATGCCAAACTTTACTGTTGATCACAATGAACGAGGTGTTAAATATTGACAATTAAGAAGTTTAAAATATAAAAGACTGCAGCAGGATTGATAAGTATTTGACGTTTTAATCAGGATGAACTCATCCACATCAGCTGTTTCAGTTTCTCACCCAGCAAAACGACCACACGTCTCATCTTCAAATCTCACGGTTTGATCCAGATGAAGAGTTTCTTCTGTTCCTTCTGACGCTTCATTCAGGCTTCGCTCAGGTTTTATAGCGGCTGCTGTTCCTCTTTCAACACAGTGGAAAGTCCACAGTGTGATTTCAGCAGCAGGTCCAGATGTTTTCAGGCTGTAAACATTTACATTTACATTTAGTCATTTAGCAGACGCTTTTATCCAAAGCGACTTACATTTGAGGAAGACAATGGAAGCAATACAAACACTTTGTCTCTGGGATTTTTATTATTTCACAATGAAGAGGAAGTCCTTCTGCGGGACGATCAGACATAACGCCATGATGAAACAAACCTCTGCTATCGACTCACAAACAGACTATCAGACCGAAGCTGCAGGTTCATGTTGACCAACAGCAGACAGCAGCTGTTTACCTGTCCTCACCTGTATTTGACCTCCAGACAGTGGTGGAAATTTACTAAGTATATTTACTCAAGTGCTGTACTTACGTAAAATTTTGTTGCACTTTTACTTTACTTGAGTATTTCCATCTTAAGGTACTTTATACTATTAAAATATTACACATTTAAGAGGGAATAATTGAAAGTTTACTCCACTACATCTGTCTGACAGCTGCAGTTACAAGTTACTTTGCAGATTACAATCTTACACAGAAAACTAATAATGAGTTTCTAAAATATTATATTGTTAAGCTTTGAACTGAAGTTTATTCAACGAGCCACACAGTACACAGAAAAGTGCAAAACAATGTACTAACAGAAAAGTAACAAAAGTGTAAAAGTGTGCCCTTTTAAGCACGTGCATATGTACAAGTGTGCAAATTGCTGTACAGTGTGCAATATGAATGTAATTATAAGTTAAAAAGATGTTTAAGTCATAAGTTAGAGTCCAGTAAGACGTCAGCAGCCTCCCCGTCCACTGACTTCACAGTTTGATCTTCTGTTCCTCGGTGGAACATTGGGGGTTCAAGTCTTTGGCTGAAGACGCTGCTCTTCTCAGCCAGCTCGTGGGGGACGTTGTTCAAGATGCTAAACAGCTTGGACTGCATCCTCTTCTCCATCACCGCCTCCTCCAGAGAGTCCAGCTCAGCTCCTGCTCCAATCACCGAGGCGGTCTTCCTAACTAGCTTGCCGAGCTCGTTAGCATCTCTCGGCACTCGGCAGTACAAGAGACGGCGCTGGCCACCACAGACTGATAGGAAGTATCAGGAAGTAGAGCCGGCTCCGGCCCTTCATGTAGAGGCCCCTGTGTTCCCAGCCCCCTCCAGCCTGTGGTCCAGGTGCACTCGCACGTATTTATAGGAGTGAACCAGCCTCACATCCTCCCCATGGATGGATCAGAGGACGCTCAGGTGGTTCAGTCTGCACCACCCAACAAAGTCCTCCACCAGGCCTCTGTATTCCCCCCACAATGGCAGAGTCATCGGAGAACGTCAGCTCCATGTTGTAGCTGAAGTCAGAGGTTTGCAGAGTAAACATGAAGGGGGAGAGGACTTAACCAATCAGGAGCTTGCTCGAGTGGTGACGTGATTGCGAGCAGAGGCAGAAATCTGAACAACAATGGAGAATAAAATAATCGTGTGTGGACACCCGGAGCTGTATGATACGTCCTCGTGTCGTTATAGAAACAGGAATAAAAGGACCTTGCTTGGACGAAAGTGAGTGAGGAGGTCGGATGATCTGGTAAGTTGTAAAAAACCTTCTTTACTCAATTTGAGAGAGAGATAAATATCGAGACTACAAGCTAGCTAAAGCCGGCAGATTGAGCTTACAAATCCATGTCAGCCATTTGCATTTCGCAATGAGACGAGCCGCCTGGCAGAAGCCCCTCGCATGATGCAAATTTGCGTCTGTTGTGTCGTGATGTCACATGCAAATGAAGCGAATTAACTCAAAGCGTTCAAGTGTCCAACTTCGCACAAATAGCGTGATTTATTCGCTTCATTCGCGTCTGGTGTGAACGCCCCGTTACTCATAAAAGAAATACACAAACCTGTCCATGTCATTACTGATGCAAATACTGGGAAATTTTTAACATAAACCCAGAGCTGATCGGAGCCCGCTGGAAGAAGTGTGGCCTTTATTCACTCACCTTTTATTTGCTTTATTTAAATAAAATTTTTGACTTATTTGTTATTTGCTTTGTTCTTTTGCCTTTTTTTTTTGTTTTTGTCAAATTTCTGCAGCTGAATTTTTTCGATAATTTTTGCAATCTGCTGTGAGTAATTAGATATAAATAAATAATATGTTGATAAACCGAGAGAACTGATTTGGTGGTCACTACAGGAAAACCGACGAGTTTGATTGATACACTTCTAAAAATGCGTCGAAGTATCCTTGAGCAGAATACTGAACCCCAAAAATGCTCCTGAAGCTTCGCCTTCGGTTTGTGTATGTTCTCATATGTAAGTCGCTTTGGATAAAAGCGTCTGCTAAATGACTAAAAATGTAAATGTAAAATGTAAACCCAGCGTGTCTTTATAGTCAGTCACAGCAGGTCAGCTGCAAAAATTTGGTAAATACTAGTGAGAATACAATTCAACATACTCGAAGAGTAAAGTTTCCAATAATAAATGAATATTTATTTTGATTTAAAATGAGCTTCTCTTTCAATGAAGGCTTCCTGGAAACATCAAATTTATTGTTTAGAAACTTTCTTGAAAATTGTGTTAACCTTCATTTTCACAATGATGAATTCTGTACAAACGTGTTGTTTATTGTTTTATTTTACTTCAATCAAGACTAAATAAAAAAAACCACAGAATATTTAGAACATATTTGTCCTTTTAATGTTTGCCCATAAAAACTTCATGAACAAAATCAAGTCTTTTGTCTGCAGTGATTTTTATCCCTGAGAGTTCAAACAGTATGCTGATGAATCTGTGGTCTACGTCAAAAACCCACAACTGTTTTAAACATTTAAACAAACTTGAACATTATACAGCCAGACTTCAGGTTCTGGAAACATCTAAGGTCTGAAATGGTCACCAGTGCAGTTAAATATTTTAAGTCATAAATTCAGTCGTATAAATCTTGAAAAGAGTTTCTTCGATTTTATGTTTTACAATAGTTCTTCTGGCAGCTGACCAGCAGGTGGTGCTCTTTCACACCTCTGTGTGACTGAGGTTTCTTTCACACCTGCAGCAGAAAAATTACCCATCTTTTATTTTTGGTCTGTTTCTTTTTACAAAACAACCAACAGGAGTAAACATGAAATCAGACAGACTGACTTGGACAGTTTTGTTGATGTCATCCTGCATCATAAGATCACGGACCCACAGAGGAAAAACTAATTGTGGTGACTGACAGCAGGCTGCACTTTGCTGAACCTGATATTTTTATTGATCTTCTCTGGAGTCACAAAGGGTTCACCAAGAAATAACTAGTTATCAGCTTTATTAGATGATGATCTAGTATCTATACAGTTTACAGTTTACACATCACTTACACAGGTCAGGAGCTCAGCTCAATCTATCAACAGTAGGTTAGGTTTCGAATTCCTGCTAAAATCACACATCTAGTCTCTCACGGTCTCTCTCGTTTGAAACCGGTCTCAGGTTGTTTTCAAACCTGTGTTGTTCAGTCCAGTTGAATTCGACTCTGGTTGGTTGGTACGAATAGTTTCTACAGATCTGGACACAATCATTGTACTCATGTGCAGACCAAAACAACTGCAATGAGACCGTTTAGAGGAATTGGTCTCAGTTCGGTCACAGACTCTGGAGCGGATTCTGGAGCGACCTTGATCTGACGCAACTACAAAGGAGTACTCTTAAGTTTGCGCTAAACGGCTCCCGAAGACAGGAGAGCGTTTCTGTTCTCAGCTCAGTCCTTTGATGTTTGGAGTCGTAATGAGTAAAGTTGAAGCGTCGTGTGTTGTCAGTTGAGCGTCAGTCCCTCGCTGACGGGCATGTTGATGTGGGCGGTCAGCAGCGGGGAGCTCTTACCCTCATGCAGGACAAACACCTTGATGATGTCAGAGATGCCCTTGTCACTGGTGCATTCTACGAAGGTCTCGACGGGGTAGATGAGTCCGGGCACCAGCAGGGGGATCCTCATGTACGGGTTCCTCATCCTGTACAGGCTCTCGTCATACAGGAAGCTGATGGCCAGGTTCATGACGGGCCGACAGGCCGCCGTGTTCTGGACGTTAAGGGTCAGTTTGAAAGACGGCCCCAGGCCCTGCACCACGGCATTCATCTTGAGCGGCTCGGTGAGGCTGGAGGACATCGGCGTCAGGCTGGACTCCAAGGCCTTGACGTAGGCTTTGGCGGCGGCCAGACGAAGGCGGCTCAGATCCATCTGGAAGGCGCCGTGCATGGCCAGGCCGTTCTCGCGCTCCCTCAGCGTCTGGTCCACGTACAGCTTGGTCTTCTTGGGCACGTTGAGGCGGACGCTCTGGGCCAGCGGTGGCCCGGGGGCGCTGTCCCTATCGTCGAAGGTCGCCGTCCTCTTCAGGATCTTCACCATTAGGCCCCCTCCCTTTGTGGTCATGATGAGGGTCCCGTCCTCGCGCCCGTACCGGCCGAAGCAGATGCTGGTGACCACGTCGGGCGTCTTGATGGTGCTCAGCAGGTTCTTGTCCCGGTACAGCTGGACCTCACAGTTGGCAAGGCCCACCAGCACCGCCTGGAAGCCCCTGGTGGGGAGGTCCATTGCAGCCATGGTGACGATGGGAGCGGGGAGGACGGCCTTCCACAGCTTCTTCCCCTGAAGACACAACAAGAGAAACACGGACAGTTCACTGTTTTTAGCCTGTTAGCAAACATCGTTCATGGTTCATGTTCCCCTCAGGATGAACTGTAATAACCCTGCTGATCCTCTGACTGTCCATCCAGCGCCACCATCAGGTCAACATGTCCAACACTTTGGTTTGTGACCAAACACCTGCCGAACTAACGACGTTCCCATCAGCCTCAGCTGCTCTCTGTGTTTACTGCTACCTTGTGGTGTTATATTGCTTCCATTGTCTTCCTCATATGTAAGTCGCTTTGGATACAAGCGTCTGGTAAATGACTAAATGCAAATGTAAATGTAACTAGCTAAGATGGTGAACATGGTAATCATTAACATGTTAGCACTGTCATTTGAGCATGTTAGCATGGTGATGTTAGCATTCAGGTCAAAGTACCACTGTGTCTAAGTACAGCATCACAGAGCTGCTTGCATGACTGTAGACTCAAAAAGGGTCAAAAAGGCTCTCAGGCTCCATCGTCTCTGTCTTAGTAACCGACCCAAACTCCAGCCTTCAGGACGTTTCTCTGACTTTGTGGTTCACACAGTTTCCTCCTCAGACTTCATTCATCTTCAAAAATCTAAAGTCTATAATCATGTGAGCACAGTTGTACCTTCTGTGTGAAGCCCTGCAGGCTCTCGTCGCTGCAGCCGACCACCACGTTCTTCCAGACTCTCACCAGACCCACCGGGTGAGACGACAGCTCGATGCAGTACTTCGGTTTCTCCGACTCCCTGAAGAGCAGCGGCACAAACATATGTCAGGTCTGAGTGTTATTTCATGTTTAAACTCGAAATTAAAATCCGTTTCAGTAATTTTCTAAAATCAGATCAACGGGATCAAATAAGGTTCAAATGGGTTTTAAATTTAACATTCAAAAATTATTTCAAGGCCTGTGGTTGTTTATCAGCCTTCATCAGCCGTCGACTCCTGTAACCTGTTGAATGAGATGGAACAGGAGGGGTACAGGTGAGTTTCCCCTCTCTCAGTCAGTCAGGTGTGTGTCTCACCTGCGCAGGATGTAGATGTTGCCGTTGCGACACGCCACAGTGATGCGAAACTCCACATCGAACTGACCAGTCACGTCCATCATGGTGGGAGCAGCGGGCAGCGACATCTTCAACAGTCACACGGACACGTTTCAGTGTTTCAACAGCAGCTTCACAAAAACACTCTCAACTCAAGGTCCAACTTACTTGTTACTGAAGCCTTCTACCACATCTCATGGCTTTCCTCAGTGGAGGAGTTTGCTCAGTCGTCATGGAGATGGGTTAGTGTGTTATCATGTGATCTAATTTAGTATTTTATTGTCTATTTTTAGTTAACTGTCATCACAAAATGCAAGTAAGTGGACATTGTGTTGAGAATTTCTATTGTGTTTTGAGAGTCAAACAAAGTTTTTTTTTGTAATTTCTGCTCAATAGTCTAAATACTGTAGGTAATTATATATATATCCTGTATGTATATTAGAGCTGTCAGCATTAACGCGTTACAATTGTGTAAATCGCGTTTAGTCTTTATTTTACCATTTTGACCCTTTGAAGCACCCTTACTTGTTGTCAAGCTGCCACAGACCCTTCCTACCTCCTGCTGCAGCCATGGAGATGAACAACAACACAGTTCTGAATGGCGTGTTTTACTTTGAAAACTCCCAGACGGCTCCGTCAACAAGTCAAAAGCAATATGCACCTTGTGTCCAACCTATTCATTCCAGTTTTTCCCAAACTATGTCAATGAAACTCAACAGAGTAGATTTTTCACATTAAAAGCCTACCAGTAACAGGTAGGGGGTGAAAAAAGTGAACAAAGTATTGAGTTTCACTGACGACAGCTTAACATCAGTAAGGAAAAAGCCAATGAACTTAGTGTTGTGGAAAAGGATCATAGTGCATTTATCAAGACAACAGGGAGGAGGTGTTGAGTGTGCAGTAACCGGGAGGCAGGAGAAATTCGACAGCCATTTAGGTAAATAAATCTACCGTAAATTATTTGAGAATTTATAGTAGATTAAATAGAAAGGGACCGAGTATTGAACCCTGTGGTACTCCACAGGTGCCAGGCTTAGAAGTAAAATTGATAATGGAGACAAAACAATAGTCCCATTCTGCCAGTAGGACTGGTTCAAACCAGTAGCAGTTGCCCAGCCTGTCCAGCAGGGGAGGGTGATGTGAGTTTACCTTGGAGAGGATGATGAAAGCTTCCGGGTCGAGGACGTAGACGTCGCTGCTCTCTGTACCGATCACCAGACAGCTGACGCCGTCGTCATCAGCCGTGCTCTTCTTCAGAGTCCCGATGCAGGTGATGACGGTCTGAAACACAGATGAGGACAGTGCGTCAGTGTGAGCGAGGGCCGGGTGACACTGCCTTAAAATAATATCCCCACATGTATGAGATAAAACACTGAACAATGCTCTCTTTGCACTCAAAGCTGTTGTGTTGCCGTATTTTTCTGTTACCGTCTTCTTACAACCCTTACATGTTACCATGGTAACTACCTGCTGTACACGGACATCAAGTAAATCCATCAACAAATCGAGACATCGTGATAGGACGAATTTGATCACATAAATCGTCAGCAAGTACATTGATATTATCTTGAGCTTTACCTGCCGTCTGATTGGCTGCTGCTTGTGCAGGTGGACGAACTCGTCCATGTCGTTGGGCTCCAGAGAGAGGAACCTGAGCGAGCGGACGGACAGCGGGACGTCGGCCTTCTTCCTGATGCTCTCCAACATCTCCTTCAGGGTCAGAGGGTCGATCTGACCCTCCCTCACCTGCTGCCAGACGTCCTGACCAATCAGAGCACCACAACACGTCACAGGTGCAGTTAGAACACTGTCCGAAAACCTGGTGGAAGTTGAAGGACTTTCTGCTGCTAAATGCAGCGCCTGTAAACTTCCCATTCCTGCTGATCATTTTCCAAATCATCCGTCAGAATTTAGTCTGATTTCTTCATTTCATTTCTATTAAATCAACCTGCAGACACTTGAAACCTGCTGCAGAGAGAAAACCATCACAGTTAATGTGCTTTATTTTCTGGTCTAAGTGACACAGCGGTGGAGGAAGCGCTCAGAGCCTTTACTTAGGTAAAGGTTCTACTACCACACTGTAAAAATACTCTTACAAGTAAAAGTCCTGCATTGAAAATGTTACTAAAAACTAACTAAAACTGGACATTAGAAACTTAAAGAGCTGTTGGATTGCATCAGATTGGACTTTTTGAAGTAGATGTGATAGAGTTTCTAAGAGTTTGGGGCCGGGTCGTGATGGGACCTCTGGGGCGAATGCTGGGTTTACTTTTGAGCAGCAGAGGGAACTACTTTTGTTGCAACTGGAGAGAAAGAAAGGTAAGCAGACTGCTTTGGAAAGAGGGATGGGTGAAACTTAAAGGGGAGAAAATTGAAAAAGCTGAAAAAACTGAAATGTAGTTTTCAGCAGCAGAAATATGATTTGGAAAAAGAGGGATGAGGGACAGGGCAGCTAATGTGGAGATTTCCTGGTGTTGGTTGTGAGCAACTGTATTGCCTGGATCCCCGTGGGATGGGGGCTGAGCTGCTGTGGTCATAACATCTCGCGGCTCTGTTCTAACCAACTGCCTGCTGTGAACCGGTTTCTGACGCCGATAGAATCTACAGGTGTGAGGTGTAACAGGTGCGTCCTGACAGAAACGCAGACCTGCTCCAGTGTGTTGACCTCCAGGCCGGGCAGCGTGAACTTGAAGTACGGTCTGAGGTTTTTGTAGACGTAGATGCAGGGTCCGGACGCCACGGCCACGGCGGGGATGCGCGGCTCGTGCAGGTCCATGAAGAAAGCGACGAGGCCGGCGGGCAGGTCCAGCAGGGTGCTCTCGCTCATCAGCACCGTGCCCCGGTACACCTTCAGCTTCATGCCAAACGAGCCGGAGCCCAGGTCCCCCACCACCAGCCGGCTCTCCCCGTCCCCGCTCAGGTCTGCCAGGTCCACGCAGGAGGAGAAGGTGTACAGACCCGCCACGGGGTCGTAGTGAGCGTCCAGCCACTTCCCGCCGTCACCGCTCGACTCCACCGACGACATGACGACAGCACGTGGGGGGCGTCTGACGGGAACACCTGCTCTGCCGTACAGCTGAGCGCTGAGTGAACCAAGCAAACATCAGAGTCAGGACCGGCAACAGCAAGTTCACTGGGTTCTTTGGAGAAGTTTCGTCTACATAGAGCCGCAATACTCAATAGTACATGAATGAGAGTAAACTGTATTTGAGCTAGAGGAGCGTAGAGTAAGAGCTGAAGCTGACTGCGTTTGGAAAAGACTGGAATCATATGAAATCTAATGAACCTTCATGCGTCGGCCGTATTGGCTCTGACATGTTGAACATGCACTGAATATTCAGGCTGTCACGTGTTACATTAATGATGCTGTGTGTCACCATAATGAGCTCATCTGAAGGAATCCTGAAGCTCTGCAGCATCGCGGTCACAGGCAGCAGCTAGTTATCGGCACTACTTCACCTCAGAACATTTAAAGTTGTTTATTTGGCATTCATATGTCATTCACAAGTGAATAATTAGCTATTAATAACGTACAGTGTATTACTGCCTTTCGATGTGACTCTTCCGAACCCTTTTCATTTCATAGTGTGCCTGCTTAGGACACTCAACGTGTGCTGTGCTGCGCCCGAGGCCAGGCTGAGCATCAGCACCGACATCACAGCCGTCGGTTCTTAACGCGTCGGTGTCGATAATCGGTGCCGTCATCAGCAGCAATGACGCGTCCTCACCGTTGTCAAGGAAACCAGGCTTGCGCGTCTCCTCGCGGCGGCTCGTGAGTCTTGGCGTCTTTATTACGAAGACGTCCCTTCAATAAAAACGCGAGAGTCCGACTGCGCCCACAGAAAGTATTACAGTGGCCGCTAAACGCTAGCTGCCGGCTCTGACGCCGTAATCCTCAAATCCGCCTCAAATCCTCCTCCTCCTCTCTGCCGCCGCTGTTTCAGATGACGTCAGTCTGGCGTTAACTGTTGCGCGCGAGTCGCCGCCCGGTTATTATCAGAGCGCCGTCTCGTGCCTTTTCAGCCAAGCCACGTAGTCTCGCGAGATCTCTCCGAGGGTGCGAACGATATCTGCGTGACGCCGCCTGGTGCTCGCCATCTGATTGGTTCTCCGGTCCCGGTTTAAAAAGTAGAGCGCGAGCACGGAGAGACGCAGCCGGAGCTTACGTTAGCGAGGGCCCTTCGATGTTTCCTGCTTTAAATGCGCTGTCCGGACAATAAAACCCACCCAGAGTGAGTTAAGGCTTTATGAGGTGTCGGGTTAGCCGTTAGAGCTGTGGTTTAATGCGATTTATTCGCTCAAAACACGCGCGTGTGTGCATTTGAGGGTTAGCCAGTTGTGGCTAATGCTAACAACAAAGTTACTGTTCGTTTTAAACGGACCTTCCCCTCTCGTTAGCTGCTGCTTAGCTGCTCTGTGACCTGTTCGGACGGTTAGTTAACGTGTCTCGTGTGCTTGTCTGACCGGACAGCACCGGTTTTATAGAACCTGAGTGTTCACAGCTAACTGTTAGCTCGCCGGGGTGTGTTCCGGTCGCCTCCATTGTTAGAACTCCGGTTAAATATTGTCACATTTGAATCTCTCTTGCTTCTCTGCTTGCTTACGCACGACGTAGATCGTTGGTGAAGACATTGTAAAATCATCAACGTTTCACTGATACAATCGGCATAGATATCATCTCCATCACACGCGTCTGTTTAACGGTGTCAGCCTTCAGAAGGGGTTTTCATCAGCAGCTGGATCTGGAAAGGTCGAGGTCCTGCCCGGCCGAGCTGGTGTTGGACTGTTCCTCCAGCTGAACGGATGGGGGCGCTGTTAACGCGTTGAAGGAATAATGTGACTCTTTACTGTGTGTGTGTGTGTGTGTGTGTGTCAGCGAAGATGATGGAGTCCTGTTTAGCGGGGAAGCCGGAGAGAGTCGGGCCAGTGCAGGTGGACGACATCAGGAGGGATCTGCTCGGGGAGTTCGCTGCTCTGCCGGCTCAGGTCCGTCCGTCCGTCCGTCTGTGCATGTGTCAGTGCCGATCAGTGGGATGATCTCCGAGTGATTCATGTGCTCTGTCCCCCATCAGGACGGGGTGCAGTCTGAGAACCTGCAGGTCTACCTGAGGGTGCGGCCGTTCACTGCAGCGGAGAGCGACCGAGGCTCCCAGGTGAAACACTCACACAGTCAGATACCAAACCGCTTCTACCGCTGGTCTTTAGATCGGACCCCAGACAGTTCTTTAGACAAAATAACGGCCTTTGGACACGTTCAGAGGAGAGACTGTGAATATATTGGTAGAAGGATGCTGAGGTTGGAGCTGCCAGGCAGGAGGTCTAGAGGAAGACCAAAGAGGAGATTTATGGATGTAGTGAGAGAGGACATGAAGTTAATTGGTGTGAGTGAAGAGGACGCAGAGGACAGGGTTAGATGGAGGCGCATGATTCGCTGTGGCGACCCCTGAAAGGGAACAGCCCAAAGGAAAAGAAGAAGGAGGACATTTTTTGCTTCTTTTAAACTGCAGCATCCTAATAGTTTCGCTTTGAGTTGGTATGTTACAGTCGAGGAGTTGACTGACAGGACGTGAATTGCCTTAAATTCTTTTTCCAATTATTTTGATTATCCATTAATTTTAATTGCTGTTTCCAGATGATCGAGACTGAATCCTTTTCTTTGTCATGTAATTGTAAGTGAATCTCTTTGGCTGTTGGACCGTTGAAGACGATTCATCTAGAAACTAATCGATGAAGAAAAGAACCTTTTAGCTGTGGCTCTAATGTTATCGATCACATCGTCAGTACTCGGTGAGATGTTGGTACGAGGTCTTTTTGTTCATTACAGTACTGATTCCTAATAATATGAAGATAAGAAGAAGGTTTGGGAGGGGCCGGATGTCCGCTGGTTTCCAACTTCTTCTTCTGGCTTTTCATGGTTGAATTCTTCTTGTGCTTATTATTAACGGCTGTCTGTGAAACAAATGTCCTCTTGGGGACATTAAAGCTTTACTTTACAGTTTCTGTCTGTTGCGTTTCATCAGCTTAGAACAAACGTTTGCCCTTCAGGAGTGTGTGACCATCGAAGGACCCGACACCGTGGTCCTGAAGGCTCCCAGAGTCTGTCAAGCAAACCGCCAGAGCGAGAAGTCCCTCCCACAGACGGCTCAGAGGTTCACCTTCACACAGGTAACTGGCACCGCCCGTCTCTCTGTACCTCACCTGTCGGCCCGTACCTGTCTGTGCTTTTCCGTTTGAATGCTGTTGCTGTTGTGTGGTGGAGGTGTTTGATCCAGAGGCCAGTCAGAGGAAGGTGTTCGAAGGTTCAGTCCGCGGGTTGGTCCGAGACGTTCTGGAGGGAGGAAACTGTCTGGTCTTCACATATGGAGTCACCAACGCTGGAAAGACCTTCACGTTCCTGGGTGAGAAACACAGCCCGCCTGTCTGTCCGTAACACAGCCCGCCTGTCTGTCCGTCTGTCTGCCTGTCTGTCAGAAACACAGCCTGTCCGTCCGTCCGTCTGTCTGTCTGTCAGAAACACAGCCTGTCCGTCCGTCTGTCTGTCTGTCAGAAACACAGCCCGTCCGTCCGTCCGTCTGTCTGTCTGTCTGTCTGTCAGAAACACAGCCTGTCCGTCCGTCTGTCTGTCTGTCTGTCTGTCTGTCAGAAACACAGCCTGTCCGTCTGTCTGTCTGTCAGAAACACAGCCCGTCCGTCTGTCTGTCTGTCAGAAACACAGCCCGCCTGTCTGTCTGTCTGTCTGTCTGTCTGTCAGAAACACAGCCCGTCCGTCTGTCTGTCTGTCAGAAACACAGCCCGTCTGTCCGTCTGTCAAAGATGCTGGAACGTGTTCAGAATTTTTGCTAAATAGATATTTGGAAAAGTCATTATGTAAATAGCAGGTGATGGTAAACTTAGAGAGCCCCGACCCTGTTTCCATAATGTTTAATCTGTCTGCCTCTCAGGTCCGGACCACGACTCCGGGCTGTTGCCCAGGTCTCTGTCGGTCATCTTCAACAGTATTGAAGGTCGCCTGTACAGTCGGACTGATCTGAAGCCTCAGCGCTGCAGAGACTTCATCAGACTGACTCCAGACCAGCAGGCAGCCGAGAGCAGCAGCAAGAGGAACCTGCTGCGGCTGCTCAAAGAGGTCGGACGCACAGACAGAAGACACAGACGTTGTGCAGTGTGTGAGGATGTAGTGTGAACTAGTGTCTCGTCTTTCTCCCTGCAGAGTGACAAAAGTCTGACGTTTGGAAGATCAGCTTTTCTTGACGGTCAGTGACTCTGATGTTGTTACTCTGAGGTCACAGCGGCTCCTTTTTTAACTCAAAGTACTCAGCCGCCGCCTTCTTCTTCTGTGTGTGTGTGTGTGTGTGTTCAGGCTCGTCTCTCAGCACCGACAGCAGCGTGAACAGCGTCTCCGAAGCCGACAGTTTCTGCCTGGACGTCGACTCAAACGTTCGCTTCTCTGTTTGGGTTTCATTCTGTGAGATTTACAACGACAACATCCACGACCTGCTGGAACAGGTAACACACACACGTTTGTACTCCTGTACTCGTGAGGACCCTCGTGGACGTGATCCTCAGCCTAAAGTAAACTCTACCCTTAAAGCTGGATTCTGACTGGTCAGCTTGTGTTGCCGTAGAGATTGTTGAGCGCGACGAGAGGCTGGCTGAGACCACGCTGTCTGCCTCCCGTTCACTAACGAAACAAGGAGGACTGGGAACGCTGCGGGGAATAGTATGAAAATACATTTGAGCTACACATCGTTGACCCTTTGTGTCGACTATAAATCCAGGTCTTAGGTCGCGTTCAGAGCACCTTTAGCTCTGCTTGGAAAACGCGATGTCATCCAGCAGGACGCTACATGCGAGCGCACGTTCCTAGTGATAATAATAAGTTTTATTTATATAGCGCCTTTCGCTGCACAAGAAAATACATACATATACATGGTATAGATCAGAGACATACAAACAAACATGTTCCTGGGCAGAGGAAGGTGGGAAATACTGTCAGAAGAGATGTTTTCAGTTGAGATTTGAACGAGGATGTAGGAGCAGTGCTGCGCAGAGGGGGGGGGAGTTCCCCAGCACTGAATGATCCACCAGCCACAGCAGAAAGACGGGAACGAGGGAAAGGAAGGAGCCTCCCATCAGCTGAGCGGGGAGGAGGAGAGAGCAGACATGGAAAAGTAAACAATAGAGTTTTATACTGGATGCGTACAGAAACAGGAAGCCACTGTAGGGGACTTGGTAACATTTATTTAGAAGCAGGAAGAGGCGGGGCAAGAGTCCCCAGGTGTGGGTGAGGGAACTGAAGGGAGAAGCAGGTTGTTGGCAAACACTAAAATAAGGTGACGTAACGTACTAGAAACAGGGTCACGTATTGGTGTGTTCTGTGTAACGCTGGTGCTGTGCGTAGCATTCAGGGGTGTAGAGTGATAATAAGTTAATATGTATGTAAAAACCTGGTAAACCTTCAGGGTCAAGCTGCATGAATCGAACCGGACCTCCTGGTTCATGTCTCATGTCTCACCTGCACCTGCCTGCACGGTTTCGTTACAAAGAGGGTTTGGGTTTCAGCGCTTCGCTCCTGAAGAAGTGGGGACCAGACAAAATGTCCTGACTTTGAAGGACTTGAACTGTCCAAACATAAGACAACAAGTCCTCCAGCGGCCATTGACCCTCTGATTGATCTGTGATGTTCAGGTTCCCAGTGGACACCACAGGAGGACGGTGCTGCGTCTGTCTCAGGACGTCAAAGGAAACTCCTTCATCAAAGGTAACTGTGTTGTTGGGACGGAATTCAGATCCAGTCCTTTAGATTTGATTGGACCACGCAGCACAGACGCACCTCCCTCACGCATGTTGTTACACCAGGGGAAACCAACACATCTGACCCTGCGGTCCAGACACGTGACGGGCGGGGTTAGCTAGTCGCGTCAAACACCTCCCACTGGATATATATGTATTTCTGTATGCGCTCCAGGGAGCAGGATGTATATTCACATCAACTACAGTTGATGTTTTTGTGTCTGGAATAAGGGTCTTCTCACTGTTGAGCTCTGGGTTTTTGATGCCAGTATAAAACTGTAACTGTGGTTGAGTTGCTGTATCAGTGAGGCGTGTGTGCTGGTGTGTTTCAGACCTGCGGTGGGTCCAGGTGAACAGCTCCGAGGAGGCCTACAGAGTGATGAAGATCGGCAAGAAGAACCAGAGTTTCTCCTCCACCAGACTGAACCAGCTGTCCAGCAGGAGGTCAGCTGCTGTTAGTTTAGATCTTTACCTTTGCACCAGGTTTGGTTGAGGCTGAGCACGCCGCTCTATACACATGTAATCCAACATGATCGATGTGTGTGGACTCAGACTGCAAGCAGAGTTTAGAGTCTCAGACGCCAAAACCATCGGTGTCTGTGTGGATGTGGCGGCTGAGCAGTAATCCGGCTTTGTGTCTCTGCAGCCACAGCATCTTCTCCATCAGGATCCTCAGAGTGGACGACGTCGGAGTTCCCAGAGTCCTCGGCATCAGCGAGTAAGACCTCGTACCATTCGCACTGTTCACACCTGGATTAACCTTTTACACTGGTGGCGCACCCAGTAACACGTATTAAGCGTTACCTTTTTTGGGGGGATAGTAGATTTATTTCTCACTGTACAACAGAGGGTTGTAGAAGCTTACTTCTTATTTCCCCACTAATTCTCCTCCTTATTGTAGTGTTTCCTCACAAACTGCTTTTCCCTTCGGTTCTCTCTGCACACGCCTACGCCTGCTCGCCTCTTCCTGCTTCTGCTCCGTTCACTTCCTTTCTCCACACCCACACAGTTTTATAAAGTCGCCCAAAAACAACACAACTCGTGTTTGGGATTTTTTTCACTCAGGATGCGACATCGACACCAACAGGTGCACAAACAGCGTTTACTGAACGCCGGCATCAGTGCGAGACTGTGTGACTCGTTTAAGGTTTCTTTGAGACCTGCTAAAGTACAGGCGCACTAGTGCGACCGACGAGCACGTGACAGGTGGAGGGACGGGTTTGCTCGTGTGTGGATGGAAACGATCTCTGCGTCCTTGTGTTCAGGCTGGCTCTGTGCGACCTGGCCGGCTCCGAGCGATGCTCTCGCACTCAGAACACCGGCGAGCGCCTGAAGGAGGCGGGGAACATCAACAGCTCTCTGCTCACACTCGGGAAGTGCATCAGCGCCATGAGAATTAACCAACACGCCAAGTACGACCACACTGTGTGCGTGTGCGTGTGCTCTTGTACAGCCATCTTTGTGAGGACCAGTTTGCGTTTCAGACCTTGGGAGTGAGGACATTGTTGGAAAGTGAGTCCTCACTTTTCAAGACACCTTCAAAGGCTGTTTGAGGGTTCAGACTTGGTTTTTGGGTCAGGGTTAGAATTAGGATTAGGTTTGGGGTTAGGCACTTAGTTGTGATGGTTAGGGGCTGGGCAATGTATTATGTCAATGAAAGTCCTCACAAGTATAGCTGTACAAACGTGTGAGCCTGTCAGCAGCTTCAGTCAGATGTCGGGGACATGTGACCGGATGACAGATGATCTGTTTCCCGGCAGGCTCCAGCATCACATCCCCTTCAGGGAGTCCAAGCTGACTCACTTCCTGCAGTTCTTCTTCTGTGGTGCCGGCCGGGTCTCCATGGTGGTAAACATAAACCAGAACTCGTCCTGCTTCGACGAGACCCTCAATGTCCTGAAGTTCTCGGCCCTCGCCCAGAAGGTCAGCACACACAAACGCACAGACTTACCTGCACAGTGACCTTTCCACAGGTGTTTCTGAACATAGAAGAATGTAATTCCCCCCGTTGATAACTGGAAGCTCCGTACTCTACTGGTCCTGACTGAAACGGGTCTGTGGCTCCGAGTGTCAGCATGAAACCTCAGATGTCTTCTGTCTTTGATCAGATGCCTCCTGACTTAAATGGTCGTTTCTTGTATTCAGGCTGACGGCGATGGCCGCTTGTTTATTCTCGTCTGTAATCTCAGGTGTGTTGGTTTAATGACGAGGGCCCTACCTGTCTCTCTCCGTCCAGGTGGTGGTGTTGAACTCGAGGCCGGCGGTCCTGGACGACGCCCCCCACAGGTCGGCCATCGAGCTGTCGATGATCATCGACGATGCCGACCAGCGCCGGAATGTGTCGGGGCGAGGCCGAAGGAGCTCAATGGTCGCCTGGGAGACGACCCTGGAGGACGTGCTGGAGGATGAGGACGGTGAAGAGTGGGAGGAGGAGGAGGAGGAGGAGGAGCAGAGTGTGATGGAGGGAACAGTGCTGGAGGCAGAAGGGGAGGATGACGAAGAGGACAGGACCATGGAGGAAGAAGAGAAGGTAACGGGCCAAACTGTTTTAATCTCAGACGTCATTATAATAATCCAGAGGTGGAACCACACTGGCTCTGTGTTTACCCTGCAGCCAGGAAACCTCACCGGATTACAATCACCCTTAAAGGGATGAAAACAGTACGCTTTATTATAGTTTCACAAAATATCATGTCCTCAACCTGGATTACTAACATTTTTTTAATAACTAATACAGTAGAATTCAGTACCATAGATACGATCTGGGTTTAGTCTGTTGATGAACTGTTTATTAGTGTTAGTTAGGGCTGAACAATTAATCGAAATATGATCAGAGTCCCAATATTTAACCCGCTGGAAGTGTTGGATAAAGGTCAAATGTGTGGCAGCCATTATAAATGAAGCGTTGTGGTGCTACAGAGATCGGGATCTCCAGGTGTGAGGGAACCTGCTTGTTTGGTTCAGACCTCAGCAAAGTCACATTTTTATATTTGGTTTCAGTGAAAACGAAATGCAAAACTTACCATTCCACGAAGTCTCGTATCAGACGATCCGTCCAGCTGACGGACTGTTAAGTGAAACTGTGTGTGTGTGTGTCGGCAGTCGGACAGAGAGGCAGCGCTGCGTTTGGTTCTGGAGGCTCAGATCAGAGAAGAAGTCAGCGCCGAGTTCATGGAGCTCTTCAACAAGATGGAGAAAGACTACAGGTAACGGTCATCATGATCATGTGACCGGCACAGTCTGCACGGGGGGGCGATGGTACCGTTACATGATCAATAACTCAGACCTACAACTACATTGGTCTCGCTGCTGCTTTAAATATCTATAAATGTGATTCCTGAGCCTCAGATATTCCTGCTGTGTTTGTGTTGCTAGGCAACATGTAGCTAAAGAGGGAGGGGTTAACCTGACGAGTCTTGAAACCAGCAGAGAAACGCAGTGACTGAGACCGTAAGAAGAGCAAGCAGCGCTGCTTCCTGCTACACTTGACATTCCTGAAGCGGCGTTACGTAGCGCTCTCTCTCCCTCACACAGACATGGCCTCTCTCTCTCTCTCTCTCTCACTCACACACTCACTCTCTCACACTCACTCACTCACTCACTCACTCACTGCCTTTACTTCCTCCTCACCCGTTCCTGTGGCTTCTCTGCATCTTTTTCTGTTCTGTTTTGGTCGTATTTCCTGTCCCTCAGCCCTGCAGGCTAACGGCAGCATTATTTAAAACTCCTCTCCTCCTGCTGTTCTGGTACAATGTCAACTAATCGAGTTACTTTTCCACTCCATTATTAAAAGATATAGAACGTTCAAAATAAAGACAAAAGATGCATCTTTAGTTCCCCCGGTGGTTCTGCAGCCTGTCACAAACAGAAAGCCGTTGGGTCGTAATGAGATGAAGACGTTTTACTGTTGGTGTGTGTCAGTGAGCGTCTGGAGAAGGAGAGGGAGATCCTGGAGGAGCGAGCCGAGAAGAGAGTCGAGATCCTGAAGAACCTGGTCAGCAAGACGGTCGATCTCTCTACCGTCAACACGGACAGCAGCAAGGTGAGTGCAGGCACGGTTTTATTAACACAGTGATCTCATCCCTGATGGTTATTAGTGATTAATAACAGTGACTGTTTGTTAGGAGGAGCAGGCGGCTCTGCTGGAGGGAGTCATCGGCTCGCTGACCGAAGACCTGGAGAAGATAAGAGAGGACGCTCAGAGTGTCCACCGCTGCCTGGCTGAACACACGCACGCTGCAGGTACGCACACACGCTGCAGGCGCACGCTGCAGGTACACGCGCACACGCACGCTGCAGGTACGCACACACGCTGCAGGCGCACGCTGCAGGTACACGCGCACACGCACGCTGCAGGTACGCACACACACACGCTGCAGGTACACGCACACACACGCTGCAGGTACACGCACACGCACGCTGCAGGTACACGCTGCAGGTACACGCACGCTGCAGGTGCACGCACGCACACACACACACACACACACACTGCAGGTGCACGCACACGCACGCTGCAGGTGCACGATGTACCTGCACACACACGCTGCAGGTGCACGATGTACCTGCGCACACACGCTGCAGGTGCACGCGCACACACACGCTGCAGGTACGCACACACACACACACGCTGCAGGTGCACCCATTCAGTGCTTTAGTTGAAGTCACGTTGACCTTTGACCTCTGTCTGTGTTGCTTTGCACCTGCAGAGCTGGAGGTGCTGCGATTGCAGAAGCAGGAGTCACATGATCAACTGCAGGAAGCCAAGGAGGTACAGTAGAGCCACGGTCTTCTTCTGTGGTGTCAGCTGCGTTGTCGTCTTCTTCTTGGTTTCTTCTTAATTGAATCACCTTGTTCGTGATCAGTTGTATAAATAAAGAGTGATTTGATCGTTTTGTTTCCCAGAGTCTGGAGCAGCAGCAACAGAAGCTGTCGGCGCTGACGGAGACGTGTCAACAGAAAGACGATATCATCACCAAACTGCAGGCAGCCATGGACGGCACTGTGGAGAACGCCACCCGAGACGTAAACACACACTCTAATACGAACGCACTAACTCTCATCCCTCAGAATCCTCTAGTAGTGTTTATTCTAACTTCCTTCCTCCAGCACGAGCTCGGGTTCGGTTTTAGAGCCCAATACAGGTTTATGAAATATGAGAGTAAGCAGCCTCGGAGCTTAGGAGGATCGAAAGCTCAGCAGGAGACGTGACAATCGTGGTGAACTCAGTGAGAGTAGTAGAGACGTACAGTGGACAACGGCGTGGAAACGCTGCCTAAAGCTCCTTTTTGCTTTGCTGACGTTCTCCGGTGAAACCATCAGCTGATCGCCTCGCAGCAGTTTCAGAAGTCAGAATATCAGAAGTGTTCAGTTTTGATGAAAAGCCATTGAATCCAAGCCCTTTCCAGGCGGGTTTAGATTCTATGAATATCGGTTGGCAGACTGATAGTCCACCCAGTCTATCTGCAGTGAACAGGAAGTCTCTGTCGCTGCTGCTGCTCTTTCAGAGGGCTCTGGTGGAGTCGATCAGGTCGGAGCTGCTGGAGCTTCAGCAGACCTGCCGCTGCCTGAGGAGGACAGGAGAAGAAGAGGAGGAGGAGGAGAAGAGGAAACGCCAGCGTGAAGCTCTGGAGGATGAGGAGGAGAGAGAACCGGCACGGAAGAGAGGTGAGAGGAGGAGGAGGAGGAGACGAGGTTTATGCTGTTAAGCCTTTTGTTCTGTTTTTGAATCTTCCTTCTCCTCAGTCTCCCCAGTGCTGGAGGAGGAGATCTGGAGGCTCCAGGAGGAAAACGACCAGAAAGAGGAAGCCATCGCCGAGCTGAGAGGGAGGGAGGAGAGGAGGAGGGGGCTGGAGGAGGAGCTGAGGAGACGGGAGGAGGAGGTAGAGGAGCTGGAGAAGGAGAAGCTTCTACTGGAGCAGAATGTGCAGAGGCTGACGGGTAAGACCTGAACCTGAACCTGAACCTGCATACAGTCAGCTGTGTGATGATGTCGCTCTGTCCCTCCCCGTCCCTCCCCACCCGACACTCTGTCCCTCCCCACCCGTCATTGTCCCTCCCACCTGACACTCTGTCCCTCCCCACCCGACACTCTGTCCCTCCCCACCCGACACTCTGTCCCTCCC
>CM022492.1:24640041-24666424 GCA_011952105.1 Coreoperca whiteheadi
CACACACACTCACTCACACACACACTCACTCACTCACTCGCTCACGCACACACACACACTCACTCGCACACACACACACACACTCGCGCACTCGCACACACACACACACACACACTCGCACACACACACACACTCGCGCACTCGCACACACACACACACTCGCGCACTCGCACACACACACTCGCACACACACACACACACTCGCACACACACACACACACACTCGCGCACTCGCACACACACACACACACACACTCGCACACACACACACACTCGCGCACTCGCACACACACACACACACACACACTCACACACACACACACTCGCACACACACACACACTCGCACACACACTCACGCACACACGCACACTCACTCACGCACACACACTCACGCTCGCTCACTCACTCGCTCACGCACGCACACACGCACACACACACACTCACTCACACACTCACTCACTCACACACGCACACACACACACTCACTCACTCACGCACTCACTCACGCACTCACACTCACACACTCACACACGCACACTCACACTCACTCACTCACTCACACACACACTCACTCACTCACTCACTCGCTCACGCACTCACTCACTCACTCACTCACTCACTCGCTCACGCACTCACACTCACTCACTCGCACGCTCACTCACGCACACACACACACTCACTCACGCACACTCACTCGCTCACTCACTCACGCACACACACACTCGCAGCATGAACGCAGCTCCATCGGTCTCTAAACGAGTTAGACCGAGTTTAGTCAAACCGAGTGAGAGCAGCAGCTCCTGCGCTTGTCGGGTGGAACTCAACAGAAAACGTGTTTGGCTTCTTCCTTCGGTTTGCGTCGGACGTTAAGGGGCTGAAATCCCAGCACTGTGCTCGGCGCCACAGCGGTCATGTGATGGGTTCCTGTTGGCTCCGTGTTACGGATGTCTTCTACGGTACGTAACAACTGAAGCACCTTGAAAGGAAGTGACGATGATACCCAGGGACATGTTTCAGTGTCAGCCGGTGGCGAGCGAGCGGCGGTGTGGTCAGGGACGTGCACTGACACTTAGATATATGAACTCACGCGGCCTCCTTTAGTCTTTAGCTTTATCACGGCAGCAGCACGGGAAACTCGGCCTCAATGGGCAGGTTTTCGACGCCGCTAGTTTCAAGTATACGTTTGGAACAAGCGCCTGCAGCGAGGAGACGAACGTGGCTTCGCCAATAAGGTGCTCGTTTTGCCTTCGGAATAATTAAGGCTCTTGATGTGAGTCGTTAGCTGGGGAAGTTCTGTGGCGACATGCTTCAGTTATTATGTTTGTCCGGCAGCGCCCTGTCAAATGTGTGAAAGTTGGTGCTTTTGAATTAGTTAACGCCTAACTTAACGCCATATGTCCGTGGCGCTTGTGACGCACACGTCTGCAGCGGTGGCGCTCCGGCTCACCAGCCTCCCCTGGTGGCTGTTTGGCTCAGCGGGCACGTGTGTGTGTGTGACAGGGAGGCTGTGTGCAAACAGGACAGCATCTGTTTATTTATTTAAAACGAGAAACCGGGCAGGAGCTCAAGCCCCCTTTGGGCCTGTTTATGGTGATGACGCGGTTTCCGTGGCAACAAGTCCTGGGCTCTTATTTTGTTAGGGAGCATCGAAGCGAACTTGGCCCCCTCTTTGATCCCCGTCATAGCGTCCCCGGAGCTTTCCACGGCGTTGTTGGCAGGGCAGCCAGCGGCGTGTGACCGAGTTGGCGTCTTGGGTTTCTCTCCCGTTGCTACAAAATAAAAACAATGTTTTTCACAGTGTTGTTAATTCTTGCGTTGAAAAAATTCAACTGGCCTTCGGCAGAATCAGCTTCCTGTGACGTGTTTGATGGACGCCTGCCTCGGCCAATCACAGGCCTCGTCACAGACTCCGGGTGTCTCTGGTGTCGATAAACGCGATTGGTCGTTTCCTCGGAGGCTACAAGGCGACGGCCTGGCTGACCGCCTCCTTGTTGAAGGCGATGAAGCAGTCTGATTGGTCAGACCGGGGGAGGAGGGGGAGGGGCTCGAGCTTGGTGTCCTTGGCGATGGCGGCCAGCCGGCGGCGGCAGCGGCGTATCCCGGTGATGGTGGAGAGGACGAGCGAGCTGGCCAGCAGGGCGGCGCCGCTGAGGAAGAAGGTGGCCGTGTAACTTCCTGTAACGTCAACCAGCCAACCTGCCGGAGCAGAAGAAGAACTGAATTATCGATCTGATTGATTCCTGATCATGTAGGAATTCTGGATCCCCTGAATAGGAGTTGCAGCTGTAACGACATCAGCTGCTCTCGGCTCTGCGTCAGACGCTAACGTGTCGCCAACACTGACCGACCAATCAGCGGTCTGCGCTGTGACGCAGCCGGAGTCGCTTCTCTTGTGCCGAGGCCTCAGAAACCTGCGAGTTCCTCGCTGCTTATGGCGTCACTTTTAACAGCGATCGCTTCCCTCCGGCTGCTGTTGGCTTCAAGGCTGCAGGACCGAGTGGATCCGAACTAGCAGACCTTTCTGTAATAGTATTTCCCTTCTCGTCTCTTTGGTTATTGGCAGTAGCAGATTTCACAGTGAAGATGCTGAACAAGTCGACTCTCAAACCTTTACTCGTGTACAATGTTGAGGTACTTTCTACTTGTACTCCGCCACCTCTCTGGGAAATATTGTGCTTTTTACTACACTACGTTTATCTGACAGCTTTAGTTACTTAACAAACTAAGATTTTAAGCCAAAGATCAGCTTGTACATTTTGATGCATTGTTTTACATTAATGTATATATGAATCCGTAATAATAATCCAATAGTATAAAATATATATATATAACAAGTGAAAAATGAGTACTTCTACTTTTGATAAACAGCTGTTTATGGTTTACAGGTAAAGGGTGTTTAACACTGAATGGAAGCAATGCTCTCAGAAGCACATGGCTGCTCAGAATGACATCATCAGCACTGGGGCGGAAGTGTCACCAACGCCCCCTTGGTAGATTATTTACAGTCAGAACGTGGACTTGCTTTGCTGTGAGGCGGACAGTAAAAGGAATAAGGGACTGACAAGTAAAATATTACACTTTAAGCTCTGGCTGCCACCGTTTGCTCCAGTCATGAAGGCCGTGGAGAGAGATCTGTCTGTGCACATCAGCTGTTTAACCCCTATATCCACTTTTCTCGTGGCCACAAGTTCATTAACACGAGGGAACGAATTGTATCTTGAATCTCCATCCGATTCCATTTATCTCCATATAAAGTGGCTGTTGTTGTATCTGAGAATAAGGATGTTATATATGGAAAGACCCGTAATGCTTACGCTTGTTACATAAGTCTGCTGTTTGCAACGCTCTGATGAAGCAGTGGTAGAAGTATTGTAAATACTGCAAGCTGAGTATTTCTTTCCAAATAAACACGATTCTTGCGTGAAATAAACTGGAACCTTCCGTTACGATGAGCTCTGTGAGCACAAAAGCTTGACTTCAAAACATTTAAGAAGGAAATATTGGACCTCAGATGTCGGCGAGTCCTTGAACACGCCACATTTTTTAGCCTTAACCTGCAGATTCAGCATCATTCGGCGGCAGCAGACTGTAAGTGATGGGTGATGCAACGCAGTGGGGTTGTTTCGGTTCCTCACCTCCGATTGGCGGGCTGATGAGGTAGGGGATGGCGTGGAGGAAGTAGACCACGCCCAGCGCCGAGGACAGGTACGGAGATCCCACCAGGTCTGACGTCACCACGGGGATCAGCGCCACGTAGGCGCCGTCGAAGTAACCGTAGAGGACGGCAAAGGGCACGAGGAGCGGGAAGGAACAAAGCAACGGCGTGAAGAGGCAGCAGAGACCCTCCATCCCCACCGAGAACACGTAACACGCCAGGCGGTGCGGCTTCAGACACCTGAGAGGTGGCCAGACAGACACGTTTATGTTTCAAACAGGAGGCTCAAACAGACTTCAACCATGCTGAGAACAGCAGCACTGAGGCCGTTTACTGACGCCATCTTTCATTTCAGCTCGAACCTTCTGACGTCTCCTGAAACTGACAGTCAGCGACGTTTCCATCTAAATTTAGCCCCAATGTTCACCAGAAACTGTTGAAGATCAAACGCGCTGCTCGTCACCGTCCTCCGCTGCTGCGAGAACGCGAGCTCATTGGCTGACGGAGGTGAACAGCTGGTGGAGCTGATCCTCCAGTCAGCTGCCAATAAACCATCAGCAGAAGAAGAGGAGGACATTGAAAGAGCTCCGGTCGATGCTCAGATGATGGAACCGTGGTTCCACCATGTTGTTCACTTCTCAAGTGAACAACATGGTGAAAGTCTTCCAGGAGTGACGGTCTGTCTGAAAATGTGCTCTTATCTACATTTCATAAACAAACCCGATTCAAATATAAATCGTACTTCTTATTATTATCTACGGTTCTGAATTGATTCACAAATTCTAAAAATTGTTTATAAAATGTCCGAGGCAGGAAGAAAAAGTGAGAAACATTTGAATTTCTCCTTGAAAAGTGATTTAAATGGCTCATTGAACTTTAAAATATTTGCCGTTATATTTCTAGCGATGGATTAATCGTCTCCACGTTATTGCAGGGAACAAACGTCAGTTATTTGAGCTGCTAGTTTGTCTTTAGTGCAGTGGCTTGTTATGTGAAACAGGAGTCGCTGTTTAACACTGAATGAGGAGCCTGGTGACTGTTGGATTGTCTGTTTAATGTCGTTCACGTCCACTGTGGGAAATGTCCAAACTGGACACACCAAAGCAAAACCATCTGAGTGGACGGACGCCGTGAGGGGGAACGGAGACGCTGTGTTGTTTTGTGACCCTTTAAGCTTCAAGGTCAAAACTCCTGGTTGAGATTATCTGCAGTAGCGTGTTGTTGTGGAGGCTTTCAGGATTCGTTTTATTGATTCATTTTTGAGGTTATCATCAGACTGAGATTACTGCTGTTTGTAGGAAACCAGTCGGCCAATCCCAATCCAGCACAGGGTTCAGCTCAGGGTCACTGAGCTGTGTTTGACTGTGTTTTGTAAGTTTGCAGAATCTGTGTGAAGGTTTAAACTCTCAGGATTTTCGTTTTTTTACAATTTTTACTGAGAAACCGCCACGTCATTTGGGCTCAGTAACATTATCGTCATCTTTAATATACAAAAACACCGTGTTTTTATATTTTCTAACACCTTTAAGGTGACTTCTGTACGTCTGAACAGTTAGTTTGGACCTGTGTTTGTCCTGAGACTCAAACAGCTGACTCAGCATCAGCAACAGCTTGGAATGAAACCATCTGATATGTCTTATTATTGACCAGGTATTGGTCAGATGTGACGATCAATATTAAATACTGCAGTGTTCTCTGATCAGCTCCATTAGTTTACATGATAACAGTGCTGCTGATACTTTGGCACTGCATGAGCTTCTCAATAAATGCAATAAATGATCTCAGTGCGTCATTCAACATGTTACTGGACCGACTGGAAAACTGGGTGGGACTTTCTGGCACAGTACTAAACTGGTTTGAATCCTGTTTGAAGGACAGGTACTGCTTTTTGTCAATGAGTAATTACACATCTGAGCAAACAAAGGTGACGTGGAGTTCCCCAAGGCACCGTTCTCGGGCCTCTTCTGTTCAACATCTACATGCTGCCACCAGCTCAGATTACAGAACAACTAAATGTCTTACCTTCATTATGCGGACGACACTTATATAACAATGTCCCCGTGGTGACTTTGGTCACCTACAAACACTGTGTAAAGCATTTATCAAATCAGTGATTGGATGAGCCAAACGTCTCCAGTTAGACAAATAAAAAAGAAATAATTGTCTTTGGACCCAAAGAAGAACGATTAAAAGTCAGAGCTCAGCTTCGGTCGCTAACATTAGACCGCAAATCACGCCAGAGATCTTGGTGTAGTCTTGGACTCAGACCTCAATTTTAAAATCCACATTAAGGCAAAAAAAAAAATCAGCCGACTATCACCTGAAGCAAAAATGTAAAACGTAAAGGACTTCTGTCTCAGCTGGATTTATAAATGTGTCTATCTTTAGTAGACTCTGTAACGCTGTTACAGGTCTCGGGTCAGACAGCTGCAGCTGATTCAGAGTCCTCACTAAGACCAGAAGACACCACATCAGACCAGTTCTCAGATCTTTGTACTGACTTCCTGTTTGCTTATAACGCACCGAGTAGTTTAGGGCCAAAATACCTTTCTGACCTGCTGGACCGTTCTGAGTATCTCCAATAATGGGACATTATTGTGATGCCTAAAGCGTCTACAGATAATCAGTGAAGATCCCCTCACTGGATCGTACCTCCTGTCAGTCAGCCAGCCGAAGGTGATGTTCCCCATGATGTCGATGACTCCCAGGATGGACATGAGGAAGGCGGCCTGCTGGTGGCTGACGCCGACCTTCAGGGCGTAGGGCACCAGATAGACGAAGGGGAGGCTGCAGCCGCTGGCCAGGAACAGGAAGGACACGGCCAGGCCCAGGAAGTCCGGCAGCAGCAGGAAACGGTACTCGTTACTGGACAGGAAGCAGGAGCTGAAGCACCGCCTCCTCTTTAGCTGAGGGGCGGGGTTTCCCGACTGCTGAGGCAGGGGCAGCGGCAGCGGCGGCAAAGATGAAGGCGACGATGATGACAGCTGGCTGTCCTCTGATTCTTTGGACGGCTTTACTGCGAGCTCGCCGTCCTGTGGCGAGACGCTACCTGCATCAGGAGACAGAGAGGTGGCGATGATGATGATCCACACTACCAGAGCTGTTTGTTGGTAATGTTGTTGCAGAGAGAGCTAATACCACCTCGGCTCTAAATCTGTCGTTCTCATTCTGTCAGAGAACATTTTGACTTTATGAGCTGCTCATAATTTCATGTAACAGACACTCATAAAGACTGAGTATAAAGTTGTTATATTTGGTTGTTGGTGATAGATTCATTTGTCAAGGCTGTTGCTAGGTGGTTTCTATGGAGTTCAGAGTGGTTTCCTGTTGACAGATGGTTGCTAGGGTGTTTGGGGTGGTTGCTATGGGGATTCTGGGTGAAGGGTGAGGGAGTACTGCATGCCATGATGTACTCTGTGGAGTACTTAGTAGCACTCTGGGTGTATTTGTACTCGTACCAAGTCTCTCCTCCCCCGCGGCCTCCCCCTCCTGTCCCTCCTCCTCCTCCTCTTCATCCTCCCGCAGTGTGATTGGTAGGAGCAGCGCCCCGCAAACGCACAGGTTGCCGACGAAGGCGCTGAGGATGAGCAGCGCCCCCCTCCACGAGTACTGCTCGATGAGCACCTGCACCGCCGGCGCCAACACAAAGGTGCCGATCCCGCTGCCCGACATGGCGACGCCGTACGCCAACGCCTTCCGCCCGCGAAAGTAACAGCCAACCATGGCGATGGCCGGGGTGTAACAGAGAGCGAAGCCCAGACCTGGAAAGTGAGGACATTTTTTAATAAATGTCATAAAGAAAGGAGCTTCTAAGTCTCAAAGTTCAGGCGCTATCTGCCTACAAAAAGCACTATTTGAGAAAGCGAGGACAACTCTAACTGTGTGAACCTGTCAGGACGCCCATGGTGAGGTAGAGGAGCTCCAGACTGGTGGCGAAGGAGCTGAGGAGCAGCCCACAGGAGGAGAGGAGCCCGCCGAGCATCACGGCCACCCGGCAGGACCAACGGTTACCAACCAGGCTGCCGACAGGAGCTACACACACACACACACACCGTCAGTCCAGCCAGCCGTTTGAACTTGGACCCAGCTGATCCACCAGCGCGGCTGCAGTACTGACCACAGAGCATGGTGGTGCAGTCCACCAGGCTGTGGATCCAGGCGGTAGAAGAGTAGTCGGCTCCAAAGTGAGCCTGAAACTCCACGAAGAAGATGGAGACGCACCTGCAGACACACACGGGGAGCGACGGCACCGCTCAGTCAGCGATGTGCCATCAGTCATTAGTCAAACAGTTCAGTGGGGGCAGAGGCAGCATCGCACGGCAGCTGTGTGTGTGTGTGCAAAGACAAACCGGGCGGCGCCGACAACAAGCTGCTGTCGAGTCGGACGACATATTTACGTCCTCTTAGCTGCCTGAGGTGTGCAGGGCACGTTCGGGTAATCGTGGCTGAATAACGCGTAAGTGTTCTGGCTCGCAGACGAGACCCCCCCTGCTCAAACAAGATAAATCTGCCGTTCGCGGGGGTTCAGTTTGTCGCCACCTTTTATTGGTTTTCGATGCCTCTGTTGGCGCTGACTCTGAGGAGGGAATCAGAGACAGACTGGGACGTTCATTGAAGCCATTTAAAAATCCCACTGAAGTACCGAGACAGGCCGAGCCTCCTCACAGCCGCTCAACCAACAGCAACAGGCATGACTACAAGACACCCGTTCCCTTTCTTCAATCCTCTCTACGTTCCAACATACAGTGAGCTGACCAACTGGTTTCATACTAGTGACTCACTGAACACAGTTGCGTCATTAAAGCATTAGTAGTTCAGCATTCAGTGAAGTATGAAGCTAGCTTAGCTTAGCATAAAGAAAACATCCTCCTCTGATCTTTATGTCCACATGATATGAAAAACAAATCTGCATAAATAACATTATATTGCGTTTTTATAGATAGATTATTGATAGGTGTGAGTGTTTGACACAGTATATGTTACAGCTTATTGCTTGAATGAGTGAGCGTTTGGTATTTTTATTGTTGCTCCTCGTATTTCTGTTCATATTCATGTTATTTATATTCCTTGTAGTACGGAGGTCTCGACGCGTGGGAACGTTTGCCTGAAGAAGTGAGAGGGAGCTGCGAGTCCGGCCTGCAGGTGACCCTCCGGACACAGAAACAGGTGTTTATTCAGGTGTCAGAGTTTCACTTAATGTGTCACAGCTGGTTAGAGAACACACACACACACACACACACACACACACACACACACACACACACACACACACACACACACACACACACACACACACACACACAGACACACAGACACACACACACACACACACACAGACACACACACACACACACACACACACAGACACACACACAGACACACACACACACACACACACACACACAGACACACACACACACACACACACACACACAGACACACACTGGGAGGTGCAGCAGTTCACCGGGTTCGTTCCTGTGGGTGTGACCTGACAGGAAGCCAAACATGTTACATTTTAGTCGAGTGGAGACGAGTCTGAGGATGATGTATGAGGTAACGTGACGCTTCCTGCGGCGCCCCCTTCAGGACAAACTACAGGCTCGCCCACGCCAGAGTTCAAAACGGTTACACTTCGTAGCGAAGTCAGTTAATGTCATGATAAACCCAAGCTTTGGTGACCTTTGACACGTGAATAACATCGAGCCGCGCTGACAGAGCCGATCTCTGACCGGACGTTTTAACAACACGTCGCGTTGTATGGAGGCTCCTGTCGGAGACCTGACTCACGGTCGGCAGGACGCCTTGCTGATGCAGCTTTAATGCACTGTGGACACTGACCGTCCCCTCAGCGCCCGAGCTAAGCTACCAAGATAGCGGCTCGGAGAGCTTAGTCTTCAGCAGCGCGTCTCATTTTAGCCTTGTTTTAATTCCTTTTGTTCCGTTTGACTGAAATCATCTGAAACATTTTAACGTCTTGAAAGCCGGCAGAGAACTAACGATTATGTTCCACATCAATTTATCTGCCGATTATTTTCTCAATCATTTTTTGTTTATAAAAAAAATGTCTGGAACTACATATATAAAGAAGTCCAATTTGACGTCTTTGAACGTCTTGTTTTGTCCAAAACACAAAGACATTCAGTTTACTGGCAAAGAAGATCAGGAGAATGTTGAAATATTCACATTTGAGTGAATTTATCAACTGGACGACTAGATATGATAATATATTACTGTCAGGGCTTTTTCTGCATAATCACTACTTTCATTTTTGATCTGTTCGTTACCTTTAATTACCTTAATTACCTTTAATTACCTTAATTACTATGTACTTCTACTGAAATCCAGTTGTGAATGCAGGACTTTGCGTTCTACATTTCTTCTGTTGCAACGGAAGCAAAGGAACTTTCAGTGTGTTGTTGACCATCAGCTGTGTGTGTGTCCGTGTGTGTGTGTGTGTGTGTGTGTGTGTGTCCGTGTGTGTGTGTGTGTGTGTGGTGTTGACAGAAACACAAGCTCTCTCTCTTCACATTAGTAAAACAAGCTGCCTGGAAACAAACGACACTCGGAGTTCAACTATTCATAGAGCGTCTGAGCTGTTACTGGAGCTGGAGATGTGGCTGTGGTGTGTTGACGGTTACAGATCAGACGTTAGGGAAGAACGTCCTGCAGGTTTTTCATCTGTCTCGAGGATCATTTTTCTGTCGGACACACACACCCACACACACACACACACAGTAGGGCTGCAGCTAAAGATGATTTTATTTTCAGATTATAATCAGTTAATCATTTGGTCTCCAGGTGACATCTTTACATGTCTTGTTTTGTCACAAAGAGAACCCTAAAGCAATGACGTTCACGATGCAGAAACCAGCTGGCAGCTCTGTGAGGCTGCACTGAGACGTATGAGACCATGTTCCCCATCTTAGTGTGTAAACCGCAATAGATTGTACAGGTGTACTTAATAAAGTGGCCACTGAGTTTTGCCTACAGATGGAGGACATGGTGGCCGTCCTCGTAACTTCAAAGGGCGTCTGAAGGTTAAGACTTGGTTTTAAGGGATAGGTTAGAATTAGGTTGTGGGGAGGGTTAGGCATTTAGGGTGAGGGGCTTGGGAAGGCATCATGTCAGTGACGGTCCTCCCAAAGATAGAAGTACAAGGATGTGTGTGTGTTACCTGGTCACTGCGCGTGTGCAGACCGTCACCATGAAGCAGCAGCCGACGATCACCCAGCCCCATCCTCCATCCGGAGGCGACCCCACGCCGCCCTGCCGCTTCCCATCAACCATTGCTTCAGTCTCCGACTGAACTGATCCTGGTCCTGAAGGGGTTCTGGTCCCAGAAAATAAAGCAGTTAATGAGTCTGTCTTGCTGTGCGATTGAGCCGCCCTCTGCTGCTTCACCTCCGATTCTCTGGAGGCAAAATCTGAAGGCTTTGGTTCAAAACAATGTAAAGTGCGGCGGTGGATCTGACTCAAGGCGGTCCAACAGGATTCAGTGAAAGTGAAGAAAACTGATTAAAAACAGACGAGAGGCGAGGCGACTAAAGTGAAAGAACTGGTGGAAAAGCATCTCCTTTTCTTTTCGTACACTGGCTTTGAATCGACCCCAGCAGAGTGACAGCGGAGTCCGTCTGAGTCTGTCTCTGTGAGTCTCTGATACTCCAGTTAAAAAGCTTCTTCAGTCAATAAGTCACCAGCTGACCCTCAATCATTAACCAACCTCTCGGTGTGAACTCTGGAGGTGATATTAACCAAGCGCACCCAGGTCCACAGGAGCGTTAGATTTTTAACCCCGTTACCCTCTAATATCTGGGTGTCGTCTGCTCTGCCTCAAACCAAGCGCTCCCTTGTTTACAGCATCAACAACACGTGCAGAGGTGACAGGCAATGCTTCATTCTGTGCACCCGACACCCTCCCCCACCCCCCCGGGCCAGGGCGGGCCGGCTTCTGCTGTGGAGAGGGGAGGCCTGCCTCAGGTGTCAGGTGTCAGGAAAGAAGCCTGCCCAGACAGACGGGTCTAACAGGGTGGTATGTATGTCCCCAGAGATGTTTACCCCAGTGAGACAGCCGGGTCAAACACTCCACACAACAGACCCGGACCAGGACGGGACAGGGTGTTTATTTATGTCCTGAGAGGCGTAAGATGGGGTCAGATGCACCAGACCAGGACTAGAACTTGCACCAGAACCAGGAATAAACAGGGCCGAAGAGGACCGATCCAAACCAGGACCACAGCACTGGGTTCAGATTGAATTATTTTCCTACATTTTATACCTGGATTCACCTGAAAACATCTGAGACACCTGTGCACGCCTGAATGTACAGAACACTTAAATGCATGTGAGTCTCCAGGACACACTTGAGCATACCTGAGACAAATTACTGCGCCTGAACACACCTGAGATACCTGAACAGAGTTATTATGGGGGAGAATCCTTTACTTTCACCTGACCACCTGAAAGGGAAAATGCGACACCTTTTATGTGGATGTCCAGCCGGTGTTAATGGTATCTATTGACTGAGAAAGAGTTCTTCCTGCATCCAGCGTTGCCACACAGTTGGCGGTGAGAAAGAGCTACAGGCTACTTCAGCTTGGATTTATAGCCTCCACCTCTGGGTAGCCAGGGGGCGTGCTCTAGATGCCGCTCAAAGACTAGCTAGCTTTGTGTCGGAACATGGCATCCCAAAATAAGTGTGTGTGCAGAGGATGTTATGGACGAGGAAGCGTTTTGCTGCTGACTCCGATATTCAGCCGTATTTGTTCGAGCTAGAGATGAAATGCAGCGGCGAGATGCTGAAGCTGTGAGAGGATATGGGAACCTCCAGAACCTGAGCCACAAATAGCGACTGCTGCTGCTTTTCATGTTTTGGGGAACTTTATTGTGTTAGTACAGCAGCTAGCTAGAGCGTCATCGAGCTGGTGTTGGC
This sequence comes from Coreoperca whiteheadi, assembly GCA_011952105.1. Taxonomy (NCBI): domain Eukaryota; kingdom Metazoa; phylum Chordata; class Actinopteri; order Centrarchiformes; family Sinipercidae; genus Coreoperca; species Coreoperca whiteheadi. Next base: position 24,652,627 of record CM022492.1, read on the forward strand.
GTTTGTTTTACAGAAGCCCGTTCTGCCGGTGTGTGTTGCAGCTTTATGTAAATGTACTTGACAGACATGCCCTGAAGGTCACGAGTGTGAAGAGGCAGGGAACTGCAGGAATTAATTTGCTTGGCACCGTTGAGTAGGTTAGCACCCAGCAGCCAGCTTGCTCAGACCATGAAGCTGTAGAGTTAGCGACGCCGGGGCTCGCACGGAGCAGGTTCCTGCCCGAACATGTGCGGCGGCCAGGCTTTGGTGTAGAAGCGGTTCTTGTGGTAACATTAACGGTAGAAGTGCAGCTAGACTCGGTAGCTGTGTGGTCACGTGGGTGTCACCACTGCCCCGCCCCTTTAGGTCCTGAGTCGGTCTCTCCGATAGGCCATTGGACCTTTTTTGTGTGTTTTTTACAGCAATGGCGGATCGCAGAGCTCTCTACATGGCTCTGGGTTTCTCCCCGCTTCCGCTCTGGCAAATCAAACCCAATCAGATCAGATCAGAAATACTTAATTAATCCCTGAGGGGAAACTCTTTGTAACAGCAGCTCAGTATCATGTCAGTGCACACAAGAATGGAAGCAATAATATAATACAGGTAAGTACAACGTGGGTATAAGTATACATTTTAAATTTAAATAAGTATAATGTACACAGTGGGTTTATCAGTTGAGGTTAATATTACAGTATAAAGTAATAGTGCATGAACTGTTACGTGTAACTTATTAACAATATATAATGGGACGGTGTTACGGTTAAGGTAGTTTGTTTGGTTGGACCCAGAATACAAGGCAGGACACAACGTCGGCGGTAGGGGAACAAATAAGGTTTATTTGTTATTTTTCCAGAGAGGTGAGAGCGGGAACGGCTGGAAGCCAGATAGACAGGTAGGTGGAGGTAGCGTGTCCGCATAACCAGGGGATGAAGGGTGTTGGCTGGTAGGCTGAGAGTTCCTGGAGGAGTTGCAGGAGCGGGGAGGAACGAGGCAGGCAGGCAAGAGGTGGTTGGAGGATCCACGGAGCGAGGCAGGCAGACGGGAGGATCTCTGGATGTGGAGACAGAGGGAAACAATAAATTGCTGTGACCAAAACACTCGAACAATCTTCATAGGAAGTTGTAGAGGGAAGAGCCCGACGTAAATACCACGGTAGGGATAGTACGATCTGGCGAAGACTGGGTGGTTGAACCGGTGTTTAAATACTGCAGGAGATGGTGATGAACCGGGATGAGTTGCAGGTGTGCAGGTAGGCGGGGCGCAGGTGAGTGATTGCAGGTGTGGAGGAGAGAGAGACTGGTCTGCTCCGTGGAAGGCTCCAGACGAACAAAATAAGACAGACAGGAAACACAAGGCAGGGAAAAACACTGGGAAACATGAGGAAGTAGAGGGAAGATATTCCCAAAACCCTGACAGACGGAGGATGTTGCACAGCCGTACTAGAAGTATAAATAAGTATCACAAATTAAATTGAAAACAGGGTGTATTGCACAGGAGTTTAAGCACCGAATATTCCAAATTATGTCCAGTATTGCAGAGATGTTCATGATTGCAGTTCAGTGTCCTGTGGCGCTCTGTGGTGCATTCTGGGAGGATGAGTCCTCCTTTGCTTGGCCAGCACGTCATGGAGTGGGTGGGAGACACTGTCCAGGACAGCATGTAGTTTGGCCAGCATCCTCCTCTCTGACACCACCGACAGAGTCCAGCTCCACCCCAACAATGTCACCGGCCTCACGGATCAGTTTATTGAGTCTGTTAGCGTCCACTACCCTCAGCCTGCTGCCCCAGCATGCAACAGCATACAGGACAGCACTGGCCCCCACAGACTGGTAAAACATCCTCAGCATTGTCCGGCAGATGTTGAAGGACCTCAGCCTCCTCAGAAAATAGAGGCGCTCTGGCCCTTCCTGTACAGAGCTTGAGTGTTCTTAGCCCAGTCCAGTTTATTGTCTATGTGTACTCCCAGATACTTGTAATCCTCAACGATGTCCACGCTGACCCCCTGGATGGAAACCGGAGTCACTGGTGCCTCGGCCCTGCGTAGGTCTACAACCAGCTCCTTAGACTTTGTGGCATTGAGTTGCAGATGGTTCTGCTCGCACCATGAGACAAAGTTACCCACCACAGCCCTGTACTCAGTCTCATCACCACCACTGATACATCCCACCACAGCAGAGTCCTCAGAAACCTTCTGCAGGTGGCAGGACTCTGTGCTGGCTGAAGTCTGTGGTGTAGATGGTGAAGAGGAAGGGAGAGAGGACAGTCCCCTGAGGGGCCCCAGTGTTGCTCAGCCAGACAGGTAGTCAACAATCCAGGACACGAGGGGGACATCCACCTGCATCGCTGCCAGCTTCTCACCCAGCAGGGCTGGCCGGATGCTGTTGAAGGCAGAAATCAAAAAACATGATCCTCACTGTGTGCTTGCCGGCTTGTCCAGGTGGGTGTGAATGCGGTTCAGCAGGAAGATGATGGCTTCCTCAACTCCCAGCCGGGGCTGGTAGGCGACCTGAAGGGGGTCCAGGAGGGGTCTGACCATGGGCCGCAGCTGTTCCAGCACCAGTCTCTCCAGGGTCTTCATTATGTGGGAGGTCAGTGCCACCGGTCTGTAGTCCTTGGAGCCACTGGGACGCGGCGTTTTCGGCACAGGAACGAGGCAAGATGTCTTCAACAGAACAGGGACCCTGAAGACTCAGGCTCAGGTAGAAGACATGTTGAAGAACTCCACATAGCTGGGGGGCACAGGCTTTTAGCACCCCGGGGCTAACCCCATCGGGGCCAGCAGCCTTGTTTGAGTGGAGTTTCATCAGCTGTCCTCTCACCTGGTCAGCAATCAGGCAGAGCAGAGGTTACAGGCGGGGGAGGGGGGGCATCAATGTCAATGTGAAGAGGGCTGTTAGCATGAGAGCCAGTTGAGGGGGGAGCAGGACTCTCCCAGGACCATGGGGTCCAATGTCCTCTCCTCTCTAGTAGGACAACTCACATACTGGGTAAAATTAGTCAGTGTTGTTGAAACACTGACATGGTTGAAGTCGCCCGATATTAATATGAGTGCACTCGGGTGTTGAGTCTGGAGTTGTGCTATGGCGGTGTGAATGGCGTTGCACGCCGATACAGAGTTAGCAGAGGGGGGGTGTGAACAGCCACAACAATGGCATGTGAGAATTTGCGTGGCAGATAATATGGTCGGAGTCTCACAGCTAACAGTTCAGTGTCCGGGCTACAGATACTCTGCCTGATAGTAACGTGACCAGGGTTACACCACCTGTTGTTAACCAGCACAGCAAGCCCGCCGCCTTTCCGCTCCCCGCTCCCGGTGTGATCCCTGTCGGCCCGAACAGTCTGAAAGCCGTCGATGGAAACGTTATGATCCGGGATATCCTGGTGTAGCCATGTCTCTGAGAAGCACATCAAACTAGACTCACAGCACTCCATCTGACTCCGGGCTAACGTCGTCGTTAGCTCGTCCATCTTATTCGCCAGTGATCTCACGTTGCCCATAACGAGAGAAGGCAGACATGGCTTAAATCTCTTGTTCTTAAGTCTCTTTTGTGTGCACCCCTCTCTCTTCCCTCGCCACTTGGTTCCACCTCTGCATCCTCGGTGTGTCCTCCTCCAGATCTCAGTGGGGACATCGGTTGTCCTGGGCGCCATGCCGCTCGGCTTCAGCGTGATCAGCTGTTCCCTGGTGTAAACAATGCAGCCAAACAGCTGTTCAGCAGCGGTGCCCTGACCAAGTAGCAGGAGAAGAAGTTCCACAGCGAAAAAAAGTACTAAAATACTTTCTACCCTCATTTTCTTAAAGAGCCTAGTTTAATTTATACTTACACACAAGTTACTCAAGTTTGGAAGAAAAAAGAGCTAAAAGTTAGAAAAAGTAAGACGACGAGGCGGAGCTACGGCAACAGGCAGCCTGCACCGTGGCGCATGCGCACTAACATGATCAATCAAAACCAAACCAATCGTTGCTGGTTGGAGTAACCGGCGCGCAGACAGAAGATAGAAACACTCGGTGATCAGCTTCAGCAGATCAAGATAAAACTTTCTTTGCTTAATAATTCTATTATACCTATTATTCTTTAACTGTGGAGAGTCGAATACGCCCACTGAGGAAACAGGAAGTGTACCATTTCATACCATTGGCGCTGCCTGTAATGCGTTATCTTCGCGTTAGAGTCTTTGACGGAAGCTCGCGCACAATGCATCCTGGTACATGTAGGCTCTGCCAGCTCGTCTGGGTGTAATTTTCCTCAAAGTTGAAGCTGATATTTGAGATGAAGAGTTTGTATTTCAGGGATGAAGTTGTATCTCTGGCTCTAATTAAGTCTCATTAATTATTAATCAGTACATCACAGTATATATATGTGTTTGTGTATTTAGTATATGGATTCCTCTCCGTGTCGCAGTCAGTCGGATTAACTTTGATTAACAGCAGTTTTACTTTCTGCTGCATATGTTTGAGGACCGAGAGCTTTGAAGCTCTCTCTCTGTCACCTATCGATCCCCGATCGATCAGTTATTGGCAGCTTCAGGTGTCGCTGTGAAGCTCCGTGTTGACTCTTCCTCCTCAGGGAGACACGAGCGCTCTCCTCATCTTCCACTCTGTTTTCTCCTCCTTTTTTGATTTTCTCATTTCCTGAAACACTGCGGTCTTTACAGTATACATGTATGTGTGTGTGTATATATATGTATGTATTTAAAATGTCCTCATATCTGCTTGTAACTACATTACCATTTCCATATATTTAGATATTTAAAGTGATATATTCACTTATATACTGCTTATATTTATAATTTCTAAAATTGAGACACGTGAGTGACTCAAATATTTGAAAGTAAAATTTTAAAGACTGTTTAACATTAAACTTCCTAATTGATTTTAATTTATACAACCAGCTATATTTTAAAGTAATAAAAAGGAAATAGACTATGCACTTGTGTTACACAGAAAAATGTACAGGAAGATAAGAAAAAACACAAGGACAACAAAGCTGAGCAAAGAAACACAAGTAGAGGAAAAAATAGGATTATATAAAAAAATTAATATAAATATATATAATATCTATATACAGGAGTTTCTGTGGACTGTACAGAATACAAAATAAGAACTAAACACTGAATGGATAAACACAAGGGGGTGGTGTACATGTCTGCATACAGCATGCAGGACTAACCGGTGGATGATCTGGCCTCTTCATCATGTTAGAGCACAGAGTGCATTTTAAACACTAAATATATCGTTTGCAGGTAAGTGGATGTTTTGGTGTTGGGTTTCTGACGCTGTGTGACTGCTGTTACCTGTTCATCAGTGACGGCCTGTAGGAAGAACCTGCTCTGGTGTCTGGTTGTTTTGGCGTACAGAGCTCTGTAGTGCCTCCCGGAGGGGAGAACGTGGAACAGGTTGTGGTCAGGGTGTGACGGACCTGCAGGGATGGTTCCTGACTCTGGACGTGTCTAAGTCCTGGATGGAGGGCAGGTGTTCTGCAGTCCTGGCTGTCTGCTGTAGTCTGTTCCCGTCCTGTTTGGTGGCCGATCAGAACCAGACAGTGATGGAAGAGAACAGACTGGATCATTGCAGAGTAGAGTTGAAACTAGGGAAAGAGAGTTTACAATGTTCTTGTCGGCAGGACAAACATGGAGTCTTAAGTACTCTGCTTCATAGATCCTTTTGAGACTGAGACCGACCCCCCAGAAGGATAATGGTAACAGGTCAAGGTAATCAAGAAGAGTGAAGGTATAGTGAAAGTGAACGCAAAAGGATGAGTTTTAAGTTTGGATGTAAAGGCCCTATCAGAGTCAGACTGTCTGATATCAACAGGGAGATTATTCCAGAGGAAGGGGGCACGATAGGAAAAGGCCCTGCAGCCAGCTGACCTCTGGTTCACTCTGGGCCAGACGGGAGGCCTGTAGTCTGAGAGTGGAGAGCACAGGATGGGAGATCATCAGAAGCACCTTAAAGTCTGATTTGACCATCGATGGGAGAAGCTCAGATGTTAAAGTAGTAAATCTATGGATTGTGTCTATGGACACAACAGAATATGAAACGTCTTGCCGAAATGCACCTTGGGAGTCCTAGTTGACATCCCTCCTTCAGTTTTTATATCCAGTTTTTTATATATTTTTTTTATCATGGTTGTTCATCTTTTGAGTTTCATGCTGATCCAAACCTTAAAGGTCTCCTAAATGGGACTGTTACTGCAGTAACCAGGGTCATCTGAAAAACGTCAACAAGATTACACAGAAGGGTATAAAATACATAATAAATAGAAGGATAAATGAATTGAAGACTGCTCTGAACCAATGTCCCCACCATTAACATGAACATACACTCAGTGGCCATTTTATTAGGTACACCTCTACAATGTATTGCAATAAAGTTCAACAGCTCTGCTATAACAGCTACCTTTACAGAGTTTATAATGTTGAGTTTTTGTTGAAACTGTCAGTAACAAGTTCAGTTCTATGTTCATATCTGAGGTCATAGTTAAAGGTGGGTTTCTACTGGACTACATTATACTGGGAGGTGTTTTTAACTTATCCCTGTTTACAATCATGATGGTCAGAATATTAGAAACACCTTATAATATAATGCAGCCCAGTACAACACCGTCACTAACTGTGAACTCGATGCTAAAAGATTGAACTGAATGAACTTCTCTATGACAGCGTCATAGAAAACTGAACATTATAGGCTTCATAAAAGTAAATTTTATGGCACAACAGGTGGATGGGAGTGCATTGGACTGTACAGGTGGACCTAATAAAGTGGACACTAATTGTAAATTACACCTAAAACCAAGTCTTTACTCCAAAGGAAGAAGTTACAAAGTTGTTTCTTTGGTCCCTATAATGGGGGTGAGTCCCCGTAACGTGGTGGAGCGTCAGGTTGAGGTGTAAACAGTGTTGTGTAATTCAAAGGCACACTCAAGGACTTATGTTTCCACCTGTTCAGTGATTTGTTTTATCGGTGTGAAACAGCAGCTGTTCAGTAATTTATTAATCTTTGACATATAAATACAGCATGTCTCTGATAAATAGAGAGCATCCACACAGACTGACATCAGGATTTTCAGCAGCTCACTTCAGCAAAAATGAAGGTAGGTTTGGAACTTTAACTGTTGGTCTTAATGTTTATAGTATGTTTTAGTTTGTTAACAGGTTCACTTATTTACGATAAGTTTCTTACAATTAAGTTTATTCTCATTTCTGTATGTAGATTATTTAGATCTTCACTCCAGGGTTGGATTTAGCCTCCTGCCGCTACGCTACATATGTTTTAATAAAAAGTGAGTTTATTTTATCTCCTCAGAGTGACTCTAAATACATTTCTTTTACAGTGAAAGGTAAAATCTTAGTCACCCCCCTTTCCTTTTCCAATAAATTCTCATTTTCTAAACGCTATTTTAATCATTGATGGTCCGTAATGTTTTGACAGGGGAAGCCAAAGCATGTCTCTTCCTTTACAGAGTATTCTAGCTGTGCCTGAGAGCGAGAGCGAGCAACACAACACAGTTTGTGTTCAAAAAATAGTCTGAATCAGCACCAACCAAAGTGGGGAAATGTTCAAATTCTACATCGTGTTTTTAATAAAACAAAACGTTACCATCTCCTCCGTTCCAGCTGGTATCAGTCGTCCTCCTCCTCCTGGCTCCGCTGTTGACCAGCTGCCAGAAGCTCGTCCAACCGGTGGACTGCAGTGACATCCATCGCCATGACAACAGCCGTCCCAGCGGAGTGTACACCATCTATCCCATCGGATCGACTTCTGCTGTCCAGGTACACTTCACTCTCTCTGGGACACAGGTCGACCTTTAGATAAAGAAAGTGTTCAACATGTGAAGACAATGAGATACAACAAATACAAGTGTAGCAGTAGCTGTAGCAATACAGACTGTAGCACACATGGATATATTTAATGTTTCCAAATGTATGATTGTGTGTGTTTGTCTGTAGGTGTACTGTGACATGGACTCACAAGGAGGAGGGTGGACGGTGAGTATTTGAACTCAAGTAATAATAATAATAAATTATTTGTATAGTATGCAGCTCAAAGTGCGAATAAAACACATGCACAGAGTGCTTCAAATAAAAACGAAAGAATGAACATAAAAACAGGGATAGAATCCTGTAGTTAATGTAAAATAGAGTAAAAATAAGATGAGAAATGAATACATGCATCTTCACATAAAAATAGACATATAATGCTATATGTATTGTAAAATCAAAATGAGGAATGCATAACATAAGATGTGAAATAAAACCCACTAAATACATGTTTCTAACTTAAATAAAAATAAAGTTAAAAAGTAAAATACTTTAAATGGATAAAAGCTAGTAAAATAGCATTTTAAAATAAGTGCAGCAGTTCATAAAAGCGAAGCAAAGAGCAGAAGAGTTTCGTGCCTGTATCAGGGAAGTCCTATCTAGTTAAAGGCTAAACAGATACATTTTTAGCTTTCTTTTAATATTATTTAGCGAGCTGCTTCCCTGATATCTACAGGTCATGTGTTCCAGAGCTTTGGGGTAGAGCCCTGCGCAGGACTGTTTTCTTTAACCCGCTCCCGCTGATTGTAGGACCAGGACTGCCCGCTCCCGCAACCTATGTGTTCCACTCCCGCCTGCGCCCGCAGACTTTATCTCACAGCTTGTGAAAAATGTGCACACATACTCTCAGACTAAATATTCTTTCAAGTTAACATCCAGAATAACAGACTTTAAACATCATTGTGTTTAAATAAGAGGAAGTAACCAATGATAAACAGTGTGCAGGTATGTCGCCTCTGGGCAAAAGTGCCAGATTTATGTCCGTTGTAAACAAACACTTTGCACCTTTATCGCTACTTATGAAGTTTAACTCAATTGAGAATTGTTTCCAGATGTCTGACTTGCCTTGCTTTGCTTTTGTCAAGTAAACAGCCGCTTCAATTTTCTACTCAACTTCTTGTGTTGACTCCATTTCTACTACACACCAAATACCACCGTTCCCCGTGGGTCTCCCACAAAATTTTCTGACCTCCACTCCCGCCCACAGCAAAGGTAAAACCGCCAGCTCCCACGAGATTTGCGTCGGGTCCCGCTGGAGCCCAAACCCATTGCAGCCCTCTACTTGGGGGCGATTTTCTGTTGGCTGTTGCTGGGAACCTCCAATAAACCAGCAGCAGATGATCGCAGTGTTCTTAAGGCAAATAGTGAACAAGGGAATTAGCACTGTAGCTTGGTCCGAGCCCATTAGGGGCTTTGTATATAAGGAGGAGTAGGACCTTAAAATCAACTCTAAATGTTACAGGAAGTGCAGAGTAGCTAAAACTGGACTGATGTGCTCTTTCCTTCTGGTTCTGGTTAACAGCCGAGCTGCAGAGTTTTGAATGAGCTGAAGTCTCTCCGTGTTTTTTTTCCGGGAGGCTGGAAAAAAGTGCGTTACAATAGTCGAATCGTCTTGAAATAAAGGCATGAATCAGTTTTTCAGCATCCTTTTTGATTTATAAATGGTAGTACTTTCACTATGTTTCTAAGGTGGAAAAATTATGTTTTGCTCACCTTGTTGGGCTGTGAGGCTGAGATCCAAATCTAAGATAACACCAAGATTTGTAACCTCAGATTTAATCCAGAGAGTCAGTTTCCCCAGATTATTAAACAGCAATTCTCTTTTTGTTTTAAGGCCGACAAGTAGAAATTCAGTTTTGTCCTTTAGAACTTTAACAAATGATCACTCATTTATGCATTTATTGCCAAAAGACAGGTAGTAATGGAGTTTATAGCTGCAGCATCATTTGGTCCAGCAGAGTTCCATGTCATCAGCGTAACTATGGAAACATTGTTCTCTCTACTGATGTCACCAAGTGGAGGCATGTATAGTGAGAATAGTAATGGACCCAGGCAGCTCCCTTGTGCAACCCCAAAACAGACGTCATGTTTCTCAGACACACGTTTTCCAACACTGACGTCAGACTACCTCCTTTGATGTTTGAACCAGTTTAACACGCAGTCAGAAAGACCAATCAACATTTCAAGATGACTGATTATGATGGCCTGGTCAGACGTATCAAATGCTGCACTTAGGTCTAAGAGGACAAGAATTTAGACCTTATTTTCATCAGAATACAGTCTGAGGTTATTTGAGTAAGAGCAGTTTTAGTGCTGTGGGATTTCTGAAGGTTGATTGAAATTACTCCAGGATATTATTTTCTTTAAGAAAGAAACGCTATTGAACACCAGCTTAAAAACTGCTATAGGTACAGGGTCAATACATGAGGTGGAGGAGTTACACTCAGTGACAGAGTCTTGCAAAGCTCAGTTAATGTAATACAGGTGAATGTTGCCATGGTTACATATTTTTTACAGGGCTTGCTGAGGTCATCTGTGTTTACATCACTAGCAATAATGGCTCTGATTGAAGTTACTTTGTTATTGAAGAACAACGCAAGCTCTTCACAATTTGATGCGGAGACCTGCGGAGGGGTGGGGGCCGCGTTGGAAAAGTAATCTTTCCTGCCAGACGTATTGCTTGTTTGAGACCGTGATGGCTTCTTTGCATATATTACAGTGAACTGTGACCCGAGTTTTCCTCTATTTTCTCTCAGCTGGTTGACAGATTCTCTTAATCTCATTAACACAGTTATTGTTTAACCATTCTCTCAGTCGATCTCTTTTTACCCTTTAGTGGAGCAGCATTATTTAAAGCAGATGTCATTAAAGAGCAGTCATAGCTGTGTGGCTAAAATGACTCATAATATTAGAGAACTTTGCTTCAGCCGCCATCTAGGAATCTCTTTTGAACCAAACATTCCCTTTTAGTCTTGGTTAAGATTAGGTTGGCATCAAAAAACACACAGTGATGGTCAGAAATAGGTCATTCTAATACTGAAACCTTGTCCCTGTTGTTATTATTGTAGGACGTTACCATACTGATGAGTGGCTTCATTTACATGTTGAGTAAGATCGAAGCTGTCCAGTAAATTCACAAACTCCACATCTTTGGAGTCATTCTGTGAAGAGAAAATGGCTGCGATCCCTCCTCCTTTCCTCTTTTGTCTGACAGACTGATAAAAATTACAGTTTGGAGGACAACCCTCCATCAGTGTTGCTACACCAGCAGTGCTGTTTAGCGAGGTCTCAACTAAAAACATTAAATGCAAATTCCTTTCAATTATCAGATCATCAAGTGCCAAATATGGCTCATTAGTTATCAATTTCAGGCTCTGTTCAGACTAGGGATGGGGATTGCTAATTTTGATTGATGTAGAGACCATTTTCGAAACTGCTTAATGATCCAAGTCCTTATCGATTCAACCAAATCAATAGAAAAATATCAATAGTGGTAAGACGTGACGACAATAAATTCTTAACAGAACTGGTGTTGCTTTTATTGCTTAGCTGTGAGTCTGTGACTGTTTGATTTTTGAACAGAATGAAATTTCAATAAACGCTGCTGATGCTGGGCCCCTTCAACACAAAGACTATGAGAATAGTAAAATAATATATCAGCAGCAATAAGCTTTTTTTCCAACACTATAAGCAGGGTGAGCTTGAGCGACCACCATCTATATGAATGAAGTTGGCGAATATTAAACATATTTTGGCCGATCATTAAGCACATTAAATCTTTTGTGATGTTACAGCGCTCAAGACTCGCTATAATGTTCCCCGACTTGTGCATCAGTGTGTCCATTGCTCCTGCCCCCCCCCAGGTGTTCCAGAGGAGGATAGATGGTTCGGTGAACTTCTACAGGCCCTGGGATCAATACAAGGAGGACTTTGGTAGCGCTGCTGGAGAGTACTGGCTCGGTGAGAGACGAAACCAAACTAAGTAAAAACTCTAATGTTTGCAATGTGACTCAGGTGTAACGATACAGCCAGCTCATGAGTTTCTATATGTTTATGTGTGTTTGTCTTCAGGTTTTGAGAATCTCTTCCACCTGACTCTGAGGAAACCGTACGAGCTGCTGGTCGACATGGAGGACTTCAATGGAAACAAAGCGCTCGCTCGCTACTCCTCGTTCTCCATCGACCCAGAGTCTGACGGATACCGACTGCATGTATCTGGGTTCACTGATGGAGGGGCAGGTGAGCTGGTGGCAGCAGAAGAGTTTTTCTGATCTTCAGTTTACACAGGGAGATGATTTTCTTTAAAGATTATTTGGGTGGTCCTCATGATAATGATTGATTGACAAAGAGTTGCAAAGAACAAATCAGTGGGCTGCTTATGTTTCATGAATCACATTCAGGTGTCTGTGTCTCAGAGACTGTTTGCAGTTCATTTATCTGTACACACAGATTTAGGTTGTTACGTAGTGGTAACAGCAGCTGAAGCTGCTGCAGTAACAGAAGTACCAGTAGTATTTGTAGGAGTTGTAGCAGAATAGACATAGTACGAGTACTAATACCCGTGATCGATACCACTCGTCATGGTTGAATTGATTTTAAACTGGATTTTTTTGATTTAGTAATGATTACTTTTAGCTAACAATATCAATTGCTTATCCCTTTCTTTTAGCTTTGTATTTGAACTATTTTTTAACTAGTTTTAGCTAACTGTTTCAACTTCTTTCGTTGCTTGCTAATTAGTTTTCAGGCAGTCTCAGTGGTGAATTACAGGTTAGAAGAGTGGTTGTGCTGGGCATAAGTTACCATAAGCAACTACAGGTAAGAAATAAACCACTGTGTGTTCTATCATAATGTTCTGATTCAACACTTGTTGTGTTTCTGTAGGAGACAGCCTGAGTTATCACAGTGGACAGAAGTTCACCACCTTCGACAAAGACCAGGACTACTGGGATGGGGGAAACTGTGCCAGAAAACACCTGGGGGCGTTCTGGTACAGAAATTGTCTTTCTGCAAATCCAAATGGGCTTTATCGTTGGGGGGCTGATGGCACTCTCTTTGCTGTTGGAGTGGAGTGGCGCCATTGGAAGGGAAATGACTACTCTCTGAAGACCATCAGCATGAAGATCCGTCCTGTGCAGTAAATCTCAGGGACCAACGTACAGCAGAATATCAGCTGATGATTTGTTTCTCTTTTCTCTCTCGCTTATCTTCAACATAATGTCACATGTTCAGATGGAAACAGACACTTAAAGTTTGATAACTGCATTAACTGCCAACACAATTTATAGAAGAGGAAAAGTTAAAGAAAACAAATTCAATAATAAAAGCAAATGTTTAAAAAAATAAAAGAGAACTAGAAAAGCCGTTGACATAAGTTTCTAAGTTTCCAATCTATGTTAACGTCCTCATTTGACTTCTCCTCACTGCACTGCACCAACGCTGACACATCCTATATCACAAATCACAATTTTGCCTCAAAGGGCTTTACAATTTGTATAACATACGACACCCTCCGTCCTTAGACCCTCGATTCGAATAAGGAAAAACTACCCCAAAAAAAAAGATAGAAAGCTCAGGAAGAGCAACAGAGGAGGGATCCCTCTCCCAGGACGGACAGACATGCAATAGATGTTGTGTGTACAAAATAGTGTCACAACAGAAGATCATAGTATATACAATTATAATGATAAAAAATAGGTTGCAAAACAAAAGTGTTGAGGAAAGATCCAGAAATGATAGTACATACAATTATGGTGAAGTGTGGGATGTAAAACATAAGGGAAGATGATGGGTCCAGACGGACAGCCGAGCAGCTCCAGGTGGAGCCCAACGAGCAGGACCCGAGCCACTCGTCCCCTGCACCATAGACACAGCAGCACTGCCCCAGCAGGTCGCCATAGTAACAGATCCAGATACATCTCCGGACACTGAAATACCTGCTGAAAGTGACAGTAAGAAAGAAGAGACGGACGACAAAGCACAAAACTCCGGGAGAGGG
>CM022492.1:24669095-24687523 GCA_011952105.1 Coreoperca whiteheadi
TCGGGTGAAGAGAGGGGCGGAGCTGTCAACTGATCACCACCTGGTGGTGAGTTGAATTCGATTGCGGAGGAGGAAGTTGGACAGGTTTGGCAGACCCAAACGTATTGTGAGGGTCTGCTGGGAATGTTTGGCAGAGTCTCCGGTCAGAGAGATCTTCAACTCCCACCTCTGGCAGAGCTTCAACCAGATCCCGAGGGAGGTTGGAGACATTGAGTCCGAGTGGATCATGTTCTCCACCTCCATTCGGAGCTGTGGCCGTAAGGTCTGTCGTGGCGGTGCCTGTCGTGGTGGCAATCCCCGAACCCGGTGGTGGACCCCGGAAGTAAGGGATGCTGTCAAGCTGAAGAAGGAGTCCTATTGAACCTGGTTGGCTCAGGGGACTCCGGAGGCAGCTGATAGGTACCGGAGAGCCAAGGTAGCTTCAGCCCGGGTGGTTGCGGAGGCAAAAACCCGGTTCTGGGAGGAGTTCGGTGAGGCCATGGAGAAGGACTATTGGTCGGCCTTGAAGAAATTCTGGCAAACCGTCATCTCCACAATCCCACCGACATGTCTTCCACTGAGGAAGCAGAAGCTGAGGGCTCAGTTGTGGACTCGTCGATCCCTCAAGCTGAGGTCACTGAGGTAGTTGAGAAGCTCCTCGGTGGCAGGGCACCGGGGGTGGATGAGATCTGTCCTGAGTACCTCAAGTCTCTGGATGTTGTGGGGCTGTCTTGGTTGACACACCTCTGCAACATCGTGTGGCGGCTGGGGACAGTGCCTCTCGACTTGCAGACCGGGGTGGTGGTCCCTCTGTTTAAGAAGGGAGACAGGAGGGGGATCACACTCCTCAGCCTCCCCGGAAAAGTCTATGCCAGGGAACTGAGGAGAGAATTCGGCCGATAGTCGAACCTCGGATTCAGGAGGAACAATGCGTTTTTTGTCTTGGTCGGGGAACACTGGACCATCTCTATACCCTCGCCAGGTTGCTGGAGGGTTCATGGGAGTTTGCCCAACCAGTCCACGGTCCACATGTGTTTTGTTGATCTGGAGAAGACATTCGACTGTGTCCCTCGCGGGGGCCTGTGGGAGTATGGGGTCCGGGGCCCTCTTTTAAGGGCTGTCCAATCCCTATATGATCAGAGCAGTTTCACATTGCCGGGAGTAAGTCAGACTTGTTCCGGTGAATGTTGGACTCTGCCAGGGCTACCCTTTGTCACCGGTCCTGTTCATTATTTATATGGACAGGATTTAAAAGCGCAGTTGGGGGCCGGAGGGGGTCCGGATTGGGGACCACAGGATTTCATCTCTGCTTTTTGCAGATGATGTTGTCCTGTTTGCTTCAGCAAACCAGGACCTTCAGTGTGCACTGGGACTGTTTGCAGCCAAGTGTGAGAATCAGCACCTCCAAGTCCGAGGCCATGGTTCTCAGCCGGAAATGGGTGGCTTGTCCCCTTCAGGTTGGTGGAGAGCTCCTGCCTCAAGTGGAGGAGTTTAAGTATCTTTGGGTCTTGTTCACGAGGAAGGGAAGGACGGAACGGGAGATCGACAGGCGGATCGGTGTATCTTCTGCACTGATGCGGTTGATATACCGGTCCGTTGTGGTAAAGAAGGAGCCGAGCTGCAAGGCGAAGCTCTCTATTTACCAGTCGATCTAGATTCCTACTCTCACCTATGCTCATTAGCTTTGGATCATGACCGAAAGGACAAGATCCCGGATACAGGCGGCCGAAATGAGTTTCCTCCGTAGGGTGGTTGGGCGCTCCCTTAGAGACAGGGTGAGGAGCTCAGTCACTCAGGAGGAGCTCAGAGTAGAGCCGCTGCTCCTCCACATCGAGAGGACCCAGCTGAGGGGGCTCGGGCATCTGTCCCGGACGCCTCCCTGGGGAGGTGTTCCTGGCACGTCCAACAGGGAGGAGGCCCCGGGGAAGACCTAGGACACGCTGGAGGGACTGTGTCTCTCGGCTGGCCTGGGAACGCCTCGGTATTCCCCCGGAAGAGCTGGAGGAAGCGTCTGGGTGTCTCTGCTCAGACTGCTGCCCCCGCGACCCGGACACAGATAAGAGGGAGAAGATGGATGGATGGATGGATAATTTCCAAGTGGTTTCCAGCTGAATTTATTAACTATTACCACTCCCTAAAGATTAGATTTTAGAAACAATTTTAACATTACTTCTCATAAGTTTTCTTTGTAAAAGATTTAGAAGTTTGTCTTACTTAAAACAGTAGAAACAACAAATTTAAAGGGATGTTGTTTTCAATTCAGATAATTTACAGTAATTCTCGTCCAACCTGTCAGTTATTGAGACTTTCTCATATCAGAGCAATAGGTGTGTCAGACGAGCGAAGGCCAGAGCTGCGTGTCTTGCCCTTATTTAAGGGCACAACATCAGACTCAGCTGGTCCTGATAGAGTCCACACCAATGGATTCAAAATTAGCTAATTTCGCTCATGAACACAATATGGTTCAAATTCAGCTTTCGACCAACAGCATATGGTTTTGTCCTGAGTGGCTGTGCTGTCAGTAGAGCTCTGCTGTTTTCATGTTGTTTCACCCAGTCAGTCACAAGCTGCTGTCAACATGTGATGTGTTGTAAAGGCTTCATCAAAGTCTTTTGCATAGAAGTGGAATTGAGTCTTACTATTATGCTGTGGTTTTGTAGGTTAAATTATAAATGCATTCATTGCATAAATTAAGAAAATCACATCGCGTTGGCAACCTTCTCCTCTAATGCATGTTTTTAAATATGCTGGGACGGAGGGGCCAAGTAGAATTTAAGGGTGTAGTTTGAATTGTTGCAGGTCTCATGGTTGGTACCACTGCAACAGGAATGACACCTGGATTCATACAGCTGAAGTTCAGAAGAAATGAAGACAAAGAGCACTTTGTCTTTGAGATTAGAACAGAGATGATTTAATCCACATGTTTCATTACACATAGTCTTTTGTTTTTTCCTCCTGTGTGCTTAGTGAAGAGTCTCCACCGACAGCTGTTTAAATCACACAGCTGTTCATATGTTCTGAACTTATTAACAGTGCCTGTAATGAGTGATCAACACCCCCATTGTGACAGTGAGCGTTCTGGTTTCACTTGACCGCTATGGTGGGGGGAGAGATAAAATCAAAAATAAAGAAAACAATAATGAATGCTTTTGTGTTGCGACAACATTTACTGCAGGTCAAAAGTTGGATGGATGACACACCTTATTCCACTCATCAAATATGAGGAACTCTGGTTATTTTCTGACGGGAAAGAAACACAATGCAACTTTTCCTGTTCTGAAATAATCCAGAGACCTTGTGTCACGTAGTCCTGAGACATCTTAACACGTTTCCCTTTCGCCAGGTGATGTGTGAGAGTTTGTCTTGGAACATACATAACTAAAAGGTTCACTCTCAAAATGACGAGACGAGAAAATTATTGTATTTAAAAGGACATTTTCCACAGTAATAGTATCATCCACCATTCAGGTGCAGAGTAGTTCTTCACTGTGCTCGTCAGAAATTTAACACAAATTTTACACAGCAGACAGGAGCTGCTAACAGCTGATTCAGCAGTTTTTAAGGGTGATTATTTAACAATGTAAACGAATATAGGCTTAAACAACGTGTCTTAAAGGAGAACAGCAGCACCGACCTGTAGCTGACATCACAACAGACCATCTGATGAGCTTTTATGGGGCCTCGCTCTCCTGATGGCTTTAATGTTTTGTCATCAAATTGGTATCCAAATGGCCTGTAGGTTGGTGTCAGCATGTTTCCATCAGATTAGCAAAAACATTCCGGACTTCTTCCATTTTCACGCAAAAGTCAAATTTAACCCTGAGCTGATGAAATGCAGCAGAAGGAAAACACTCAACCAGTTTAAAGTCTGTCACAATCACAATGACCTTTGACTTAGAGGACCATATGTCAGTTTCAGAAACAGAATACACGTGGAAAGAGTTAAACTGTTCTGTAGAGGATGATGTTGGGGTAAACACAGCCTGGTTTCTGATTGGTCGGACTGGTGTGACATCACAGTGTCTTCTGTAGATATAAGCAGTGAAGTTGTGAGCAAGTGACAGACTGAAGGAGAAGCAGCACTTTGTTTCCTCTGAGGTGAAGCCACGAAGTCTCTGCAGTTCAGGTGAGTTCCGACAGGTAAGCATCCAAGCAGGTAATTGGAAGTTCCAATGGTCAGCACTTGACAGCTACTAGCCGAGTTCAAAAGATGGTGTAAAAGAGCAACTTGCAAGTCAAGATGTCTTACTATAACTTGATGCTGCAGGTTTATTTACCAAGCGGTATGTTTGTTGTATCATGACAGCAGCAGAAATAAGACATAACCTGAAATCAAAATGCAAAACAATTAACACCAACAGGCACTAAAAGTTCAAGTTCAAATGTCTTTATACAGCACATTTAAAAAACAACTATAGTTGACCAAAGTCCTTAACAGTCAGGATACACAAACAAAAAAAAAAAAAAAGAGGGAAAAAAAACCCCACATTAAATGTTGTAGTGTCTAAACTCAGCTAGAAATGAAAGGTAAAGAATATAGGTGGATCTTAAGCAGCGACTTGAACATTTCTGCAGTCCAAGCTGTTCTTACAAACAGTTAAACTATTCCAAAAGAATAGAATGCAAAAGAATCATTCATTCATGTTTGGCCATCACTAAGCTAAGACTGTATTGATTCTGACAGACTGTATATTTTATACAGGCCTAACTGATTGTATATTGTGGCAACCCAGGGGACCTAGAGGCAAGATTCACAATGAAATAGGACACCCAGAGACAGTGAACATGTAACGAAACATCCTTTTAATTAAGAATTTTTGGGAAAGGGCACGGGAGGGGGGGTCAAATTTTAACTGAAGATTCTTCCTGTCCGGGGTCCTTCTCAGGGTGGGGATTTCCCCCTGGCTGTGGGTTACAGCAGAGAAAGCAATGAGTTCTTTAATGGGTTACCTCAGTGGTAAGGGTGACCAGGTTGATGACCCCGTGCCAGCGTCTAGGTGGGTCTGAGTGGTGTTGCCTGCTTGGTCCTTTGTTCCACTGCCTAACCCCAGCTGTATGGCAGCTGGGTGAGTAAATACTTCCCCTAATTAACTGATGGGCCACAGGTGTTGCCAATGCCATGTGCCCAGTGGCTGCAACTCTGGATAGAACACACCCTTTACCACCTCCCCTAACATGGGTTTGGGGCCACGCCTCCTGCCCTGGATTGGTCTTGTTCTTCTTGCATCATTTATGTGTTGCATACCGCCACCTACTGTACAGGAGTGTGTAGAGTGTTGCAGTAAACCTTTGGTTATTCAACTAAATGCTTGGCTGTTTCCCCTGGTTTGCCACAATATATCCTCTGGCATCAGGCTGTATGGGATACAAGGTTGTCACTGTCCCTGCTTAATCTCTGGGAAGTCTGCTCTGGCTTTTGTGATGTTTGTTGTGTATAGTGACGATGTAGAACTGTCCGGTGTTTAACCTGTGCTGCACTAAAACAAGGCATTGAACACTAACGTGTGAATTAATGTTTGGGATATAGATACTGCTCAGCAGAGAACCAGACAGACTGACATCAGGATTTTCAACAGCTCACTTCAGCAGAATGAAGACAATGAAGGTAAGTTTGTAACATTCTACACCTTTCTGTCTTTTTAAATATCTACGTTAGCTCTGTATGCTAACAGGTCCAGTGAGGTTCTCTGATACCCTCACATTCCTCCTGTTCGCAACCAACAACAGCGCCTTTGATCTACAGGCCCAAATGTTGAAACAGAATCTCCAAACCAAACTCCATGTTCAGATATTAACATCTCCTCTGTTCCAGCTGCTATCAGTCGTCGTCCTCCTCCTGGCTTCGCTGTTGACCAGCTGCTTGCCTATCGTCCTGCCGGTCGACTGCAACGACATCTATCGCCAAAACAACAGCCGTCCCAGCGGAGTGAACACCATCTATCCCATCGGATCCACGTCTGCTGTCCAGGTACACTTCATCCTCTCTGGGACACAGCTCGACCTTCAGATAATAAAGATGTCGGTTAAAAGACGAGACGTCAACATATGAAGACAGTGAGAGTTGAGGCTGATGCTTCTGATACAACAGATACAAATATTCATAGCACCAGTAGTATTCACAGTACTGGTTACAGCATGTTTCAATAAACTGCTTGCAAAACTTACTAATGAATGTGTTTGTGTGTAGGTGTTCTGCGACATGACATCAGAAGGAGGACGGTGGACGGTGAGTTTTCACTGAAGTCAGTTTAAAGTCACAGCTGAGTGGGTTTAAGTATTAGCATCTGGTTAGATTGCAGTCTTGGTTCTCTGAAAGTTCTCTCCGATCGGTTACATGTTCCATATGCACAGGGGATGATACCTCCATTGTCAGGGTACGTGGATACTTCAGGCAGACACAGCAGCTTGCAAGGCCATGCCCTAATGACTAAAACAAGACACAAGAGAGGCAGACAGGTTGTTTAGTCAGTCTGCAGACTGCAAGGCCAGCTCAAGGAGAACAAAGGCCCCTGCAGGAGGAAAAGGCCATACCTGTGAGACAGAGTGGCCACTCAGGTGGTTACTTTCGACCTCAAGGTGCATTCAGATACCCGTTGTCAGATCTCGGTAAACCCCCATACGGGAGGTACTGGACCAGCTCTCCGTTTCTAGGGTCCGATCCTTAGACTCTTAGAGTATTACTCTAAAGTGTTGAATAAGGACTGTTTAAGGTGGTGGCGAGGAGACTCACCTAGCTTCTAACTGCCTGCCTTCGAGCATCTACCCTGCTTCCTGTGATTTAGCAACCGACCGAATAGCCCGTTTGTGTCAGTTACCGACACCAGCCCCTCGTTAACGGCAGCTCTCCTCTAAATAATCTGGGCTCTTGTTATGGAGCTAGGATGGGTTTTAGTGGCTCACATGTGAGCCCCAAGGGACTGTTAATTTCATTGGCTAGCGTAACCTGTAAGATTTTGCACACACACAACCTCACTTTTTACCACCATCAATGAACTCATAAATCAAATGTCCACAATTTATACTTTAACTAAAGTTTGACTATTTATTGCAACAAGCTTTACCAAGGGCAGTAGTAAAAAAACTCAATTCAAATAAATCATACAGTAACTACACTGCTGACACTTAATTTCAATAGTTATCTGTTTCTGGATGAAGGAGAGAGCAGAGTCTCTCGCAGAGCGACCCCACTCTCCCTGTTGTCAGACCGAGTCTCTGATGAACAATTCACAGCTCCGTCCAAAGACCCAAAGTGTTCTTAGTCTCACGTCTGTCAATCAGTGTGAGACAAGGAACTCCAGTCCGACTGTGTGATTCTCTGTCGCTGGAGTAAATGATTAATGCTTTGCGTGCTCAGGTCCTCTGACAGTGACAAAGTTCTACAAATCCCTTGTTGTAGATGTTACTGGTCACGATCTCTTTCTTATAACTCTTCAGATGAAAAGGCACAAGGAAATAACCCAGTTTCTCTCTCTGTCTCCCTAATTTATATCATTTGATGTGACACACTCAAGTTACACATACTTTTGACACTTACTTGCCCCAACTGTCTCCTTTTTTGGGCATCCGGAGGATCCATGAAGGTCATGTCCCCCATTCTAACTCATAACATTCACTCTGTCATTACTACATTCCTTTAACTGCGCTTTTGTTTGTTAGACACTTTTAGTTTTCTCAGCTCTAGCAAATTCATTCATCTTGTTTCTCACACATTATCATTTCTTATGATTAATGTTGGTTATCTTCACTTCACAGTGCAGCGTACAATTTTAACACAACTCATGTGTTCTACAATTCACATCAGGATCTTAGATT
This sequence comes from Coreoperca whiteheadi, assembly GCA_011952105.1. Lineage (NCBI taxonomy): Eukaryota > Metazoa > Chordata > Actinopteri > Centrarchiformes > Sinipercidae > Coreoperca > Coreoperca whiteheadi. The sequence goes on from CM022492.1 coordinate 24,676,887, forward strand.
TAATTTACTCTTAATTACTCCCAGGCTAAGCAAAGCTGGGGTACAATGATCTCAACACATTTGACACCATCCAGCAGGGACACTAACGTTTCCTGAGGTTTGGTTTGAAGGCAACATATTCCAATTTCAGGACCATCACTTACTACATTGATGCAGTTGTTGTGCCCATAAGGAGACCAGGTCTGATAGTCCACTACCTCGACAATTGGCTGGTCCGTGTAAGTCAGAGGAGGCTTTGCTCTTGGATAACATTCAGAGAAACCAGTTCCTTGCAAGGATGGCAAGTCTCCTACTGGGAATTAGCATTCTCATAACTCCCAAAGTGAAATAATACTCTACTGTCTGTAAACTTCACCTGTCAGGTATCGTTTGTGTTTTCAGGTGTTCCAGAGGAGGATGGATGGCTCGGTGAACTTCTACAGGCCCTGGGATCAATACAGGATGGGCTTTGGTAACGCTGCTGGAGAGTACTGGCTCGGTGAGAGATGAAACCAAACTAACAGTCATGAGACTTCATGAAACTCAGGTCATAAAGTTCAAACATTAAACTCAGTTCAGTAAATCCAGAAGCGAGACACTTAACAGATGTGTGTCTCCAGTCTGCAGGGCAGTTAGTCGACTGGTTTTCTTAGGGAGTTTAAAGGGGCCTTGTGCAGTTTCCATGGAAACAAACACGGTTTCAGTTTATATTCCGTGTTTTCACTAAAACTCACTGTGTGAATCCTTGAGCTCTAACAAACATGTTGAATGCATCATTCAGGTATTTTAAATCCACCATTGTTCACCTTCTACTTGTCGTCTTCACTGCGCGTCAAGATGTTGTGTGTTACTGCCACCTGTTGATCAGTGAAAAGTGTGACCCCAAACAAACTCACCTGTGTGCACGTGTCCCCATGCACAAGAGAAACAAAACTCATAAAAGAACATTTCCACAGCTTCACAGGGAACCTTTAATGTCAAAGAACGTTTTTATTCAATTTGTAAATGTAAATGTAAATATATCAAAATGTAAAAACGCGTGTGTGCAGGTCTGGAGAACATCCACCAGCTGACACGCCAGCGCAGTTACGAGCTGCTGGTCGACATGGAGGACTTTGAAGGGAATAAAGTGTTTGCTCGGTACTCCTCGTTCTCCATCGACGCTGAGTGTGACGGATATCAGCTGCGTGTATCTGGATTCATTAATGGAGGCGCAGGTGAGTTAGTACAAGAACTTAGACGAGATTTTAGGTGCAGTGGTTAGGGCTGATTCACAATTTAAAAGAAAATATTATGTGTTTTAGGACTGTTGTAGGTAAGATAGTTGCGTATTAATACTCTGCATTTTTACAAACTACACATTTCCCGGACAGCTGTCGCCTGTCAGGGCCAACAGACATCCAGGTTAATGATCAGCTTAAACAGAGATCAGGCAGAACACTTCGAACACTGATTCATCTGCTCTGTTTGTTCCAATCAGCCTGATATCTGCAGACAGCTGTTGGTTAGCGTTAGCTCCCCAGCAGGTAGCGACAGACTGAACAACGTAAAATCCAAACGCTGTTCCTTCAGCTCCCGTTACTTTTCCTCTGGAGACGAAACCTCGCTAACAAACAGAGCTCAGATCAGTGCACCGAGTCTTTTTCAGTCTGTTCATCTCGTACATGTGACTGTTAGATTCACCACGAGACAGCCAGAGCTGCTAACCTGTTTACAAGACTGTCGTGACACAAGACACCTAACGTAGCAGCTATCCTCTACGTTACTTTACACTGGAAATAAACTTTTTGTGCTCGTTTTAAAACTTGATTTTAATGATGTAGACATGGATGAGGCAGGCTGACGACGAGCCTCTGCTCTCAGATACTTGTTTCTTTTCCATCGTAGCACTTCGATTCAGCATGTATTCATCTCACTGTCTGACAGACTCAAACTGATATCGTACAGTTGGACACTGATTGGGAAGATGTTATTAGACCATCTCACACAGGCTTAATTTTGACCCAGATACTTAGAGTGGAATATTTTACAGAGGAAAACTCATCTTGTCGGCACTCTCTGGTGGACAAACTCTGTAATGGATTCTCTGTTTCTCAATGACCTCAAACCGACATGCAAACAAGCTAACATCAGACTTTTGGCCGGGCTGATTTATTGATCTTGGTCTATTCTGCCGTAACAGACACTTGCTCTATAGTCTTTATTTACAGAGCCAATAAACTACGCTACTTGCTGGAGTTACTACACTGGTGTCAGAAATGGGTACTAATGCTAGTCCCAGTATGTGCACAGTTTTTAGAGTGGCAGCATGGTAGCAGTCCCAGTAGCCCCGGTAGTGTTAGCATCATTGTCAGGATTAAACCCTGTGGCTCATGTTGTGTTTCTGTAGGAGACAGTCTGAGTGGACACAATGGAATGAAGTTCTCCACCTTCGACAAAGACCAGGACACCTCGTCAGTCAACTGTGCCAGATTATACCTGGGGGCGTTCTGGTACAATGCGTGTCACTATGCAAACCCCAACGGGGTTTATCGTTGGGGGGCTGATGGCACTATCTATGCTGTTGGAGTGATTTGGCAGCATTGGAAGGGTTATGACTACTCCCTGAAGACCATCAGCATGAAGATCCGTCCTGTGCAGTAAATCTCCAGGACCAACGTGCAGCAGAATGATTTGTTTCTCTTTTCTCTCTCTTGTCTAGAACACAATCTCACTTCATGTTTAGAGTCTGATAACATGTTGATAACTGCAAACACAATTTATAGAAGAGGAAAAGATAAAGAAAGCATATGAAATGATAAAAGCTGGCTGTAAAGTCTTCAGTCAAACAGCTGCTGGTGTAGAGAAGTGATTCTCTCCAGCTTTAGACGTTACCTTCAGTCTGCTGGCTGCAACTAAACACTCAGCTTTAAATTAGTTTCAACACAACGTTTGGTGGAGGTTTGAAACCCCAATGTGAATCATTATCTGCTGTTCGGTGACAATAACTGAGAAACAGAAAGCTGATGTGATCTGATGTCTTCACTTTGTCTGTCACTTAATGTCATGAATGTACTAAACTCAGTGATAAAGCAATATGAACTATTGTATTTATCCAATACATCGTTCTGTTCACCCTCCCCACACACGAGGGTGGACAGATTATTAGAGACACCTCTCAGTTAAATGGACTCCAATAAAACAGCACCACAGACAGAATGAAGTTATCAGCTGCAGTGGAAAATAAGAAAAATAGCTTAAATTTACAAAATGTTGTATCATTTACCTTTGCATGACATTTATTTAGGAAAAAAGTGATGTACTGTACAACACTCCAAATCAAGTATCCATTGTCTAGTGTCTACAACAAAGAAATGAACAAAAGAAGCTGGAAACCATGGTAAAAACAGTCGAAATAAAGCTAGCAGGGTTTTTAGCTGAACACAATACTGCCATGAGATCAACCGATCATTCGGTGGATGTAATATGATGGTTTCGAAGGCTTGAATCTTGGTCGTACGAAGGCAACCGCGATCACTAAGCATGTTATTGGAGGTTGCTATTTTGAGGATATGTCAGAGATGCTGAAGAAGAAATTCAGCGTGCTCATTGGTGAGTCAGCAGAAATTGGCACAGTGAAAACACTTTACATTGTTGTTCGTTTCTTTGATGATGGATCCAAATCTGTCCAGACCGAAATGATAAGGTCCTTCATGGACGCCAATGTACCACAGAGGAACATCGTGGGATTTACCTCGGATGGGTGCAACATGATGGGAAAACAACTCTGTCTTAAGTCAACTGAAAAATTACCTACCAGGGATAACAGTGCAACGATGCATCTGTCACAAGTAGCATTTCTGCACAAGTGTGGCTGTAAACAACTTCCACGAGTGTGTGTGGATTTAGCCAGGCCCATTTATGGATATTTCAGAAACAGCACAGAGTGTGTGGCTGAGCTAGAAGAATTACAAGAATTCTGTCATGTTGAGCCTTCTGAAGTCATCTCAAACTGCTTGCTCTCTCTCCAGCAAGTTGTCAAGCAGATGTGCACACAGTGGGATGCTCTGAGGATTTTCTTCACCGACCAGTGGATGGAAGCAAGATTAAATGCAGCAGAAAACACATTCAGTGTGTTGAACAATGAATCACTGAGACTGGTTTTCAACTTTTTGGACTGGGTTCTGCCAAAGTTCACAGGCCTTAACGAGCATTTTCCAAAGTGAGAGGGTGGTGATCACAAACCTGAGGAACAAGATGTGTGAAACATGCAAGGACCTCCATTTGTCTTTGATGGACAGGGGGACTATGTTTTCCACAACAACATTGCCCGGATTGACTCAACAGACTCTTTGTGACAGACCACTTAATGCACACTATGCAGCAGCTTCCGCCTGGTACCGTCACAGACTTTCGCATGCAAGGTCAAACGTTTCTCAAAGTTGCTTGCCAAGCAATAGAGAAACATTTCAACTTTGATGACCCAATCCTAACCCAAACTGAGGGCCTCTCTCCTGCCATTGCTATTGATGCACACTCACGAGCACTGTACTCGTCCCCTGTTTGATGCAGTGCCACAAATATTGGACATATTGGCGGTGTCAATAATCACCACGGCAGCGGTCGCAGCAGCCCTCATCAAGTGAAGACCGAAGAGAGTGAAGACCATCGATTCTACCTGCACGTGACTCCACCGAGCAGGGACTCAACGACAGGGCATTTGAGTAATGCACTTTCTTGTACTAATTGTGGCCCATTGGTTGTTTTCTTGATTGACACTGGAATGGCCCAATCATATCTTTGAACAGGACGGGTGGTATTTGTGATCTTATGTGGTGGTGGGCCGGTCTGGGCCAAAATGCCAGGGCCGATTTTTGGTCCCAGTCCATCCCTGATTGTCTTCCACATATGTAAGTTGCTTTGGATAAAAGCTTCTGCTAAATGACTCAATGTAAATGTAAACGGACATAAATGACACTGAACAAGTTCAAGCACTTGATGACACGTGTACAAAGATGCCCCTAATGAACCTGCCTGCCAGCTCCAAAGAAATGGATGTGGATGCATTCTGGTATAACGCCTTTATAATGGAAGACTTTAGGGTGAACAAGTATTTAAGCACTTGGCATCATTTGTGCTCAGTGTACTTGTTTTCCCCCACTAAAACGTCTCTTTGCAAAGCGTGTTTTCTCAAAAGTATATTGATCAAAATAAATCCTCAGAACAGACCTAGTGGGGGGATGCTCAGAATTCACACCAACAAAAACAATGTTGTGCTCAGTGACAGCATACAATCTTCACAAAAAGAAAGGACTTTCAACCTCAGCTGCACCCGAGGCTTCAGTGACAGCGATTCGCAGCCAGTGGTTGAATTCGACTATTAGTTAAGTTTAGCAAAATAATAATTCCGACAGTAGGCTATGGGTGGCATTACTTTGAGCTCTTCTTTGTGTTCGCAATGAATGCCCTTAATATATACTCCCAGAGTAGTGTGAATATTTACATCATATATATTTATTGTAAGCTATTTTTATTGAGTTGCGTTTTAGCTAAAGAGTGAGTGAGTCTCTGATTAAGTTAAGTTCCATCTGGGGGCTTTTATTTTGAAGGGTAATAACGGAAAGGGTGTTTGTGTAATGGGCTGAGATTGACTGTAAAGAATAACACTTTGTTTGTTCAGACACCGGGGCCTCCCTATTACTACATTAATATGGTGCACGTGGCATAGTTTTGCCATTCCATGTAGCATCCTGCCCCTTCCCAGGTTGTTATACGATAGTTTTTGTTAAAATACGACGTCAACACAGTAATTAATATATGGACGTATTAGTGAACAGTGTAAAAAGTATAATGAATCTTGATTTAATAAACCCTAAATTTGTTGCAAACATTTTTGCTTTGACATACTTTCCAAGTAGTTTCCAGCAGAATTCATTAACTATTATCACTCCCTGAAGATTAGATTTTAGAAACAATTTTACTTCTCATAAGTTTGCTTTGTAAAAGATTTAGAAGTTTGTCTTACTTAAAACAGTAGAAACAACCAATTTAAAGGGATGGAGTTTATAGCACAGCGAGAAAAGTTGTGTTGTTATTTTCCATTCAGATCATTTACAGTAATTGTCGTCCAACCTGTCAGTTATTGAGACTTTCTCATCAGAGCAACAGGTGTGTCAGACGAGCGAAGGCCAGAGCTGCGTGTCTTGCCCTTTTTTAAGGGCACAACATCATCAGAGTCAAGGGTCAAAACTCCAGCAACACGTCAAATTAACAACATTTGTATTGTGAGACAGACGAGTTTATCAGGTCATCATACGACACTTGTATGATGTGTTGATGACTGTTTCTCTAATAAATTAGAATCAGACGGGCGCGGTTAGCTCTCTCGGTAGAGCGCCCGGCCCATGTGCGAGGCTACAGTCCTTGCTGTGTCATCCCCCCCCTCTCTCTCTCTTCCATTTCAAATCTTCATCTGTCTCTGTCAATAAAGGCAAAAAGGCCAAAAAAATATATATATATAATTAGATGAAGTTTTGCCAGAAACACCATCTCTAAAAATATCTCGACTGTCATATCATAACGTCCAGGAATGTTTTCACTGACGGCTGGTGAACGTCAGGCTCAGCTGAGGTGTGTCCTGATCGAGTCCACACCGATGGATTCAGACAGCCTCGCCATGTTATGGTTTTGGGTTAAGTTAGGTATTTTCTGTATTTAGTAGGGTTTCTCCTCCTCATGTGTTTGTTTCATTGCCTTTAGTTCTCCATGCCCTGCAATAGCCCCTACCCACACCCATGGGTCCTCTCCTCACCTGCAAATCATTCACTGCTTTTGTTCCTTGTCAGTTCGTTATACCCTGTTGCTGTGTTGGTTCTGGATTTTTGCCTGCCTTTTACCTGTTTGTTTCCTGTGCACCTACATACCTGCCTGCCTTTAACCTGCCAGTAAGACAATACAATCTCCACTCATCATTCTGCCACCTCCGTCTGCGCTGGGGTTCTAACCCTATTTACCTGTTTGCCACCATGAACACACTAATGAACACAATATGGTTCAAATTCAGCTTTCGACCAACAGCATATGGTTTTGTCCTGAGTGGCTGTGCTGTCAGTAGAGCTCTGCTGTTTTCATGTTGTTTCACTCAGTCAGTCACAAGCTGCTGTCAACATGTGATGTGTTGTAAAGGCTTCATCAAAGTCTTTTGCATAGAAGTGCAATTGAGTCTTACTATTATGCTGTGGTTTTGTAGGTTAAATTATAAATGCATTCATTGCATAAATTAAGAAAATCACATCGCGTTGGCAACCTTCTCCTCTAATGCATGTTTTTAAATATGCTGGGACGGAGGGGCCAAGTAGAATTTAAGGGTGTAGTTTGAATTGTTGCAGGTCTCATGGTTGGTACCACTGCAACAGGAATGACACCTGGATTCATACAGCTGAAGTTCAGAAGAAATGAAGACAAAGAGCACTTTGTCTTTGAGATTAGAACAGAGATGATTTGATCCACATGTTTCATTACACACAGTCTTTTGTTTTTTCCTCCTGTGTGCTTAGTGAAGAGTCTCCACAGACAGCTGTTTAAATCACACAGCTGTTCATATGTTCTGAACTTATTAACAGTGCCTGTAATGAGTGATCAACACTCCCATTGTCACTGACGGATGACACACCTATTTCCACTCCTCAAGTGTGAACACATCGGTTGGTTTTCTGACAGGAAAAAAACACAATACAACTTTTTCTGATCTGAAATAATCCATAAACCATCGCAATGACCTTTGACTTAAAAGACCAATATATCAGTTTTAGAAACACAGAATACACGTGGAAAGAGTTAAACTGTTCTGTAGAGGATGATGTTGGGGTAAACACAGCCTGGTTTCTGATTGGTCGGACTGGTGTGACATCACAGTGCCTTCTGTAGATATAAGCAGTGAAGTTGTGAGCAAGTGACAGACTGAAGGAGAAGCAGCACCGACAGGTAAGCATCCAAGCAGGAGACATGAACAAAGCAACACAGGGAGCTTCAAACGAATATGATTTGTGACTTTTTATGTGCTTAGTCCTAAACTAGAGACAAGATATTATAATCATAATTCCTAATATATATTCTGTGCTACATGCCAGTTACATGCAGGAGTGGAAGTAAAAATCACATTTACTCTCGTTACAAGCCGCTGGCAGCCTGATCACGTTGCTTCAGGACAGATTTGTGTTGGAAATAACTTTAGAACTAAAGGCTGAAGACAGTGTTTCCTCTCTGAGGAGTGACTCAGGACCGACCCTTTAGAGGGGCTATTCTATTAAAAGACATAAAGCTGATAACTTACAAAATCAGGATGTGATTGGCTTTTCTTACTGTAAATATTCTGTTGATGCTGCATGTTTATTATTTTTACTGTAACACAAACACACTTTCTCTCCTGGAGGTGAGTACGATCACGCCATCTTAACGCAGATTCAGTTTTAAGTCTGAACTCGATTTGTTTCCTGTGTGGTTTCTTCTTCTCTGTGGCTTTTCGAAGAGTTAAAAGCTGTTTTTCATCCTCTAGTCATTAATGGCAGCTGGGCGACCGTTTAACGCCCCCGTTCTGTCTCACTTGCCAGGTTTCCATCCAAATGTAGAGCACACTTTAATCTTATTTCCAGAAAGTCATTAAACAAAAACCTGACTTCCTGCTTGTTTCCCTCCACTGCTGCTGTGTGAACACGAGCTCATTGGCTGATGGAGGTAAACAGCTGGTGGAGCTGATCCTCCAGCCGCCACCATCAAACCATCGCAGGCAGGAAACAGACATTTCCATGTTTACATTGTCGAATGTCGAAATAAACTTGTATTGTTAGAGGTATCAATACTGGTGTTAATATTCACGTTAATATCATATTTATAAACACAGTTATAAAGTAATTTGAACTATTTTATTATTTATTCAATAAATACTAGGTGGACAGATTATTAGAGACACCTCTCAGTTAAATGGACTCCAGTACACTTTAGAGGGGCTATTCTGAGACCTTTCAGACAACAAGAGTGCAGGACACACTCACAACAACACTTCTAAAATATGAAGCTGTAGGCAACATAAAGCTGATAACTTCCGAAATCAGGATGTGATTGGTTTTTCTTACTGTAAATATTCTGTTGATGCTGCAGGTTTATTATTTTTACTGTAAAACTCTACCAAGCCGTATGTTTGTTGCATCATGACAGCAGCAGAAATAAGACATAACCTGAAATCAAAATGCAAAACAATTATTAACACTAACAGGCACTAAAAGTTCAAGTTCAAATGTATTTATACAGCACATTTAAAATACAACCATAGTTGACCAAAGTCCTTAACGAATTCAGGATACACAAACAAAGAAACAAAACACAAACCCAGTAGAAAATGTTGCAGTGTCTAAACTCAGCTTGAAATGAAAGCTAAGGAATATAGGTGGCTCTTAAGCAGGGACTTGAAATTTTCAGCAGTCCGAGCTGTTCTTATATGAACAAGTAAACTATTCCAGAGGTTAGGAGCAGCCACTGAGAAGGCTCGATCACCTTTATCTTTTAGCCTGGATCTCGGAACATTGAGGAGCATTTTACTTGACGACCTCAATGCTTTCACAGGAATGTGGGCATGTAAAGGTTCTGATAAATAAGAAGGCGCCAACCCATTTAAAATCAATCCTGAAGCGTACAGGAAGCCAGTGGAGAGAGGATAAAACTGGAGAAATGTGTTCATGCTTTTTAGTCCAAACACCAAACACAACAACCTAAGTGTTATTTCCATTAAGACAAAGAAAGTTCAGATCTAACCATATTTTTAAATCTCAGGCAGTTTAGCAATGGCTGGACTGAGTCTTTGTCATTATTTTTGACTAGCAAGTACATTTGTACATCATCCGCATAGCATGGAAAGGAAATATTGTGTTTTTTTAAAAATGGACCCCAGGGGCAGCATGTACAACGAAAACAGCATGGGACCCAATATGGACACTTGGGGGACGCCAAAAGAAAGAGGGGCAGCAAATGAAGAAAATTCACCAAGGTGAACAGAAAAACTCATGTCTGTCAAATACAATTGGAACCATTCGAGGGCCATGCCCTTAATGCCAACACATTGTTCGAGTCGGGATAAAAGAATCGAGTGGTTGACTATATCAAAGGCAGCAGTCAAATCCAAAAGCACTTAAAGAGCAGAGTTACCTGACTCAACAGCTAGAAGAAGATCAAAAATACCAAAATCATCTAAAAATAATTGAAGTTGATTACAAACTCCGGAAGTAAGGGATGCCGTCAAGCTAAAGAAGGAGTCCAATTGAGCCCTGTTGGCTCATGGGACTCCAGAGGCAGCTGATACGTACCAGAAGGCCAGGCGAGCTGGGTAGAGAAAGAGCTGAGCTGCAAGGCGAAGCTCTCTATTTACCAGTCGATCTACATTCCTACTCTCACCTATGGTCATGAGCTTTGGGTCATGACCGAAAGGACAAGATCCCGGATACAGGCGGCCGAAGTGAGTTTCCTCCGCAGGGTGGCTGGGCGCCCTGCGACCCGGCCCCGGATAAGAGGAAGATGGATGGATGGATGTCCCCCCATCCCCAGAGGAAATTATATCCTTTGCCATTGCTTCATGTTCAGTCTTCAATATCTGACTTTCAGTTTCTCAGGGCAGAAAAGTTTCTGAGTTT
>CM022492.1:24687664-24697767 GCA_011952105.1 Coreoperca whiteheadi
CTGTCCCGGATGCCTCCTGGACGCCTCCTTGGGGAGGTGTTCCCGGCATGTCCAACCCCGCGACCTGGGCCCGGATAAGTGGAAGAAGATGGATGGATGGTTACACAATGGCATGTTTAAAAACAGCTGGAACACACCTTGAGCTGAGAGATGTATTAACCAAGGATACAATGCTTGACAGCAACAGTGTTAAAAAACTAAGCATACAGGGATATTGTCCAGGGGTCAGTTTGCAGGACGTAGCTGTTTAATATCAGAAAGATGGGGAAATGTAACCGTAAAAGTTGTCTGTTGAACTAGCTACCAAACTGCAGCAGAAATAATATCCACAGGTTAAAAGGCTAACCAGCACTGAGGCTACTGTCTGACTCTGGTACATGAACAAATCCAGCGAGCCCTGACGCTCCCAGTCGGTGTTTTCGGTATTCTTCGACATACAGGAAATGTGAAAGGGAGTGAGTCTGTACAAGAGCTGGTGTCGGTGCAGGCGGGCCTAGTCTACAGGTTTGCAGTTCTGCATGATCTCAGCAGCGAGGGCATACAGCTACAGTATTCCCCAAGGGGGAAACATGTATCACCTGCACTGATTAAAGCTAAACTATATCACACAAAACTGACCGAGGTCGTAACACTGTTTAAGGTTGTAATGCATCCACCTATACGGCGGACAGTTAGTTTGGTGACATATAAAAGCTCAGTAGGTGGGAGAAGAAGAGAGCTTTCGTCATGTCAGACTTTAGAGTGTGAGCATACATCTATTTCCTGGAGGCAGTACAAACCAGTGCAGACTTGAATCACAAAAGTATCAGTACAAAAGAATCATTCATTCATGTTTGGCCATCACCAAGCCTGTTCTGGCTTTTGTGATGTTTGTTGGGATTGTATAGTGACGATGTAGAACTGTCCGGTGTTTAATCTGTGCTGCACTAAAACAAGGCATTGAACACTAACGTGTGAATTAATGTTTGGGATATAGATACTGCTCAGCAGAGAACCAGACAGACTGACATCAGGATTTTCAACAGCTCACTTCAGCAGAATGAAGACAATGAAGGTAAGTTTGTAACATTCTACACCTTTCTGTCTTTTTAAATATCTACGTTAGCTCTGTATGCTAACAGGTCCAGTGAGGTTCTCTGATACCCTCATGATGGCACTGGACTTTGGCCTCAGACCTGCCCAACAGCTGACGTGAGATCACATGAACTTAGATTGAATTAAAGGTAAAACAGGAGAAAATGACACATTCCTCCTGTTCGCAACCAACAACAGCGCCTTTGATCTACAGGCCCAAATGTTGAAACAGAATCTCCAAACCAAACTCCATGTTCAGATATTAACATCTCCTCTGTTCCAGCTGCTATCAGTCGTCGTCCTCCTCCTGGCTTCGCTGTTGACCAGCTGCTTGCCTATCGTCCTGCCGGTCGACTGCAACGACATCTATCGCCAAGACAACAGCCGTCCCAGCGGAGTGAACACCATCTATCCCATCGGATCCACGTCTGCTGTCCAGGTACACTTCATCCTCTCTGGGACACAGCTCGACCTTCAGATAATAAAGATGTCGGTTAAAAGACGAGACGTCAACATATGAAGACAGTGAGAGTTGAGGCTGATGCTTCTGATACAACAGATACAAATATTCATAGCACCAGTAGTATTCACAGTACTGGTTACAGCATGTTTGAATAAACTGCTTGCAAAACTTACTAATGAATATGTTTGTGTGTAGGTGTTCTGCGACATGACATCACAAGGAGGACGGTGGACGGTGAGTTTTCACTGAAGTCAGTCACAGCTGAGTGGGTTTAAGTATTAGCATCTGGTTAGATTGCAGTCTTGGTTCTCTGAAAGTTCTCTGAGGTTCTCTCCGAACCGTTACATGTTCCATGGGGAATGATACCCCCATTGTCAGGGTACGTGGATACTTCAGGCAGACAAAGCGGCTTGCAAGGCCATGCCCTAATGACTAAAACAGGACACAAGAGAGGCAGAAGGGTTGTTTAGTCAGTCTGCAGACTGCAAAGCCAGCTCAAGGAGAACAAAGGCCCCTGCAGGAGGAAAAGGCCATACCTGTGGCTTGGTGGCAGAGTGATTGTCCACCAATCGGAAGGTTGGCGGTTCAATGTCAGGCTTCCCCCAGCCACATGTCGAAGTATCCTTGAGCAAGATAGTGATAGTGGTCTGTAAAATGTACAAGTCGCTTTGGATAAAAGCATCTGCTAAATGACTAAATGTAAATGTAAATGTACCTGTGAGACAGAGTGGCCACTCAGGTGGTTACTTCCGACCTCAAGGTGCATTCAGATACCCATTGTCAAATCCCGGTAAACCCCAGTACAGGATGTCCGATCCTTAGATTCTTAGAGTATTACCTTAAAGCATTGAATAAGGACTGTTTAAGCTGGTGTGAGGAGACACGCCTAGCTTCTAATTTCCTACGTCTGAGCATCTACTCTGCTTCCTCTGATTCAGAAACCGACTGAATAATCTGTTAGCGTCAGTTAGGCTAGGATGGGTTTTAGTTGCTCTGGTGAGCCCCAAGGGACTGTTAATTTCATTGGCTAGAGTACATGTAAGAACCTGTTACAATGTTACGCACACAACAACCTAACTTTTTACTACCATCAATGAACTCATAGATGAAATGTCCACAATTTATACTGTAACTATAGTTTGACTATTTATTGAAATAAGCTTTAGCAGTAGTAAAAAAGCGCAATTCAAATAAATCATACAGTAAATACACAGCTGAATCTTATTTTCAAAAGTTATCTGTTTCTGAATGAAGGAGAGAGCCGAGTCTGTCCGGCCGGAGCTACTCCACTCTCCCTGTTGTCCGACCGAGTCTCTGATGAACAATTCACACCTCCGTCCAAAGACGCAAAATGTTCTGAGATTCTCACGTCTGTGATTCAGTGTGAGACAAGGAACTTCAGTCTGAATTTGTCACACTTTAGACACTGACCCACACTTGAAAATGCATCTCTTCCGCCAACACCTAACTGACAATCACTAACTTCTTTCTTTCTACCTCTTTTCAAAAAACAAACAAAAAAACCCTCTTCCTATCCTTAGCTTTGTATCCTGTGCTAGGGTTTAATCATCCTAGTTTTTTGATGCACTTATGCTTTTTGTTACCTTGTGTTGTTATAATTGCTTCCATTGTCTTCCTCATATGTAAGTCGCTTTGGATAAAAGCTTCTGCTAAATGACTAAATGTAAATGAGATAAAAGTGCAGGTGTTTAACCTGAAGTCCATATGGTGTGGCCAGGTGTACCTTACATGATGAGAGAGATTATACGATAGTAAACTAATTCTGTCAGACTGTAAAAAGAAAACAAAAGAACTCCCAAAGTGAAATAATACTCTACTGTCTGTAAACTTCACCTGTCAGGTATCGTTTGTGTTTTCAGGTGTTCCAGAGGAGGATGGATGGCTCAGTGAACTTCTACAGGCCCTGGGATCAATACAGGATGGGCTTTGGTAACGCTGCTGGAGAATACTGGCTCGGTGAGAGATGAAACCAAACTAACAGTCATGAGACTTCATGAAACTGATCATAAAGTTCAAACATTAAACTCGGTTCAGTAAATCCAGAAGCGAGACACTGTGTCTCCAGTTGACTGGTTTTCATAGAGAGTCTTAAAGGGGCCTTGTGCAGTTTCCATGGAAAAAAACAAGGTTTCAGTTTATATTCAGTGTTTTCACTAAAACGCACTGTGTAAATCGTTGAGCTCTAACAAACATGTTGAATGCATTTTTTAGGTATTTTAAATTTACATTTACATTTAGTCATTTAGCAGACGCTTTTATCCAAAGCAACTCACATATGAGGAAGACAATGGAAGCAATTATTACAACACAAGGTAACAAAAAGCAAAAGCGCATCAAAGAACTAATCTGATTAAGGCCCAGCACAGGATACAAAGCTAAGGACAGAAAGGGGTTTTTGGGGGGGTTTTCGTTTTGGTATTTTTGGTTTTTTTGAGAAGAGATACAAAGGGAGAGGAAGTCAGTGATGGTCAGTTAGGTGATGACGGAAGAGCTGCGTCTTCAGGAGCTTTTTAAAGGCGGCTACAGAACCTGCTGATCTTGTAGGAGCAGGCAGATCATTCCACCAATGAGGAACGGATCCAGAGAAGCTGCTCCAGAGGGATCCTGTTCCTTGTTGCCATGGTACCACCAGACGCTGTTGGTCTGCAGAGCGCAGGGACCTGGCAGGAACACAGGTCTGTGTTAGTGAAGATATGATGGGGCAGAACCAGTGGGGGTCTCGTAGGCCAGGAGCATCGCTCTGAACCTGATGACAGCAGGGAGCCAGTGGGACCTGATGAAGAGAGGGGTCACGGCGCTCTCTTCTGTTCATTGAAGACCACTCTTGCCACCGCATTCTGGATCATCTGCAGAGGTTTGGTTGTGCAGGCAGGGAGTCCAGCCAGCAGCACGTTGCTATAGTCCAGTTTGGTCAAGACAAGAGCCTGGACTAAAACTTGTGTAGACTGTTAAGATAGGAAGGGTCTGATTTTGCTGATGTTTTAGAGGATGAATCTACAGGACCACCATCCACCATTGTTCACCTGCTTATGGAGAGCCGTTTGAGCATTTATTCCATCTTCTTCACTGCTTTGCTGGTGCATTGCACGTCAAGATGTTGTGTGTTACTGCCACCTGTTGATCAGTGAAAAGTGTGACCCCAAACAAACTCACCTGTGTGCACGTGTCCCCATGCACAAGAGAAACAAAACTCATAAAAGAACATTTCCACAGCTTCACAGGGAACCTTTAATGTCAAAGAACGTTTTTATTCAATTTGTAAATGTAAATGTAAATATATCAAAATGTAAAAACGCGTGTGTGCAGGTCTGGAGAACATCCACCAGATGACACGCCAGCGCAGTTACGAGCTGCTGGTCGACATGGAGGACTTTGAAGGGAATAAAGTGTTTGCTCGGTACTCCTCGTTCTCCATCGACGCTGAGTGTGACGGATATCAGCTGCGTGTATCTGGATTCATTAATGGAGGCGCAGGTGAGTTAGTACAAGAACTTAGACAAAATTTCAGTTGCAGTGGTTCAACTCAGAGAGATCAGTTGCAAATGTATCCCAGTATTTATTGAGAAAGAATCGTATCGACTTCATTGGCGTGTTGCATCTTTATCTTTGTCAAAACATAAAGTCTCAGTATTTTTTTAAGCTTTTTTAATCCTACAAAATGCAACAAGACTAAACATGTTTGAAATCTTATGTTTTAGTACTTCATGTGTAAGATAGTTGAGCATTAAAACTCGTTATGCATATTCAAAAACTACAAATTTCCCAGACAGCTGTCGCCTGTCAGGGCCAACAGACATCCAGGTTAATGATCAGCTTAAACAGAGATCAGGCAGAACAGTCCGAACACTGATTCATCTGCTCTGTTTGTTCCAATCAGCCTGATATCTGCAGACAGCTGTTGGTTAGCGTTAGCTCCCCAGCAGGTAGCGACAGACTGAACAACGTAAAATCCAAACGCTGTTCCTTCAGCTCCCGTCTTTTCCATCGTAGCACTTCGATTCAGCATGTATTCATCTCACTGTCTGACAGACTCAAACTGATATCGAACAGTTGGACACTGATTGTGAAGATGTTATTAGACCATCTGACAGTCTTAATTTTGAGAAAGATACAAACAGAGCGGAACATTTTATGAGTAAAAACTCATCTTGTCGGCTATCTCTTGTGGACAAACTCTGTAATGGATTCACTGTTTCTCAATGACCTCAAACTGTTTCACATTTCTTTTATGACAAGCACTGTTATTGATCAGTGGACATGCAAACAAGCTAACATCAGACTTTTGGCCGGGCTGATTTATTGATCTTGGTCTATTCTGCCGTAACAGACACTTGCTCTATAGTCTTTATTTACAGAGCCAATAAACTACGCTACTTGCTGGAGTTACTACACTGGTGTCAGAAATGGGTACTAATGCTAGTCCCAGTATGTGCACAGTTTTTAGAGTGGCAGCATCGTAGTAGCCCCGGTAGTGTTAGCATCATTGTCAGGATTAAACTCTGTGGCTCATGTTGTGTTTCTGTAGGAGACAGTCTGAATGAACACAATGGAATGAAGTTCTCCACCTTCGACAAAGACCAGGACACCTGGCCGGGCAACTGTGCCAGATCATTCCTGGGGGCGTTCTGGTACGGCAGCTGTCACAGTGCAAACCCCACCGGAGTTTATCGTTGGGGGGCTGATGGCACTCTCTATGCTGTTGGAGTGAGTTGGCAGCATTGGAAGGGTTATGACTACTCCCTGAAGACCATCAGCATGAAGATTCGTCCCGTGCAGTAAATTTCTAGCACCAACGTACAGCAGAATGATTTGTTTCTCTTTTCTCTCTCTTATCTAGAACACAATCTCACTTCATGATTAGTTTATGTTTAGAGTCTGATAACGTGTTGATAACTGCATTAACTGCAAACGGAATTTATAGAAGAGGAAAAGAAAAAGGAAACATATTAAACAAAAAAAGCTGGCTGTATAGTCGAACAGCTGCTGGTGTAGAGAAATGATTCTCCGCAGGTTCAGACGTTACCTTCAGTCTGCAACTAAACACTCAGCTTTAAAGTCAAACTAATTAGTTTCAACACAATGTTTGGCGGAGGTTTGAAACCCCAATGTGAATCATGATCTGCTGTACGGTGACAATAAATGAGAAGCTGAGCAGAAAGCTGATGTGATCTGATGTCTTCACTTTGTCTCCTGTGTCTTATGATGGAAGATGGACTCATGATGGACCTGAAATCAGTCAGGTGTCTTGTATCAGCTGAACAAACAGCAACAAGTAGAGCTGGAAACCAAACTGCAGCACCAACAGACTCGGAACACATTTTGGTAACTTTGAAGGGGAAATGAGAGATGATATTTTATGAGAAACTTTTCTGCCCTGAGAAACTGAAAGTCAGATATTGAAGACTGAACATGAAGCAATGGCAAAGGATATAATTTCCTCTGGGGATGGGGGGACATCCATCCATCCGTCTATCCATCCATCTTCCTCTTATCCGGGGGCCGGGTCGCAGGGCGCCCAGCCACCCTGCGGAGGAAACTCACTTCGGCTGCCTGTATCCGGGAAATTCTCCTTTCGGTCACGACCCAAAGCTCATGACCACAGGTGAGAGTAGGAACGTAGATCGACTGGTAAATAGAGAGCTTCGCCTTGCAGCTCAACTTCTTCTTTACCAGAACAGACCGGTAAATCGACCGCATCACTGTGGAAGATACATCAATCCGCCTGTCGATCTCCCGCTCCGTCCTTCCCTCACTCGTGAACAAGACCCCAAGATACTTAAACTCCTTCACTTGAGCCAGAAGCTCTCCACCAACCTGAAGGGGACAAGCCACCTTTTTCCGGCTGAGAACCATGGCCTCGGACTTGGAGGTGCTGATTCTCATCCCAGTCGCTTCACACTGGGCTGCAAACCATCCCAGTGCACGCTGAAGGTCCTGGCTTGATGAAGCCAACAGGACAGCATAATCTGCCCTGTTGGATTCCAACATGCACCAGGAACAGATCTGACTTACTGCCGGCAATGCGAACCAAACTCCTGCTCCGGTCGTATAGGGACCGGACAGCCCTTAGCAGAGGGCTCCGGACCCCGTACTCCCAGAGCACCCCCCAAAGGTCGCCACGAGGGACACAGTCGAATGCCTTCTCCAGATCCATGAAGGACATGTGGACTGGTTGGGCAAACTCCCATTAACCCTCCAGCACCCTGGAGAGGGTGTAGAGATGGTCCAGTGTTCCACGACCGAAACGAAAACCGCATTGTTCCTCCTGAATCCGAGGTTCGACTATCGGCCAAATACTCCTCTCCAGTACCCTGGCGTAGACTTTTCCGGGGAGGCTGAGGAGTGTGATCCCCCTGTAGTTGGAACACACCCTCCGGTCCCCCTACTTAAACAGAGGGACCACCACCCGGGTCTGCCAGTCTAGAGGCACTGTCCCCAGCCACCACGCGATGTTGCAGAGGCGTGTCAACCAAGACAGCCCCACAACATCCAGAGAATTGAGGTACTCAGGGCGGTACATGTCTCCATTTCATCATCGGGGGACATGTCCTCCTCATTTGTATAGTTTCAGGTTAGTTTTCTTGCTAACATTTGTCCTGCTGCTACAGTGCAGATGAGATACGAGATGAGTTGATAACAATGTTGATCCATGTCCGAGTCGTGTTCAGGCGTCACAGAGCGCTCAGAACAATGAGGTGAAAGAGGAACAGCCCTTGAAAACCTTGTTTTTGCTGACTCAAAGTGGTGTAACCTCACACCTGGCTGCAGCGATGTACAGGTGTTCTCCAGGACATGGTGACATCACTGTTGTGCATTGTTACAGGTGCAACAGAGCACATTTCTGACCTGTAACTCATGCTGGCTGGATTCAGAGGTGAAACAGGCTTGAAACTTTCAACCCAAGAAGGCAGTAAAACACTGCTCTTTAACAAGCAGGGAATGCTTTACCTGCGAATTTTTGTCCTGAGTTTAGCCTCTCCGGCAACATACAGGCTGCTCTACCTTACTAGTGAAGGTGTGTGTGTATACATACAGTATATATATATTATATGTAATTTACATAATAATGGATTTTATTTCACTTATGTGCATCATTTTGCTTTGGGATTCTGCAGACAAACCTAACTGATGCACTTTCAACTTTATGATATTCTAAGTAATGTTTAGACCTTGTTTTTGTTTTAGGTTTGGTTGTTTGTTTTATTGTGTCTCTTTGTGTGTTTAAAATAAAACTTTTTTGTTTTAGTTACATGGTTTTACATGTTGCTGTTTGCTGCACAGCTCGGTACCTTTTAATGCATCTCTCATTTTGAAAACGAGAGATAAAACCATCTCGTGCGATGGCGAACATGAACGTTTGTTAAGCTTTTATTTTGAAATACAAGCAGGAGCATTTTATTTTTTGGTTCTGCTTTTATTTTGGCTCATGCTAACCGGAATCTGTTTATTTACCGGAACTTGATGCGAGTGTTTGTGGATTTTGAAGCTACGTGAAGCCGAACGGGTCATTTACAACGACCTCACGTGCGGTAAAGGTAGTAGAGTATCGATCTCTGCGTGTTAATATTCGTATTTCGAACTATTAAGTTGTAGGTTAACGAGAAATCGTCGACTTAAAAACTCCGGGCGTCTCTTGGTCGTCCACTGTCGCGCTGAACGACAGAGAGGTCAGAGGTCAGAGGAAGCCGAGCTGTCGCCGACATGTCCTCCGTGTCACCGCCCAGAGGCAGTTTGGTGGTGGCGGCACTCAGCCTGGTTCTGACCCGCCTGTCGTGCTCCTCTCAGTCGGTCCCGGACATCCCGCACATCGCCCCGTACTTCGGGACCAAGACCCGGTACGAGGAGGTGAACCCGCACCTGCTGCGGGACGTCTTGTCCGTGAACGGGTCCGCGTTGAAGCCTCCGCCCGCCGAGCGCTGCTCCCCGGTCCACCTGAGCGCCGTCATCAGGCACGGCAGCCGGTACCCGACCGTCAAAAACATCCGCAGGATCCACAAACTGAGCGAGCTGGTCCGGAGAGAAGCTCCCAGGGGCTCCGACGGCTCCTGGCTGCAGGACGTCCAGGGCCGCTGGGAGACCTGGTTCACCGAGGACATGGACGGTGAGACGGCTCAGATACGACCGGCAACACCGCCTCATGCATACATGTATAATACTGCCGTACTGTAGTACTGCCGTACTGTAGTAGTACTGCCGTACTGTAGTACGTACTGTAGTACTGTAATATGTACTGCCGTACTGTAGTACTGTAGTACTGTAATATGTACTGTAGTACTGTAATATGTACTGCCGTACTGTAGTACTGTAGTACTGTAATATATACTGCCGTACTGTAGTACTGTAATATATACTGCCGTACTGTAGTACTGCCGTACTGTAGTAGTACTGCCGTACTGTAGTACTGCCGTACTGTAGTACTGTAGTACTGTAATACGTACTGTAGTACTGTAATATGTACTGCCGTACTGTAGTACTGTAGTACTGTAATATGTACTGTAGTACTGTAATATGTACTGCCGTACTGTAGTACTGTAGTACTGTAATA
>CM022492.1:24697792-24708214 GCA_011952105.1 Coreoperca whiteheadi
ACTGACATACTGTAGTACTGTAATACTATAATACGTACTGTAGTACTATAATACATACTGACATACTGTTGTACTGTAGTACTGTAATACATACTGCCGTACTGTAATATGTACTGACATACTGCAGTACTGTAGTACTATAATACATACTGCCGTACTGTAGTACTGTAATATGTACTGCCGTACTGTAGTACTGTAATATATACTGCCGTACTGTAGTACTGTAATATATACTGACGTACTGCCGTACTGTAGTACTGTAATATATACTGCCGTACTGTAATATGTACTGCCGTACTGTAGTACTGTAATATATACTGCCGTACTGTAGTACTGTAATATGTACTGACATACTGCCGTGGTGTAGTACTGTAATATGTACTGACGTACTATCGTACTGTAGTACTATAATACATACTGACATACTGTAGTACTATAATACATACTGACATACTGTAGTACTGTAATACTATAATACGTACTGTAGTACTATAATACATACTGACATACTGTCGTACTGTAGTACTGTAATATGTACTGACGTACTGTAGTACTATAATACTATAATACATACTGACATACTGCAGTACTGTAGTACTATAATACTATAATACATACTGACATACTGCAGTACTGTAGTACTATAATACATACTGTAGTACTGTACTGCTGATACAATATTGAAATGAGTAAGATTTTACTGAAAGAGTTCTTGTAAAGTCTTTCTGGTTGGATTTTATCGATTGTCAACCTGTAAACTCCTCCCCCCTCAGGTCAGCTGGTGGCGAAGGGCCGAGATGACCTCCGCCACCTGGCGATGCGTCTGGCCTCCCTGTTTCCGTCGCTGCTGTCCGAGCAGAACCTGGGGAGGCTGAGTTTCCGCAGCAGTTCGAAGCACCGCTGCGTGGGCAGCGTGGAGGCGTTTCAGGAGGGTCTGCAGCAGCGCTGGGGACGCTCAGGTGAGGCTCGCCATCATCGCGCTCCTGCACAGGTGAGCAGCGCCTGCGGCCCCAGACCGGCCGGGGTTTATTATTGGTCCTCGGCGTTTGAGGTTATTGAAGAAATACTTTGAATATTGGTTACTAATTGTTTGAGTCTGTGAACGCTAAAATATTCCCAGCTGTAGGTAAATGCAACACGTTCATATAGTTTCCGGAGTAAACCTCCGTCATACTAAACAAGGTCAGTAAAAGCTAAACGTAACTCCTGAAACAGCCAATGAAAAGCGTCGATGTAAAACCTCTGAGCCAATCAGATTTGCGCTCAGGAGGGAGTCTCCCATCATGCACTGCACTTCTGCTGCGGCGTCTGGCTCGATCTCCTCGTTACTGATGTCACTGTGACATCACAGCGACTCAGGATCTTGATTTGTTAAGGAACTAAAGCTGTCAGACAAATGTGGTTCAGTTAAAAGTCCAATGTTTCCTCTGAGATGTAGCACAAAACGGAAATACTCAATACAAGTACAAGTACCTCAGATGTGTACTTAAGTACAGTAGCTGAGGAGAGTACTTTCCACACTGCAGTAGAAGTCAGCCACACCCTCTCTCTCTCTCTGCAGAGCTGCAGTACAGCCACCAGGTGGATGACCAGCTGATGCGTTTCTTTGAGCGTTGCCGTGGTTACGTGGAGGGCGTGGAGAACAACCGCACGGCGCTGCTGGAGGTGGAGAAGTTCAAACACGGGGAGGAGATGGAGGCCGTGAGGAGGAGGATGGCCGAGAGGCTGGGCCTTCCTCCCCAGCGCCTCACGCCGGGTCAGACACACTCTCGCTTCTCTCTGTACTTGTGAGAACCTTCACCGACATTAACGTTAACCTACGTGCCAAACCGCAAGACTCACCGGAACCGGGTTCTCACCTGAGCCTGAACACTAGGCCTGCACGACAAATCGTTATAAAATCGCGCTCTCGATTCACCCCGTTCACGATTAAAATTTTAAAGGACTTTGATTTAAAAAAAAAAAATAATGATAATAATAATAAAAACTTTGGCCTTTATTTTGAAAGGACAGCTCTCACAAAGGCCAGGGCTTCACCCTCAGCCAATGACAAAGCACCTTTTAGTCACGTGTTTCCCTCGTCGAGCGGCGCTGCAGTTCGGCCATGAACTGAACAGATATTAGCGGTGTAACGGATCACTAAACTCACGGTTCAGATCACAGTACGGGTCACGAGTCAGCGATCATGTTTCGAAAAAAAAAAAAAAAAAAAAAAAGGAGGAGGAGGAGACAGTTTTTCCATTTATCACATGAAAACTTCCAGCCAGGAGCTTCTGGTGTCTACACGGCGTTACAGTTGGGGGGGGAAGCCGAAAAGCTCCCATACTGCCGTGTAAAGGACGCGGGAGGCGTCCGGCTCCGGAACGCGCCCTGCTCACTGAACACGCGACTGCTGGCTGTCGTTTCGCTGCAACTCAGCGTCCAGGTTAAAATAACGCAGTCACTCTCTCACTCTGCCATCGCTGGACAATCTGTTTAAAAAGTCACAAAAAAAAAAGCGCAATTAATCGGCGGGCCACGTGCCGACCCGCGGCCCGGGATCCGGATCCGGATCCACTGCGATCCGTTACAGCCCTGACGGATGCGGATGGAAACCTTTAGGCTCGTGGTGATGTGCAGGTTTCGATGTGCCAAAACAAATGTTTGCGGTGCTGCCAGTCTGTCCTGCTTCGTGTGTGGAATAAACGTCACGCTTCAGGAGGACGAAGTCGTGGCAGAGAACCGTGAGATCAATTCTACGCTAAAAAGTCGTGATTCATAGTTTTCCCAGAATCCTGCAGCCCGCTGAGCTCACGTCTGAAGCCTCCAACAGTCCTGTGAAGGACCAGCCAAAATGTCCTCACTAGGATGGTTTGAGACTGACGTTGGTCCTCATAAAGAGAGCAGCACAAGCCCACACACACACACACACTCAAACCTTCCAAACTGAAGTTTCTATAGTTGTGAAGTTTTTCAGTTTATTTGAATACTAATAGGAATGGTGGTGATATTAATAGTAATACTAAAGGTACGTTCACATTATAAGTGTATTTGTAAGCTTCCAAAATGTCCCTTCTTCTCTTTAAGTCTAACGTTCACCTCTGAACTCTAAAGGAAGCAGGTCGGCAGCATCAGCTCCTCCCAGCTGAAGTGACTCTTTGACTTTTTGATGAAGGTTGTCCCTCTGTGTCTCCCGTAGATCTGGTTGAAGCTGCGTTCTTCTTGTGTTCCTACGAGCTCTCGATCAAATCTCTTCACTCTCCCTGGTGTTTCCTGTTTGATGAGGACGACGCAAAGGTACAAACGCACATCGGCCGCGAGTGCGCGAGTGCCCGCCGAGTATGAGTCCGATCCCATACTTGTATTGACCTAAATGTTGAGTAAATGAGCATCTGCCGCACTGACAGAGCAGCTGTCCTGATCAGCTCTGATTATTGATCTGATCTGAGTGAAAGTGAAGAACGCCGCTCCTCAGATCTTCTACGAGACGACGTCTCACTCTGTTGGAACTACAGAAACCCAGTTCAGTTAACTTTTGTTCTGTGGGCAAGTTTCTCACTGAGTTAACGGTAATTAATGTCAGCTGATTAACGCAGGAACTGTTGGGTCAGCATCACACGATTAATGATAGTGATCGCACCGTAAAGAAAAGATTTAACTTTATAGATTTACCTTTGAAGGCGTCACTTCGTCACGTCAGCTACGTTATTAATGTTGAAGTAAAAGGCCTTATCGTGCCGGAACCGTGGCGCACGGAGACGCTTCCATCACTCATCTGATCGCTTGTCGATAGGTAACTATTGATCAGCGGCGGCCGGGTTAACGTGAAAACGGCTCGCAGCTCGTGTTTTACCTGCCGTGTCTCTGCAGGTGTTGGAGTACAAGTCGGACCTGAAGCAGTACTGGAAGCGCTCTCATGGTCACGTGATCAGCAGCCTGTCCAGCTGTCCCCTGTTCCATCACGTCTTCAGGACGCTCGACAGAGCCGGACGCCCTCGCAGGTCGGTGATGTCACAGGAAGCGTATAACCGCAGCGCCCCCGTCAGGCCGCGCCGCTC
This sequence comes from Coreoperca whiteheadi, assembly GCA_011952105.1. Lineage (NCBI taxonomy): Eukaryota > Metazoa > Chordata > Actinopteri > Centrarchiformes > Sinipercidae > Coreoperca > Coreoperca whiteheadi. The sequence continues at coordinate 24,701,830 of CM022492.1, forward strand.
GGTTCCTTCCGCTTGATCCTAAATGTCAGAAAGCAAAGTAGCATCGGGCCAAACTCGCCATCGATGCTCGGCTGTTCTGGTTCGGAGGCGACGCGCAGGACGTGTCTGCGGTGGCGAGGTAACGGTAGCTCGTGACAGCTGAGCGTCCGTCTTGGCTCAGCGAGGTTAAAGAACGCCGTGAAGTACGTTAGCAGCTTTAAGGGACGCGGAGGACAGGAAGCTGACTGAAATGTCATTTGAATGAACTTTATTGATAATCAGTGTCGGTGTCCATCAGGTCCACGGACGCGCCCCCCGAGCCGGCCTCCATCTTGGTGGGTCACGCCGAGACGCTCCTCCCCCTGCTCTCCCTGCTGGGACTCTACAGGGACCTGACTCCGCCCACCGCCAACAACTACGGCACGCAGCATGGTACGAAGCCCCGCCCCCGCCCCCACGTCCAATCAGAGATGAGGAGACGCTGCTTGCGCGTGAAACACTCACCGCTTCTTTTCTAGAATAACCGTAACGTGACCTCCGCCCCGGCGCCGGGGGACCCTCAGGGCCAACGCGTGCGTCTTGTCTCGCTCTCTGGCCGACGAGCACAGTGACGCTCTCACCCGCCTCCTGGTTCGAGTTAAAGTCTCTCCTGTCGTGTGTCACAGGTAGAAGTTTCCGGACCAGTCTCATCGTCCCGTACGCCGCCAACCTGCTCTTCGTCCTGTACGACTGCCAGCGAGGCCCGCGGCTGCAGCTGCTCATCAACGAGTCTCCGGTTCGATTCCCGGGGCTGGAGGCGGAGGACGCGCCGCTGTACCGGGACGTCCGGGCCACGTACCGCCACCTGCTGGACGGCTGCGACTTCCACAGGGAGTGCGAGGGACGACCCGGGGGCCGCGGGCCGAACGTCGAACTCTGAGTGAGGAAGCAGGTGCGAGTCCTGCTTCCCCCGCGGCCGTCACGCGTCGCCCCGTCAGCTCAGCAGCTTAGCAACGGTAACTACCCAGCCAGCAATGAAATGTGGGGCCCAGATGAGGGCTTCATTTGCGGCAAATGTGGGCCCCATTATGGGCTTGCACCCGGGATCCACATTGGGGCAAGCCGTGGAATCCCAGACATACTAAAATTGGGACCTGTAAGGGTACTGCATGGGTCTTAATTGGGCAATTCATGTCAGACCCATTTGGACCCCACCTGCCCAAATGGGTCTAATGTGGGCTTGCATCAGGGATCCAACCATGGTTACCCAGATGGGCTTTAAATGGGGTCTTTAAGAGTCTTATGTGGGTCATACCAGACCCATTGGGGCCCCATCTGCCCAAATGAGTGGGTTTGCACCCAGGATCCAGATTGTCTTAACTGACCCACATAACAACCATGCCAGACCCATTTTTAAAGTGGGCTTGCACCAGGATTCAACGCCCCTATGGGCTTAAAGTGGGCTCTGTAAGGATCTTATGTGGGTCCTAACTGGACAATTCATGCAAGGCCTATCTAAGCCCAACCATGCCAAATGGTTTAAGGAAATAAACTAAGAAAAACTAAAAACGACGAATGAATATAAGTCCAAGATAAATACAAGACACTTGATGCTTTGAACTGCAAGAAATTTATTGTTAAATTGAACAACAAACATAATCTTTAAAAAACAATTTAAATATCACAACATTCCAGTAAATAAATCAAAAATATATTTTTAAAAAACATCTCTCCAAAAAATAAATTAATACAAAATACACTCATGGCGTCTGTGTGGTGGACGCTCCTTTTTCTCTTTGGGCTCTTGCAGCCCTCTCCCCTCCACGGTCACGTGCGCCGGTAAACCACTTCCCCAGCGCCATTTCCACTTCTTTGCGGTTCACATTTTGAGTCATTGCATTACTCTTTAGTGCACCTAAAAACAAAGGAGCATAAGTCAATTAAGCAATGTTCTTTGTTTGCTCCAACTTGCAACTCTTCAAATCATTCAGTCAAGTAAAACACATTTCCACATTTGTGGTAAGCTAAAATGTTTGCCCTAGGGTGACATTTACCATGGAGTTTTATGCCTACCTATAACCCTTTTCCTTTACATGTTGAAATTTAGCCTCAAATGCGCACCAGATTTGAGCGACATTAGAAACGGTTTTCCATGAATATATTAACATTCATGAATTCTCCCGAGGCGACCCCTTGGTATGCATTATTTTAATGCACCAGGTCGTTTTATTACTAGTTAGTTACTAGTGTGTGCTAAGTTACAGGAGCACTTTTGTGTCCCCACAAACTACTGTATCATTTAACTTTGGATAAATACAAGAGAGGCCAAGGACAAGATTCATTGAGCAATTAAAAAACTGAATTTACAATAGAAAACTTCAAAAAGACGCAGATCTTTGAAGCACAGCTTGCCCATCCGTCCAGTCACGTTGTACTGCCGTTGCAGTTCTGGCACCATTAGGAATTTCATCATCCTCCTAGTGGCATCTTCTAGTGAGGAACCCCCTATGTCTGCAACCATGGCAACCTTAAGAGTATACAGTAATAGAGCACAGTACATTCAAAGTCACAGGAAGAAAACACCATATTAAGTCAGTAAATATCATAAAATATTCTCTGTCCCTATTACATAGCCAAGTCGCTACTCATGAGCGATTCATTCCATAAACCTATAAAACACTTAATTTCACTTCACTTCATTCATCGCGACAATATAGGATATTGCTAGGCAAAAGTGTGAAAAAAAGTGTCAACATATTCCTGTATTTCATTTTCTCTGCAACATAATGGAAGGACACAGTTCCTGCATGTGTGCAATAAGCAGAGAATCAGCACACACAACTCACGAGCCCCGCCTGCTCCCAAATGTTGCCCACGCATTGACACGGTGTGTATCAAATCCTGACACCAACCCAACTTGCATGAAGATGAACCATTAGATTAGAGTATTAATAATAAAAGAGCAGCTTTATAGGCTTTGGCCTCTACGAAGAATCAATGTTCTTATTTATTTTGATAGGCTACCCAATTAGATTATTTGTTGGGAAAATATTAACAGTGTTGGATCTGTCTTTGGGCTTGGCTGATTTTCTTCACGGACAATAATTAGGGCCGATATTTGGCATTTATAAATTAATCGGTATAGATGCAATGAAATCCATATTTGTTGGCACAATGTCCTCGTCATTATGGCAGCCTTCCAAAAACTTCAAGTGCTCCTGTACTTTCATTTTAACACGTCTTCGTTTAGTCCAACGACTGTCGTCATAATCCATTTTTCTTTTGGATCTGCAACAGACAAAGCTTTTATACTTCATAAAACATATTGAGGTTTTTAAGTTAAAGATCTGCTGACTGTCACACACACGTGTGTGTGAAATTAATTGTGGCTCAGAGAAAATATATTCCAATATCCAAGAATCGTGACTCATCCCAAATCTGTGATGGTCTGTTTAAAGGAGTCATATGTAAGATTGTGGCCAAAACTGATACTACAATCGAGTTTAATTGAGCAACATCAGGGTTTTTCCTTGGCCAAAAAAGGAGAGTGGTGGTAACCCCTCGCGGAGCACGCGGTGTGGTGCGATCATAGCTACGATGGTGGTGGTGGGGTGCTAGCGTAAACGTAAGATCCAGAAATAGCATGGGTTGTGCAGAATAATAGAAATTAATATAATAAAGAATAAACCAGCACACCCGACAGACAGCGCTTGTAGTATTTATTTTTGGATTTCCTCATCGTGAGGCGGTGGAAGCCACCACCAAAATCTCTATGGAGGTAAAACCCTGCATATGTAAGAAATTGACAAAAATGTCCAAAATGGGTTAAATAAAGTATCCACCCATATTCTGAATACTTTAGAGTCCTCCTCTCCCTGATTGGGAACTTTTGTCAATTATCAAATGTAAACAATATCAGTTGTGGACTGCACCTCTGCTTTTGAAATGAGAATATTCTGGATAAGTCAGTGATATAAGCATTTTAAATTAACATCATTTGTCAATGTCTTGTAACATATCAGGAGCATTTAAAGGAAGCTTTAAGGTCAATGTATGGAAACTTACGCCATATTGATGAACAACAGTGTACACCTTCTCCTGTCACTCTCCTGGCTGGCAAGACCTAAATGACATTAGACAAAAAGTTTGCAAATCAGTGTTCAACAGGTGCTTTCAATCAATAAAAAGATAAGTAACAAATGAACATAAAATAACCAGCTTACATGACACTAAGTGTGTGTATGTCAGTGTTAATTTTGGCAGCCATTTTTGATTTAGTCTTAGTCTTCATCGTTAGACGAAAATGCTTATTGGTCTTAGTCACATTTTAGTCATTTTGTCTTTCATAGTTTTAGTCTAGTTTTAGGTGACGAAAGGTTATTGCATTTTTTGTCAACTTTTAGTCATTACTTTAACTCAAACTGCAGTTAACAAAATTAATTTTGGTAGCTATTTATGTACACTTTATTAAAAATGTCATTATTTTTCTCTCTAGGCCAATTCAATTCAGCTTATGAGAAGGTAACGAGGTAACCAGCTGTATTGACATTGCACTCTTTAGCAGTAGCACTTGAGCAATCATACATATCCCTTTTCCTAGTTCAGTGGTTCTCCACTGTCGTACCCCCTGGTACACCCCCTCACTGCGGTCACACCTTTTCCATTAAGAGACAATATTTGCCTCCTTTTAATCGATTTTTCCAGTTAATTTTTGGCCTTTATAAAATAAATAATGCTTTAAATAAAACAATGTTCATATGCTAAAAACAAAGTGATACTTTTAAATATTAAATTAAAATTGCCAGTAGGTGGCGATAAGTCACTGTCTTTATGAGTTAGTGAATGAGACAGAAGCGACAAGCGGCTCGTGACAGAACACAGACCAACTGAATGACACTTTAATTTAAGTAGAAAATCTCAAATGAAGATTGCTGAACTCAAGCCTACTTGTCTGTGTTTTCTGATCACGTGCGCTTCTTCAAAAGTGTAGCGAGTGCGCGCGCGCATGTGCCAGATACTATTGAAGACAGAGTAGAAACGTGTTCTTTTAACAGAAAAGCTCTGGATTAAATCATTTAAATCTGGCAACCGTAAGCATGAACGCTCGTAAAAACAAAATGTAATGTGTTGTCTCATTTATTCGGCAAAAAAAGTGGTTTTGGTCCAGTCTAAAAAAAAAGTTCACATTTCAGTCTCGTCTTATTTCGTCAACGATATTGCATGTGATATTAGTAACAGTTATCGTTTAATGACGTGGGTGTCGTCTCTCATCGTCTTGTCTTAGTCAGGGAAAAAAAGTTCGTCAACGAACATTTTTTGTTAATAGTTTTTGTTAACGAAATTAACACTGGAGCGCAGCTAACAGCTGCTGGGCTCCTGTCTGTGGTGTATGTCGTCACTCACATAACGTTAGCCAATGTGTTGCGGCTCTTTCTGTTCGGCTTGAATGAACGCCAGTCAGTGAAACGCTGTAATCATATACTATATCAAAATATCGGAAATGTGTTTAAAACTCATGTCACCCTTATTAAATAAAAGTCTACCGTGATATATTAATTATTGTCCAACCTCTCCCGCTGTTTTTCCTTTTGGTTAGATTCTACATCAGATTAAACAGCACAAACCAAAAATACAGTAACGTTACACTGTACAATCTGCAGTGTTATTTTTCTGGCAACATAATATTTCAACTTACCTCAATTTGTGAATGTCTGATACGAAGTTCTCCTCGAAGTCACAGCTAGCGGCAGTGCTTTCCGAATGGACTGGTAACGTTTTGAGCGCGAAACAAGGCCTTTGCATAAAGGCCCCTTATAGATGTCCTAAGAACTGCCTGACCAAATAACAATTAAATACAGTAAAATTCGTAAATTAAAGGATATGTGAGAGAATTAACAAACGTTAACTGCTTCGCTGGCGTCATTATGAATGAGCCTAATTAGGTGTTGTATGCATAACAGGCATTGGTGGAAAGTACTGAAAATCCGTGCTCAAGTACTGTTACATTACTAAAAATATTACTCTATTACAATTAAAAGTACTGGTGTTAGAGAAATACTCAAGTAAAAGTACAATTTGTAAAAAACAAAACAAAAACAAAACTACACGTACAGTATTAGTTACTTTTAACCACTGATGTCACCGTCACGTCTCCAGGTCTGGATGTGTGTTTTCCTTTTCCAAAAGTTAAAACGCCAACAATCTTCTTCAATTCCTTTGGGCTGCTCCCTTTCAGGGGTCGCCACAGCGAATCATGCGCCTCCATCTAACCCTGTCCTCTGCATTCTCTTCACTCACACCAATTAACTTCATGTCCTCTCTCACTACATCCATAAATCTCCTCTTTGGTCTTCCTCTAGACCTCCTGCCTGGCAGCTCCAACCTCAGCATCCTTCTACCAATATATTCACAGTCTCTCCTCTGAACG
>CM022492.1:24772524-24785024 GCA_011952105.1 Coreoperca whiteheadi
GGTTCCACCATGGTTCCATCACGGTTCCATCACTGTTCCATCATGTACCCCTTTTCCACCGAGGCAGAGCTGGTGCTGGTTCGGAGCCAGAGCCCAGTTTCAGACCGGTTCTTTGTGTTTCCACAGCCGAAGCAGCAGCTCAGAGCAGGACAAGCGGTTCTTCAGTAGCACCGAGTCGTTGCAGGTCTAGAAGGAAGAACCGCTGATGTCAGCGGCTGGGGGCGGGGTTACCGTGACCCACAAGGCCAACAGTTTTCCCTTCTGCTTCTTACACCAACGCTTCATACATTTATATTTAACTGCAGTGTGATGGTTTATCAGCAGCGTTGATGCTAGGAGGCTAGCAACATGCTGAGGCTGAAGCTGACATGTTACTGTTCAAAATAAATGTTCTGTACGTACCGTTACTTTCGCTGTAACCGCTGTCTGTACAAACTACGGTGAACATCAACAGCAACGCAACGTCCGCCATTGTTGACGGTGTTTGTGTTTAGCGCTGCCGCGCTAGCGTTACCGGGAAAGATGTGACGTATACGGTCATGTGAGTCCTGGCTCTGTGCTGCTTCATAGCCAGTGGAAACACAAACGGGTTCTTAGAAGACTCGTCATTTAAACCAACTCCGAACTGGCACCAGCACTGGCTCTGAACCAGCACCCGGTTCATTTTGGTGGAAAAGGGGTATATGGTTCCATCATGGTTCCATCATGGTTCCATCATGGTTCCATCACGGTTCCATCGTCTGAGCGTTGACTGGAGCTCTTTTAATGGCGTCGCCTTGCCGTGCCCTCTTCTTCTTCTTCTTCTGCTGAGGGTTTATTGGCAGCTGCCTGGAGCTCCAGCAGCTGTCTACCTCCATCAGCCGATGAGCTCGTGTTCACGCAGCAGCGGGTTTTATCTTCATGAGTTTTACTGGGGATTAGGTTAATATTTGAGCTCCATGTGGATGAAACTACGAGGGTCTGCCTTTGGAGGTAAGAGGACTGACAGTGCCAGACTCTCGTGGAACGAGTAGGACGGGATCCCTCACCGGCTTCCCAGCAGTATGACCTGTACTGCATCTTTAATTCTTTAAATTGAGATGGTTCCTGAGAGTAAAAACCAGAAATGAAACCAGTTCAGATTCTTGATTTTACTGGAGAGAGAGAGAGAGAGAGAGAGAGAGAGAGTAAATGACTCCATAAGGGCACCCCCCCCCCCTCTCTCTGGTTGGTCGGTTCGAGCGCCCGCCTCCTCCCCCTCCTCCCTCTTTCTCTCTCTCTCTCTCTCGCTCTCTCTCTCTCTTTCTTCCCCTCTCTCCACACACACACACACACGCTCTCTCTTTCTCTCTCACCTCTCCTCTCCTTATATGGTCAGGCCCCGCCCCCCAGCTGTGATGTCGTCAGCGGCTAGGAGGAAGACCCGTGGGGTTTTTGGGTTTTGGCGTCCAGTCCTGTGGGGCCGCAGGGCTGAGAGTTTCTCCTCTGCTCCTCATCCCTCCATCATCGGCCCGCCTCTCCTCCTCTCTCCTCCTCTCTTTGGGGAAAAGAAAAAAGACACTTTGCTCGATTCGCCGTCCGGACTCGGCTCTGTTCTTCCCCTTGTTTTCTCTGAGGATTTTATTTTTCTATTCCCTTTTTTTCTCCTCCTCCTCCTTCCTTTCTTTCACGCTGGCTTTCAACATGACGGCCAACACTGAGAATTTTTAAAAATCCTTTAAAGAAACTCTCAGAAAGGAAATCTTTGCCGAGTTAAAAGTTGAATTAAATCTAAAAACCAGACGAAAAGTTCTGCATCTGAATCAAACTCCTGGGTCACTTCCTCCCGCACAAATCTTTTCGTTTTCTTCTTCCTCTTCCCCCTTTCCTCCGTCCTCTTCTTGTTTCCTCCTCGAGACTTCGAGGCGTTCCGATGGTGCTGAAGAAAACGCCGTCCAAGCAGACGACCGAGCCTCCGTCTGTCCTGTAGAGCTGCTTCTTTTCCTGCTGGACTTTTCTGTTTTCCTTGTCGACTTGTTTTCTTCTCGTGGTCGCGCGGCAGCGGCGCTGACGGTCGGAGCGTCGGGGCCCCGGAGATGTTCGGGATCCAGGACAACCTGCCCCGCGGGGCCACAGCCAGCATGAAGGAGGAGCCGCTGGCTGTTCGCTCCTGGATGCACTCGGCCGGCGTGGTGGACGCCAACACGGCCGCTCAGAGGTAAACTCACTGCCGCCCGAGAGGGATTGTGGGAGCTGTAGTCCCAACGGACAAACAGCCACTCAGCAGGAGCATTTAGATCAGGAGGAGAGGGCTTTAAATTGACCGTAGTTGTGATCTGTTCTCTGCAGTTGAAGCTTCTGCAGCTCAGAGAGAAGCAGGAACATTTCTTCGAGTTGTTTCGGAGACGAAATTCCTGCAGTTATAACTCCAATTAGGAAAAATGGGATTTTTATGGCTGTTTCTAATATTTGTGATTTTCTCGGATGAACATTCAGTAGCTCAATTTGGATGGAAAGAAAAGAGATGTTTCTAATATTCTAGAAACTGAAGAAATGATGGAACTGGTTTAGGTTTTTAGATGAAAAATATTTTTTTATCAAACAGCCAAGTGAAAAATTTGAGTTTCAGGACATTTTATTAGGATCAGAAAAATACCTTCTGTTGTTTCTGAAGTCAAAGCTGCGGCAGCTCCAAGAAAAATAAGCGTCGGCGCTGTGTCATTAGAAAAAACTTTGTTTTATCACATTTCTAGAAGTGTCAGATAATGTTTGCACTTGTTCTCATGTTTGCGTGTTAGCGCGACAGTTAGTAGAAGGAAAAGAGCAGAGAAGCTTTAGGCCGGTGCGATCGGCACTCGGACGAAAGCAGTTACTGAAAAGGACTGATGAAATAATTCTTCTGTTATTATTGGTTCCTGTTTGATTCTTCACAGTCAAATCAGATCAGCACAAACAATTGTTCTAATAATCTTTCTTCCACTTATTATCTTCTGCTCTGTTTGGAGGTGAAGGTCAAGAATAAAAATGAAAGATGAATGAGAGAGCCGACTGAGATTCTCCCCCAGCGATCAGTTGAACAGAATCGGCCCCGCAGACGTTCAGGAGCGCAGGTTTTCACTCGGAGCGGCAGACGAGGCTTTAGAAACACTCTGCAGTTCTGGACAAAAGCAGTGTGTCATCAGAACGGCTCAGTGCAGGGCCGTCTTTGATGCTCCGAGCTGCAGATTCAATATCAGTTTGAAACCTTTTCAGCAGTTAAATAAGTAAAGTCCAGCTCAGCTGAATGTTCTTCAAAGGATGAACAGCAGGTTTATCTGTCGGCCTGCAGCGTAACGCGGCCATTCCTCCCATTCGTCGCATTATGAAAACGGTGAAGAGCTTCCCGTTGAAGCAGCAGGGGAACCTGCAGCTGAGGCTTCGGCACACGCTCCTGACAGGCAGCTGAGCGTGCCGAGCTCAGCTCTTTGGGACTCTCAGGGCATCCCAACACGTCTAACATACCAACTTTTAACAGTTTTTATGTGGACATTTCAAAATACATCTCGGAGTTTATAATGAAAAATATGAGCAACATCGGCTCTACGTGAATCTCTGCTCACATTAGGGTGCAAATGGTTTTAGGTGTTTGTCAGTTTTAACATGCAAAAATGTTATCGTGAATAAAATGTCAATATTCTCACGAAGCAGAAAGAAAATAGAAAGGACAGTGCAGAGTTTAGGCCAGTATCATTAAAAACGCTCTCCTTGTTCACTTCAGAACATCCGAGCAGCAGATGAAACTTGACGTTTGATATTTTGAACAAATGTAAAATTATTAACAATTTCAATTCAAAGATTCCAACGAAGCAGCAGCGTAAAAGAAAATGCAGCTCGTTAATATCTGCACAAATATCCGCCCTCGCTGCATCTGCTGGGCTTCAGATGTGGCTGAAAGTTTCTTTTTGACATACCTGACGCACGCAAAATTGTTATTAACAGCTTTAATGTGACGAAGCGTCTGAGGACTCTCACATCGTCGTGAAGTCTGTCGGCTCGACGCTGCCGCTGAAGCCGCTCAGTCACAACCTTTTCCTGCCTTATTAACAGTCGTGAACATTTATTAACGTTACAACTGCTGTTGGGAGGTTTGTTGCTCTAGTCTGGTCCCCTCTGCAGCACATCTTTTAATACTGTGCTTCTGTCGGCTTCACTGCGGATTTCGTTTTGTCTGTTTTGATCGGATTCAGTAGAAAAAGAGAATATTACCAAAGGAATGTCTTGTGTTATAATGAGAGAATATGTTTGCAGTCGGGGTCAGAGCTGCAGCTTGACTTCTTTACTTGGAATATTCACAGGCTCGACACGAACAAGTGCTGCTGTGACTCCATGCCTTCATGTGGAGGTTAAAGCCTGACGCTCCGTGTCACATGTTTGCAGGAAGATTTTGGCCACTCAGTTCTTTCCTTTAATTAACATTCATGTTAATGTCAGTGGAACTCCCGCTGGGATGTTTTCCTGATCAGTTCTGAGCACCTTTCATTCTCGATCTTTTGTCTTTTGGAGTTTTCTGCTTGTGTTTTCATTTCGTCTCTGCCGTTAATTTATACCAATCTGGTGTCTTTTGATTCTTTAAACATGTCCCAACCACTGGCTCGTCGACCACTTGCTGGACGTGATTGGTGATGGGCTGAAAGTCAGTTGAACCTGGCTGAGATTTTCCTCCGAGGAGCGTTTGATTTACACTCGGAGTCGACGCAGACTCGGCTCACGTGAACGGTTTTCACGTATTAACGTGGATTGTTTGAGGGGCTTCAGATTCACTCAAATCAGCTGAAGATTTAACCTTCTAGGTGCCAAACCCTCACCTGCTCTTCTACCAACAGCTCTGCACACTGGCTGCGGTCAGGTGGAAACCTTGTAACTCCAGAAATGGCTTCTTGTTCTAAAATGGGAAAAAAGTGACATCTTTCAGGACGCTTTTGGTCCCAAGAACGAGTTATGTGAAGTTTCACTGCGAGAGCGGGAAATATGTTTAAATGAGACAGACGTGGTGGGCGGAGTCACAGGCACGACTTTACACACATGAGTCCAAACAGGCCTGGCTTGCCGCCAGCCACCTCCAACACAGGATTAATACCAATAATAATGTTGGATTACATGAATGTGGTGCCTCAGGCCAGGGAAGCAGCGTGAAGCAGACACCTGATTTTTAAACTGTAAAACATTTCAGGTTTTCTGATCTAAAAGCGGTTTCACGGCCTTTTATGTGATCCAGGTGGAGAGAAATGAACCCCCTTATTTTATTCTGAATACCACAGAAGGATTTTAAGATAAGTGTCGGTCGGGGAGTTTGTGTCTCACATTGTGTCTGTCTGTCTGTCTGTCTCCCGTCAGCGGGGTGGGGTTAGCCCGGGCTCACTTTGAGAAGCAGCCTCCGTCCAATCTGAGGAAGTCCAACTTCTTCCACTTCGTGTTGGCGCTGTATGACCGGCAGGGCCAGCCGGTGGAGATCGAACGCACCACCTACGTCGACTTTGTGGAGAAAGAGAAGGTGAGAACCGGAGAGGTGGGAGGAGCCGGGACGCAAACCGAACACACCTCACGGCCATCACTCCGCACGCCCGAAGCAGCAGCGCACAGGCACAAGCTGACATGGAAATCACACACACCCGTGTTACAGCCTGCTTAACCCCGCCCCGCCCCGCCCCGCAGAATAATCCCAATGTTTTAGGGATGTTCGTACCAAAGTCCAGTACCCAGGGCCTTCTTCAGGCTGGGCTCCGGGGGGGTCAGGGAGAAGCAGGAGTAGAAAACAAACTCACTCCTGAGCTCAAGTTCACAGGTCTGAGAACGAAAAGACGTCCGTTCTAGCTTGTATAGAAACCAAACACCCCCTCCCAGGCGGAGGTTTTAAAGGGACAGTTCACCTCACCTGCTTCAACATGTTCCCCTTACCTGCGTGTTCTGGTATAAAGGGACTGTACGGCCAAAGAGCCAGAAACTACATTTGAAAAAGTCAACAGCAACGTCTCTTTCCAGAACTCACGGCCCGGTTCCTGGAGAGAATCCACAGAGCTGCTGAGAGCAGTTTCATGTGGGACCTAGTTTCTCTCGAACGGTAGTTCTGGATGGATAATCAGCAGGAATATGTGTGTTTGAGTCTGGGGTGAACTGTCCCTTTACATCTCCTCCCGGGTGGAGCTGAGTTGGCAACCAAGCTCATCCAGAGATCTCACAGGTCACATGCTATGAAAACGTCCGGGTGAAGCAGGAGTAGGAACCAAACGCACCCATCAGTCTCAGTTGCTTTTATCTCGTTTGTGTTCAGGAGCCGACTGGAGAGAAAACCAACAACGGGATTCATTACAAGCTGCAGCTGCTCTACAGTAACGGTGGGGCCGCCTGCTTTACTACACAGTACAGGCTGCATAGGGGAAATACGGATTCCAACTAAATACTGATGCTGACGAGCGTGTCAGACTTTCAGTCCAAAGAAATCCCAACCTTTCAGTAATAAGAATGATAACAATGATGACGATAATGAAATTGATTTTAATAATAATAACAACAACAATAATAATAATGATGATAAGAATAATAAGAATGATAATAACAATGATAATAAAATTGATTTTAATAATAATAATAATATTGATAATAATGATAATGAAAATGAGTTTAATAATAATAATAATAATGATGATGATAATAATAATAATGATAATAACATTTATTTTAATAATAATAATAATAATAATAATGAAATTGATTTGAATAATAATAATAATAATGCTAATAATAAGGATAATTATAATGATAATAATAAAAATTAAATTGATTTTAATAATAATAATAATACTTTGTGTGTGTGTGTGTGTGTGCGCGCGTGGGTGCAGGAGTCCGAACCGAGCAGGATCTCTATGTCCGGCTGATCGACTCCATGACCAAACAGGTAAGATGCTGATTATTGCTCTTTTTATATTAGATGTTATTATATGTTTGTGTGTAATGATCCAGCTGCTCTCAGAGGTTAAAAGCAGTTTTGATAGTAATGAAAATCCAGTTAACAGACCAATAAGAGAGAGAGATTTCAAAATAAGAGCGTGTTTTCCCTCCTGCAGTCTGAGCTGTCAGATTCAATTTCAGGCCGACTTCTCTTTGACACCTGAAAGATTCTTTGACAGTTTGTTGTTTTTCTGGTCAGACAGACTTCTCCTCCTCATTCACACTGAAATATTGCTGATATATTGTCTGGCTATCTCTCTCTCTGTTTTCTAATATTCTAATAAACACAGACTGAGCAGATCTGTGGACCACAAACATGCTGTAACCCCACATACATACATATATACATACAGTACACATACACAGAGTACATGTACATACATACATACAGTACAGGTACATATATACATACAGTACATGTCCATACCTTCCAGTTAATAAATGTCCACCTACAGGGTGCAGGGTTCATTACAGCGATGCCACTGCTGAAATAAGCAATATGTCCAGTTTCTGCTGGAGGACGTTCAGAGTGTCCACCTCCGTTTTTCTCGTGGAAGTGACAGAATTAGTTGTGACGACTGAAGAAAGAGCTGAGAGAGGAATTCTTTTTAGATTATGCTAATTTACTACAGCAAACACATTTTGTAAGACGCGTATGTGTCGTGACAGTCTCAGACTCAGCACTGCAGACCTCAAGGGTTATTTAGTGAAAAGGGAAAGTTCGTTGCACTGGTTGATACTCGGACTTAGCGTGCGCGTGCACTGCTAGCTGCTCTTTTTGGAAAGTTACATTTCTTGTAAAGCCAACCCCAGATTCCCTCCAGGTTTGGAACGAGCTTTGTCCGCTTGCAGTTTCGACTCGCTATGTCGGCGCTGTGTTCGGCCTTTCTGTAGCTTCCTCACAGCCTGTGCGCTGTTATTGGCCGGGGGCTACGCCCCCCCCTGCCCAAGGGCAAATAGTTAGTCTATCGTATTCTTGAATTCATTGTTATTTTCATCAACTGCTCAGAAAAAATCTCATTTGTAAATGAGTCATTAGTAAATGTTTGCAGTCCAGACTCCTGAGGTGTAACGTGCCTTTCCAGGAAACTACAGGGCCTGTGACGTGTTTCTAGCTCCTGCATTTCTACTAAGAATAAACCATAAGGAGCTCATTGTGTCCACTGTGCACTTGTTTGTTTCTGAGCTCCTTTTATATTTGATCGTCTTTGGCTGTTTGTGTTGTTAGCTGTGTCCCTGTTAGAAGCTGCGAGCAGAGTCAGACGGTACCGGTGTAAAGAAATCTGTTGTTCCAGACTGCAGACACACAAACACACTTCAGAGAGACTCGTGCTGCAGCAACGCGACTTGAAACAGTGCTTACTGTCCCTCTCTCTCCGGGGCGCGAGACACCACAGATAATACATCAGCGCCTCTGATCACGGAGAGAGGAGCTCGAGCCATCTGTTACAGTCTTCTTCACTGAAACCACTCGTGTGTTTGTTCGGATGTCACATGACTACGGACCGGCCTGTAAACACGCGGCTTTCTGTTTGTTGGGACCAAAAGTCAAAGTGACACTGAAGGTAAATCCGCTGTACAACATGTGGTCCGATCCTGTCTAAAGTCCAAGTGTTTCTGCCTGTTCTGAACGCAGCTGCTGCTTAAAGTGGGAGTGTTGTTCAGACAGAAGCTGGTGGCAGCACCACAAAGTTTCAGACGCTGTTAGATGATCTGACAAACAGTGTGTCACAAACAGACCGTTTGCAGGACCCTCAGCGTCCCAACGAGCTTGGATACTGAAACGCTTTGGTTAAAGTTCAGGAAGGAACGTGGTTTTGGTTCAAGTCAACTTTTTCAATATTTAACCATGACTTCCATCTTTCCTGAACCCGAACCAAGACCTGGAGCCTAAACAACCAGAAAACCTCCATCGGGACTTAGTGTCAGGAGCCCTTAAAAACGTTTCATTATGTGGACAGAAAGTGCAAGTCAGGAAGCGTTATGTTTCTTTCAAAACATATCTGCTGTAGATATGAACGGAACTTCTCGGAGACAGGGTTGTGTCTGAAGGCTGTCCAACATGTGGTCCAGAGGGAAGGATGTCAACAACAATGACCAGATGTCTAAGAGAGGGTCCGATCTCCTTCCGGGCCTCCAGAGGATGAACCCTGTACGTTTGAGTGACTCCATGATGTTTGGCTCCTCTACTGGTCAGACCGAGAACAGACTAACCATCAGGGTGTTCTTCGCTCAGATTGTGGCTGCAATGATCCCTGCAGCCTGAAGGGGGCGCTGCCTGGACTTTACACTGGGGGGTTTGTACATTTCCACTCTGATAGAAAGCGGTGCAGTCAGCGCTCCCTCTCTCTGTTGTACAGTGACTCTAATGGAAATCAGCTGCAGCTTAAATCTAACGAGTCATTCAATTAGAGAGTTTTTAACGAGCGTGCCCGTCAGGCGTCGTTTGCATCGTGTGATCTGGTCTGTGTGAAAAAGGCTTTTCCTGCGTTTGGTTCCAGCTGTTTCGTAAGAAAATCTGCAGGCTGCAGCTGTAATAAAACATTCAGAGGATCAAATGTTTGCCCTCAGTTCTGCCTGCTCACACACACACACACACGCACTCTCGGGCTAATAGCTAATAATGACTCCTAATTGGAACAAATGAAATGAGGCTTTAATTGAGTTGTTTCTGCTGCCGACAGCTGCGATCTGAAGGAGCACAGATTCACTTCCACAGCAGGTTTCATACGTGACCTGCTGCGTTACAGTCGCCAGCTGGACTGCGCGTTGAACAGGTGTGCTTTAAACACCTGAACACAACTCATTATATCTGTGTGTGTGTTTCAGGCCATCATCTATGAAGGTCAGGATAAGAATCCAGAGATGTGTCGAGTTCTGCTGACACACGAGATCATGTGCAGGTGAGAACCTCTGCTTGTATTACTCCACATACTGCACCTGTACTGGAGTGGGAAACCTACCTGCACTCGACATGACACGGGACAGAATCTGAAAGGGAACCAAGGACAATCAGGTCCTGGTCAGACTACGCCTGAGGACCAGGTCTAACTGTGACCCTTCCCGACCTGATTAGTACCCACCTCGGGTCTAGGTGGGACTTTTCTCCGGTCGAATAGAATTTTATTACGAAATGTCAGAAATACAGAAATATTAGGGAGGAGCTCAGAAAGGGGGTAAGGACCCCTCCCTCTGGGGGAAAGAAGACTGCAGTGTTGGCTGGTAAATATGTCACTTCCTGCCACAGCACAGAGACAAGCAGCAGGACAGAGAGATGGAGACAGATAAAAGAAATATCCATTTCTATTTTGAACATCTCTTTATTTGATTCTATCAGTAAACACACGTATTGTTTTAGTTTGTCTTGCATAGTCAAAATCACACTGAAATGGAACTAATACTAACCTGCTGACTGATGTTACTTACAGATGTTACTTTATTACATTACATTACTAGTATTGGTAATCACACTTTTTCAGTTCATTTCATCAGCGTAACTGTGCTTTGGCAACACAACATGTCAGACGTCAGGCCAATGAAGCCTACTTTCCTGAACTGAATAGGCCCAGAGACCAGGTGGGACCCTACCTCAGCTGATAATACAGTCACACCTGGTCCCAATAGACCTGAGGACAGTCACACCTGGTCCCAATAGACCAGAGGACAATCACACCTGGTCCCAATAGACCTGAGGACAATCACACCTGGTCCCAATAGACCTGAGGACAGTCACACCTGGTCCCAATTGACCTGAGGACCGTCACACCTTGTCCCAATAGACCTGAGGACCGTCACACCTGGTCCTAATAGACCTGAGGACAGTCACACCTGGTCTTATTAGACCTGAGGACAGTCACACCTGGTTCTAATAGACCTGAGGACAGTCACACCTGGTCTTAATAGACCTGAGGACAGTCACACCTGGTTCTAATAGACCTGAGGACAGTCACACCTGGTCCTAATAAACTAGAGGACAATCACCTTGGGTCCATTCATGTATTAGACTTACTGACACAAAGACCTGAGACCTGCAGCAATACATAAGGGTCCTACCAGACCTGATTAGACTGGAGACCTTTTCCTAAATACTAGGACCTGAGTAGTATCTCTAACCGGTACTCCTGCATGTACTGTAGTACCTGTACGGTGTACTGTACAAAGAGAGAAGTGTTGAAGTTAAAAACAGTGTTTTTCAGACCAAAGAGAAAAAACTAAAGACGTTTTTATTATTCTGTCTTTGTCTCTGTGTCAGTCGCTGCTGCGATAAGAAGAGCTGTGGAAACAGAAACGAGACGCCGTCAGACCCCGTCATCATCGACAGGTAAGAGATACCGACACACCTGACACACACACACACACACACACACTGGATTATCATGCAGTGTGTGTGTTGAATGTATTTCATGCTCTAACTCACACACATCATTTCAATAGCAATATATTCCTCCTGCGCAGCGTGTGTGTGTGTGTGTGTGTGTGTGATATTATAATTCAAACCTGATGTATAAATCAGTGTGTTTACAATTCAAAGCAACATGTCAGAGTGTTTCTGTGGCGATACTGTCATCGCTGTCGACACGCGACAGAGACAGAGTGAGCGTTACAGCCGAAACTGGTCTGTTCACATATATATGAACAGAATCCAGGCTTCAGTGATATCAGGTGTGCCAAGGTCAGCGCTCCTAAAGTACACGACGGATTACTGCACAAAACACATGCACCTTTCAAGAAGGTGGCAACCTGACTTCCTGACTAGTCTGACTCGCTTCTGTAACTCAACCCAGAAAACATGATTCTGGAGTTTACCTTCCACATTCTGGGACGTGTCAGCTCCTCGCCCCGACTCGCTCATGGACTCGCCTCCGTCGAACTGTGACTTTTAACCCCCGATGATCTGTGGGCTTATGGGAAATCACGTTTGTTAAAAAACACACATAGTGAATAAACAACACTGGAGCTGCCCAACTCTGTCACCAGACAACAAGTTTGATGCTGGAGGATTGTGTTCAGGGACAGGGATTGTAGAACAGTCTGCTCGATGGGTCTGCCAGTAAAAGGTAACACAGGTGATAGAAAGGGGAAGATTAGCGGCAGCTCTGTGACGTGCTACAGAGATACTGTGTCCGAGTGAGGCAGCGCCTTCCCCTCCTCCTCTCATCTCTTAGTTTTCTCTCCCTCCTCCCCTCCTCTCTTATCTCCCATGAGGAATCATACGCTCTCCTCTCTTCTTTTCACCTCCCCCCCTTCACCCCTCCTCCTCTCCTCTCGTCCTCCCCCTGAGTATTAATCTCATTCTTCCCTCCCCCCGTTTCCCTCTCTCTCTCTTTCTCTCTTCTTCGAGGCTGCGGAAGGAGGAGGGCGAGTAAAAGCAGGGGAGGAGGGTAGATGGATGGAAGGAGGGATGGATGGATGTGACTGCTGCAGCCTTTTGAAAAGGGAAGTGGTGATATTACAGCGGCTCTTTTTTCTCCCTCTGCCTGCTGAAATGCATGATGGGAAGGTCTCCTGTGTTTTCGGCGGCGTCCAGTGAACAGGAAACATGTCAGGGTCAGCCTCTG
>CM022492.1:24790024-24791931 GCA_011952105.1 Coreoperca whiteheadi
GGTGATATTCTATATTTTCCATGTAGTCCATAAACCCCATGTTCAGATCCAAAGCAGCAACATGTTGAAAGTCCGTCTCTCAGCCCGTCGGCTACACACAGAACCTGTTAGGAGAAACGTTCAGTGCTGGTTTCCTCCTCACTGATGAAGAACCGAAGAAGAGGAGGAGGATGAGTTGTCTGTTTTCATTTACTCTAATTTGAAGAGAGAGATGATGGACTCCTCATTATCTAATTTAATTATCTCCTCCTCCTCCTCCTCATCATCCTCTCTTTACATCACAGAGTCTGGAAATCCAGGAAAAGACTCTCCAGGCCTGGAAACACCTGTGTGTGTGCAGGAGTGATTGACAGCTGACATTAAGTTGTTCAGCAGTAAAATGTCAGAGTCTGAATATCCCTGTCGCTCAGTTTGACCCTGTCTGTCTGCCGTAGGAGGAAGAAGATCATACATTTGTGTTTTTGTCCAGCTCAGGCTTTTTTCCCCTGTGGTCACCAAACGCAGATGCAACACCAATACTAAATAATATGAATAATAATAATAATAATAATAATAATACTAAACTTCATCTATGTAGCACCTTTCACACAGAAAATGCAGCTAAAAGTTCTTTACAAAGTAAAAGAGAAACAACAGTTAAAAAAATAAACCTTAAAACAACTAAAAGTTCATTTAAGTCAAATGAACAAAGAGATTCTGAATTCACAAAGTTTAATAGTTCAAAAATATGTTTTACTCCTGAAATGATAAGATTACAATCTGTGTGCCTGTTTCTCATCATTAGTTCCTTCTCTTTCTGTCGAAGACGAGTGTTCCCGCAAGCGTCCATGTTTTTAATACTTTAAGGAAGCTGAGTCGTGCTTCGTCATGAAGTCTTCCTCCTGTGAATCTCGTCCGCACCGTGTTCAGTTTCTCTGACCTCAGTAAGCCGAGGATAACAGGCCGCCTGCGTCAACACGACTGCTGTGCTCAGTAAGGACACAAACTCACCTTTCCAGGGGATTCCGTTCTATACACACCTCATGTCTCCAGTCAAGCATCTGGACCGGCTGTTTACCAGCAGGGAGGCTGGAATGGAAGACACTAACCAGGTGTATTATGGGAAATGTAGGATTCAGCGTTAATCCGTCTCTCTCTCTGACCTGTCTGCGTTTAAATCTCCTTGACCGCAACTGTTCACTACTGTGTGTGTGTGTGTGTGTGTGTGTGTGTGTGTGTGTGTGTGTTTGTTATAAAACAGCTGGTACTCTGTTTTCCAGACTGTGATGCCATCTGACACACACACACACACACACACACACACACACTCACACACACACACACACCCTCCATGACTTTTCCCGAGTATGCAAAATCACACATTTTGTCTCCGGCTATAAAAAGGCGATCATAGTGTGTGTGTGTGTGTGTGTGTGTGTGTGTGTGTGTGTGTGTGAGCCATAATAGCTGTTAATTAGCTCCATGTTCAAACCAGCCGTGGATGCTAATTAGCAGAAAACCTGTCCAGCATTTGGTGTTAATTAGACCGACAGGCCCAAACATATCTGACCACACACACACACACACACACACACACACAGCTGTCATGTTAAATTCACTCTCTTCAAACAAAATTAAACTCGTTTAAGTTAGTAATTTAAAAAACTGCTGTCAATGGCTTTGATTAAAATTAGAGTCATATTTAATTAATGATTTAATATTCTGTGTCAGTGGTCAGGTAGCTTCTACTGTTTCAGCACACTGTTGATTCTATTACAGTGACGCACCTGCATCTGAGGACTCTCCATAACACTAAACTAGAGACCCTGTCCGTGGTGCTGAAGTCCAGCAGGTAGAGACCCTGTCCGTGGTACTGAAGGCCAACAGGTAGAGACCCTGTCCGTG
The DNA here is from genome assembly GCA_011952105.1 of Coreoperca whiteheadi. NCBI lineage: Eukaryota > Metazoa > Chordata > Actinopteri > Centrarchiformes > Sinipercidae > Coreoperca > Coreoperca whiteheadi. Next base: position 24,791,909 of record CM022492.1, read on the forward strand.
GTGCTGAAGGCCAGCAGGTAGAG
>CM022492.1:24801072-24822283 GCA_011952105.1 Coreoperca whiteheadi
ACAGACACAGTAACAGACACAGTAACACACACATTATACCGCACCCAACGAGCTCTCTACTATACACATCCACATCGGTATAACGAACACCGTAACAGACACAGTAACACACACAGTAACACGCACAGTAACACACACAGTTACACACACAGTAACACACACCGTAACAGACACAGTAACACACACAGTAACACACACAGTAACACACACAGTAACAGACACAGTAACAGACACAGTAACAGACACAGTAAAACACACAGTAACACACAGTAACAGGCACAGTAACAGACACAGTAACACACACAGTAACAGACACAGTAACACACACAGTAACACACACTGTAACACACACAGTAACAGGCACAGTAACAGACACAGTAACACACACAGTAACACACACAGTAACAGACACAGTAAAACACACAGTAACAGACACAGTAACACACACAGTAACAGACACAGTAACAGACACAGTAACACACAGTAACACACACAGTAACACACACAGTAACAGACACAGTAACACACAGTAACAGGCACAGTAACACACACAGTAACACGCACAGTAACACACAGTAACAGACACAGTAACACACACAGTATCACACACAGTAACAGACACAGTAACAGACACAGTAGCACACACAGTAACACACACAGTAACACACAGTAACAGACACAGTAACACACACAGTAGCACACACAGTAACAGACACAGTAACAGACACAGTAACAGACACAGTAAAACACACAGTAACACACAGTAACAGACACAGTAACACACACAGTAACACACAGTAACACGCACAGTAACACGCACAGTAACAGACACAGTAACACAGTCAGTAACACTCAGTAACACGCACAGCAACAGACACAGTAACACACAGTAACACACACAGTAACACACACAGTAACACACAGTAACACACATAGGAACACACACAGTAACACACACAGTAACAGACACAGTAACAGACACAGTAAAACACACAGTAACACACAGTAACACACACAGTAACAGACACAGTAACACACAGTAACACACACACAGTAACACGCACAGTAACACGCACAGTAACACACACAGGAACACACTCAGTAAGAGACACAGTAACACACTCAGTAACACACACAGTAACACACACTGTAACACACACTGTAACACACAGTAACACACACAGTAACAGACACAGTAACACACACAGGAACACACTCAGGAACAGACACAGTAACACACTCAGTAAGAGACACAGTAACACACAGTAACACACACAGTAACAGACACAGTAACACACACAGTAACACACACAGTAACACACAGTAACACGCACAGTAACACGCACAGTAATACACACAGGAACACACTCAGTACCACACACCGTAACAGACACAGTAACACACACAGTAACAGACACAGTAACACACAGTAACACACAGTAACACACAGTAACACATACAGTAACACACACCGTAACAGACACAGTAACAGACACAGTAAAACACACAGTAACAGACACAGTAACACACTCAGTAACAGACACAGTAACAGACACAGTAACACACACAGTAACAGACACAGTAACACACTCAGTAACACACACAGTAACACACACAGTAACAGACACAGTAACAGACACAGTAACACACACAGTAACACACACTGTAACACACAGTAACACACACTGTAACACACAGTAACACACACAGTAACACACACAGTAACAGACACAGGAACACACACAGGAACACACACAGTAACACACACTGTAACACACACTGTAACACACACAGTAACACACACAGTAACAGACACAGTAACACACTCAGTAACAGACACAGTAACAGACACAGTAACACACACAGTAACACACACTGTAACACACAGTAACACACACTGTAACACACAGTAACACACACAGTAACACACACAGTAACAGACACAGGAACACACACAGGAACACTCTCTCTCCGCGCTGCGCTACTCGAGCCGACAGGATGTTCAGTCCTGGTAAACCAGAAGAGGAGGAGGGAGACGGGGCGAGCGAGATACAGGAAGCACGTGGAGAGAGAGAGAGGCGAATTAGATGAGTGAGACAGGTGAAGTCAGGTGAAGCCTCCGGACATGTCTGCAGTAGTCATGGCGACAGCAGGGTGAAGGATGTGCTGGTTAGTCACCGTGGCGAGAGAGAGGACACCTCTACTCGCTCTCTGTGCGACCTTCTGCTCCGTCGCTATGGATCAACAGCAACAACCTCGCCACGGCAACCAGCCGGGGATGATGAATGGCCACAGCTGAGTGGCTGTCAGTGTCCACAGGGGGCGGGGCTACTGTGGACAGCACAGTGAAACGTTGAAACACACTGAGGCTTGTTTCCATTTTTCCACATTGTTATTCTTTTTTTCTCTATTTTCTCTTTCGCTTTATACACCTAACAATTTACATGTTTTTTGATTTTTTAGAAATGGTTCATTTTGTATAGAGCGTCGAATGTCAGCAGAGACCTGAGTTCACCTTTTATTCAAGAAAACATTCAGAGTGAAATCACTGCAATCAATTCAAGTGCAGTCCAGAATTCTCACTCAAAAATATTGTAATTTGATTGAGATTTTTTAAAAATGCTTATGACAAAGTTAAAAGCAAAAAAGAAAAATATGAAGACAATATCACAAAAGTAACATCAAATGTCCATGATATTTCTGTGGATATTTCTGACAGTTTTATATGTTATTTTCATAATTCTTGACCTGCAGAACGTCCCTAATCTTTCTATATATCTCTTTATTGTTTTGCACCAAAATACAAAATCACATTCCTTCTATGTGTTAACCTACTTGGCAATAAAAGCTGATTCTGATTCTGAAAAGAATCTAAATCTTAGAGTCATAATGGTGTGGAATTTACGTGCACCTTGTCTCACACAATGCATGCTGGGAAAGGTTCATAATCATGCTGAACATTGAGAAGTGTTTCTTTACAAATCCATCTGCTACTTCAGCATTAGGCACATCGCCATGGATTTATCAATACACTGCAAAGATACTGATATTTCAGAGCCATGGTCAGGGCCATAGATTCTAACTTGCACAACCCTCAGTGAGATAAAGGATCAATGAGTCAGCCAGACTAGACTAACAAATTCAACTATATAACCCCTCCACTCTCTGCTACTAGGGGATGGAGAGGGGGAGTGGCACATTAACATTAATTAATCATTTTGATAATTTTGCTAACAAGGGGGATGGCATCCCCCTCAAATCGGCTACTGGTTATAAATAAAGATGTCTGTGTATTTGCAGGTGGTGGTGTCTACTACTGTGAATGTGGACGGCCATGTTCTCGCCGTCTCCGACAACATGTTCGTACACAACAACTCCAAACATGGCCGCCGAGCTCGGAGACTGGACCCGTCTGAAGGTAATGCAGATTTTATGTCTGAACCACTCAGCAGTTGGAGGTCCTCTAATGTCCACTAGATGCTGCTGTGATAAAACTCTGAATGTATTGACGTGAAAGGAAAAATTCCCAAGTACTACTACTAAAAACTACTAAACAAAAGAGGACCCAGGACCAAACCCTGAGGAACTCCACATTTTACTTCTGGAGGGGAAAATGTGGAATTCATCAACAGAAAGACAACAGAAAACTGTTTCAGGAGGAAGGTTGGATGTTGAGAAATACTCAACTTGCACATTAATTTGTATTCCCTCCCGTGGTGTTGAAGCGCGATGGTGTTGCTTCAGTTTATTTCAGGTTGTTGTTGGACTCCTGTTGGACTCCAGACCATGTGGAGCAGATTATACTGCAGCAAAATTTTATTAAACTGGATGGAGACCCATGATCGCTTCTCCTCCTGTTCCTTCTAGTCCCTCAAAGGTCGACACTGTGAGGGCACTTTCTGACGGGTCAACATCACAAATCTGAACTTTATGCAGAACACTGATTACAGTTACTCAGTCACAGGGAAATTATTTTAGTCTTAAATGTAGCTGCTATTAAATCTGGTCTGACTAGGTCTTAAAACATCTAAACCAGGGAACCTGAACAGCCATAGAGGGATGGGCAGAGAGAGGAGTGTAATTTGGTCTTTGAAGAGAAGTCACCCCAGTGGCTTGTGGGTAGGAAGACCAGACGCCTCAACATCCCCAGAGAGGATAGTGTGTGTGTGTGTGTGTGTGTGTGTTTCTTTTTGCGGGCTGTTCAACCTCTTTAATTGCCCTCCTAATTAAAGACGGTAACCATGGAAACCACCCCTCCCAATCAGCGCGCAGTAGAGTCCCGTGGGTTTGAACCCTCTCTCTCATTTTACTGTTACTGTCTGCTTCTCTCTTTGCAGCAGATTTACCACACAGAGTTAAAGTCTGTGTGAAGCATCGAGTCTCACATTAAATAACTGTAATAACCAGTTGCACCATTTTAAGTCTTGAACATGAAAATTACCAAAATCCAAAGTCTCTGTCTCTGAGGTGTGGACTTAATGTATGACTCTGGTCACATTTGAGTCATGGATCTGGTATATTTAAATCAAAAAACCCTTTCAGCTTTTGACTTGAGCACCAACAACTCGTGACTTCAGTTGGACTTTGGCCTTTTAACTTCCATCGACTTGATTTAAAAATCAACCAAAGATTCAAAATGATGTAATAAAAAGGTGGAACAGCCAATCAAGTCTGATTTTAATAATTTACTGTGAATCAATGTGACAGAAAACAGACAACATATCAACCTGAGATTATCAAACTCAAAAACAGACAGAACATTTAGGTGGTTGTAACTTTTAAGACAAACACTTGATGTGTTTGAAATATTATAAAGTTTATTAAAATTAGAGTAGTCAAAAACCCTTCACTGTGCTGTCGGGCCCCTCAGCTGTGGAACTCCCTGCCTGAAGATCTCAGGCAAACACAGTCTCCGCCTTCAAATCTCTTCTCACTTTTATCAAATGGCTTTTTCTTAATCTCATGGTATTTGTTAATTATTTAAAGTATTTTATCATGTTTATATCTTAAGTTCAGGATCTTATTTGCTTGTATTATATATTTTTATTGGAAAGCACTTAGTAACTTTGTTTTGAAAGGTGCTATATAAAGTAAGTTTTTATTTTAAAGTTACTATGTAAATAACTATAGTAACTGTTACTCTGTTACTCTGGGGAGGCTGTGGCTTGGTAGCAGAATGTTTGCCTGCCAATCGGAAGGTTGGTGGTTCGATACCCCAGCCATGTATTGAAGTATCCTTGAGCAAGATACTGAACCCCAAAAATGCTCCCGAAGCTGCGCCTGTTTCCAAATACTCTCATATGGAAGTCGCTTCCAAGCGTCTGTTAAATGACTAAATGTAAATGTGAAATACACCTGTCTAGACTCTGGACTCACCTGCCTTGACTCTAGACTCTCCTGTCTTGACTTGACGCTCGACTCTCCTGTCTGGACTCTAGACTGTCCTGTGTGGACTCTAGACTCTGGACTCACCTGTCTTGACTAGGTTCTGGACGCACCTGCCTTGACTCTGGACTCTCCTGTCTTGACTCTGGACTCTCCTGTCTTGACTCTTGACTCTGGACTCACCTGTCTTGACTCTCGACTCTCCTGTCTTGACTTTAGACTCTACACTCACCTGTCTGGACTATGCTCTGGACTCACCTGCCTTGACTCTAGACTCTCCTGTCTTGACTCTAAATTCTCCTGGCTTGACTCTGGACTCTGGACTCACCTGCCTTGGCTCTAGACTCACCTCCGTTGGCTCTGGACTCACCTGCCTTGACTCTGGACTCTCCTGTCTTGACGTGGGACTTGATTTAGTGTCTCAGTGTGTGAAGTTTTTCCTGTTTTCAGTTTTACACAGTAGCCTCATGTTAGATGTCAGATACTAAACACACAGTTGTCACTTTGATTGTGATACAGCAGCGTGTAACAGAACAGAGGTCAAGGTCTGTAATGTCACCTTAACTCTTCAGTGATGAGATTAGCTGCTCAGCCTAACACACACACACACACACACACACACACACACACACACACTGCTTTCATTTCACTTCATAATTAATCTGCAGCCGCACTTGCAAGAAGAAAGAGAAGTAGTCATTACCGGCCAAGCGTGTGTGTGTGTGTGTTTTCAGTTTATGTGTGTGTGTTAGTTAAGCTAATGGGATAAAAGCCACGACCCAGTTAAATCATGGTCTGTGTTTGACCTTCAGTAGTGTAGCAAAGTGGTGCCCAAGCGGTGGGTTGGCACCCTCAAAGAGGTCACAAGATAAATGTGGGGGGTCAAAGGGGATCAACGGGACAGACGTGAGTCAAAAACACTGTTCTTCTACAAAGTTAATTTAAATTTTTGTTTCTTACACTTTTCTCTGGATCCTTTCAAGCCAATAAAATAATTAAATTAGATGAGGAATGAGGAAGCAATGGACGGCATCAGAATGTAAAATAAAGATTTTATAACCTGTCGTCCTCTCAGATACTTTTGTCAGGCTTCATGGTTTCTTACTCCAGCTCCTTCAGGATCAGAGATCAGTCACACATTAAATCTTAAAACTGGCCAGCAGAACCAGTCTGAGCTGCTGGACTCTGAGCAGCTCCACTAGAGCAGTTGGGGGTTCACTGCCTTGCTCAAGGGCTCCTCAGTGCCGATAATAATATTAAGGGGAAAGTGCTACCCTTCCCCATATCCCTACAGATTGATCCTGTCGTGATCGAGCCGATCAAAATTGTGGAACCTTGTATCTCCAGTTTGATGATAACAATCTGTCTTCTCTGTTCAGGACATTGGCATCAGAGACAATGCAATGGTAGGCTGATTCATAGAGTTTCCCAGGGGTCTGCAATTCCTCCATCATCAATAAAGATATTCTGTTGTTGATCGGCAATGATTCCAGATCAGATCTGCCCCCTATGGTTGAAGTCTTTTGGAAACAATGCTGTTTAACTGCATGAACAAGTATTTATATTCTGAGTCTGAGGACACCACAGTATTTGACTGTAGCTCTGTTCCTCTGAGAAACTCATTCCTGCTGTTCTCCAGTCATGGAGATAGGAGGCTTTAACATGACCACAGTGAAGAGAGAGAAATAATATTCAGTTCAATGGGGCTTTGTTGGCATGGGAAACCCGTTAATGTTGCCAAAGCAAGTGTGAAATAAAACACACATAAACAGAAGAATTGTGATGTTAAAACTTATACAGATACGTAGAGTAGGAGATTTATAATTCTAATAAAAATATTAAATTCTACACATACAGCTAAAATACAAATGCAAAAAGTGAAAGCTAAACACTGCAAACTTCTTTTTATGAATGTGTGCGTGTGTGTGTGTGGGGGGGGGGTATTAATAATGTTGTGGGGACATAAATCTGTTTACAAAATGCAAGTCCCCATAAACATAAATCATTAAATTTCAGGATGAAAACTTGGTTTAAGGTTGGGTTAGGGTTAGGGTAAAGTTTAGGTTAGATGTAGGCCAGCGGTGGTTATGGGGAGTCTCCAGGGAATGAATGTAAGTCAATGTAATGTCCCCGAAAGTGATGGAAACACAGTGTGCGTGTGTGTGTGTGTGTTTGTGTCCTCAGCAGCAGCATCTGTCCTCCGTCTCCTCAGTGTTTTAATGTCGAGCTCATTTCTCTCTTTGGAATCTGAGATCACAGAGCTGAACTGGTTAAAGTAAATGTTTCACTGTAGGAGGAAGTGCGTCTCTGTCTCAGCCTCACCTGTCCTGTTGTCTGTTGGTTGCCATGGTTTCGTGTGTCTTCCTGTGTCGATCTCCAGTGTGTGACCCTGAGCCTGGACTTGGTGAGGACTTGTCTCTGCTGTCTGTCACTGACAGAGGACAGATGATCATCAGTTAGTCTCTTCTCCGGGCTCGGCTCAGGTCTGGAGGGGGTCTGAGGGGGGGTAGGTAGTCTCAGCTCTGGGCTCGGCTCAGGACTGGAGGGGGTCTGAGGGGCTGAATGAAGCTGGTTAAACATGTGAGCGTTAACTATCAGAGGGTCTCTGCCTGATTCTGCTCTGCAGCAGCTGCTGCTGTCTGCAGGTAAAGATCCTGGTGGACGTTTGTCCCAGCGGGGGCAGCTCTGATGACCGAGTGGACCCCACCCTTCACTACCACACAGCTCAAATACATTTTCGTCTCTTAACTGCATTTTGAGCTCTTTGAGCTTTTTCCTTTCGTGCGTTCACTGCCATGTTGAACCTCCCTGATGCTGTTATACCAGAGCAGGTAGAACTGACTTCAATGATATTTGTTCTCCTGACATCTGGGGAGTTTTTGAAAACTCATTACATTAGTTTTGTTCCCTCTCCCTCCCTGTCTCTGTCTCTCTGTGTCTCTCGTCCAGCAGCCACGCCCTGTATTAAAGCCATCAGTCCCAGTGAGGGGTGGACGACGGGGGGAGCGACCGTCATCCTGATTGGAGACAACTTCTTTGACGGCCTGCAGGTCGTCTTTGGCACCATGCTGGTGTGGAGCGAGGTAACACTCACCTGATCGAATATCATTGATCAAGCAGCCAATGGCCTGTACTTAGTATAACTGTTTCTATGTTTATTAATTCACCTGGTCCAGCTGTCTACTCTGTAAAGACGACACCTCTCTGAGACTTGTCTGTCCGTCTCTGCAGTTGATCACCCCTCATGCTATCAGGGTGCAGACCCCTCCCCGTCACATCCCCGGGGTCGTCGAGGTCACGCTGTCCTACAAGTCCAAGCAGTTCTGTAAAGGAGCCCCGGGACGTTTCGTTTACACAGGTAACTCAGCAACACATTTTGATTGGCCAAGCCAACAGCCAATCACAACACCTTTGGTCCATCAGCCTTACCAATCAAGCATCAGTCAACCGATAAGAAGGGAGAAAAAAGAATCAATTAATCAGTAACTGCGGTCCGTACTATAACAGCAATACTATATACTACTACTACTGAATACTGCTTTTCTTATCTTACCTGGCTTGGTGGCCAGGTATGTGAACACACACAAGGAATTTGCCTCCGGATTTTTGTTGCTCTCTATGCACAAACACCGAAGTAGACATAAGAGTAAAACGAAACGGTATCATAGAGTTGTTATTTGTGTGCAGGCACACACAAGCCACCAGATATCCCTTTACAGTGGCCAAACAACATTTTTCAGAAAATGACTTTCTGGATTATCGTTATATGTCACAAACAAAAAAGCTTCATCTCATCTTCCGAACAAAACTTCCATCATTTTTAAAACTGTATCGTCCTTAAAGGGAAGTTCCTCCATTTCATTGTGTCCGTTCTGACTTTGCACTCAGATTCACAAAACTCTGGCAAAACAGCATATGTTGGCACGAGCAGCACACGCCTCCGAACGCTTTCCAGACCAAGAAATGATTGAGGTGGTTTGTCACTGAGTCCCCAACGAAAGTCAACACAGAAATCAGCTGCTGTAGCCAAATGACATAACAAAGAACAGCAGAACCTTTTCTCCTCAGGGAGGCCTTTAAAGCTCGTCCTCCATTATTAACCCTGCCTGCATGAAACCGTTCTTCCCTCTTTGTTGGGCCGCCTCCAGGACGTTCCTTCCCTCCATCCTGACTCTTTCCTTTCTCTTCCCATTTTTCTTTATTCTTTCTTTTCTGAAGCAGATCAGTGGAGGTGTTGCAGTTCACACTGCTGTCAGAGTAATTACACACATTTAAATCCCATTAACCCTCAAACCCAGTCTGTGGACCTTCATGTTAATGACCTTTGAGCGGTGTGAAGCGCACACACACACCATCCCGTACGTTTAAGTGTGATGTCATCAGTCACATGACCTTCAGGGTCATACAGCAGCTGCTTTCACACCTCAGTGGTTCAGAGCGGCTCGTTCCGCTCACCTCCGCCCTTCATCACACCGCTCCCAGCATGCTTTGCGCCACTATTTCCATAGAGAGTGAACAGAAAGGAAGGTGAGGTAAAAGTAGGAAGTGGTGCGGACTCATTAGCTCGACTGTAGTACAGTACACAGTTCAGTCTGCAACATGAGTAACTGGTTGATAAGACGCGCTGCAGTACATTCACTGCACGAAGACACGTGGTGACTCCCACCCAGCAGGTGCCTCTACAGCTGCAGGGCTCACCTCCACGGACCAGAGTCAGCAGCAACACCTGAACCCCACCTGCTGCCGCGGTCAGGACGGAACACCAGCCAGTCAAGAGTGGGGATAGTTAAACATTCATAACGTTTTGTATCAAAACTAGTGGAGCATTATCCACTTTTGAATAATTAATAGTGTTAAGTAGCATCTCGTTCAAATGAAGACATGTGGACGATGATGGGTGGTGTTGATGATGGAGTACTGGAGCTCATCTGACGGGACTGTGGGTGCACTGCCTCATCGAGGATAATAACTGAGGTGGCTGCCAGCTTTGGTTCTGGACGTGAGGTGTGATGATGGTGCAGCAGTGTTTCCCACACAGAGTTATTCAGTCCACCAATAAAGCCTGGTAAATAAAACTGGTTCTGTTTAAGTAAAAGAAGCAACAGCCCGCTGTGCAAATACACTCCTGTATTGAAAATGTTACTTAAGTAAAAGAATATATAATCAGTGAAAAGTACCTAATTTATCCATAGTAAAAGTACTCTTTTTATAAATTATATTCCTATTACTAATGTATTAATCATTAACAATTCATTAGCTTTTATATGTTAAATCTTGTTCTGTAAAATAACCAGTAACTCCAGCTTTCAAATAAATATAGTGGAGAACAAAGTGCAATATTTCCCTCTGCGATTTGGTGGCATAGAAGTAAAAACTAAATACTCAAATCAAGTACAAGTACCTGAAAACCATAATTCAGTGAAGCTCTTCAGTAAAATGATTTAGTTACTTTCTACCACTTGTGTTAGTCAGAGTCAGCTGCCAGTGAGCACCAATCTCTTCCTCTGCACTTGAATACATCGTACGCTGTTTGCACCTTCAGAAACAGAGACAAAGTGTTTCATATCAGGCAAAGAAACTCAACATTTAAAAACACAGTGAGACGGCCAAACACTGATGATACGCTCTACTTTACGGGCTTATTGTTGCCTACATGTGCAAAGTAGAGGCGGTGCGTCATGTGGCAACACCTCCGCTTAGATACAAATGATGACATCACTGGGCTAGTTATAGTTTGTATGAGCAGATGAAATGTGTTAATATGTGTCCTCATGCAGACAGACAGGTCCCATGAAATTTCAATGAGCATTGATCGTGGAGTATCGATCGCTTCAACACCTCCTGTCTGGCCACCCCTCAGATTTTCTTCACACACACTGCAGCTCTGTCTCTCATCTAATCTGTATTTACTTCCTCAGCTGTGGACAGTGAAACCCTGTCTGTCTGAGTCATTAGCTCAAAAAAATGCAGGTAAAAGAAACTCAGATTGTCTGAAATGATGATGGATCAGTAAAACATTTCATTGATGCACCTAATCATATTTACTCAAGTACCATTTTGAGGTACTTGTACTTTATTTCCACTCCATGCTACTTTGTACTTCTAATGCACTACATGTGTTTTGATAACTTTAGTTACTTTACAGATTTATAATAAAACATTTAATCAAATAAGTTATTACAGATTAAGACAAAACGTTGTTGATCCTCGGGGGAATTCCCAGACTACCCAGCAGAATATAATCATTACAATGGGCTCCACCTTCACCAGCTGCATCATTAAAGTGATGAACATTAATGCATCAATAATTAGAATCCAGTAACATAATATATATTATTCTGAAATGGGCCAATCTGCATAATGAATACTTTTAATTTAAGTACTTTAAATACAAGTCAAATTGTGCATGCAGGACAATAACTTTCATCTACATCAGTATTTCTACATTATGGTATCACTACCATTACTGAAGTAAAATATCTCAGTACTTCTTCCTCCACTGCAGGAAATACAAAGCCATAAAGTAAATCTGCTGTATCACACAACACACTTGCCAACAACATCACATTGCACAGACACACATAGAACATACATTATGTAATCATACATACATACATACACTCATGCACAAACGTGTCTAAATTCACATGTTGAGGGTGAGACAGTAGTTCTTTAAAATATTAAAAGGCAATTAAAGCGAATAGTTTCAAATTGTCACTGTTTGGCAAAGGACCCAAAAGCAGACAGAGGTGGCAGCATGATGAGCGGAGCTTTATTGTCTCTTTCGTAGACAAACAGCAGACAGGTTGATATAAATCAAAACTGAACATGCAGAACATGCAGACAGAACCAACACAGCAATGACGAAACGAAAATGCACAAAGGAAAAACCCCAGCTTAAATCCACCCAGGCAGGGCAGGATAACAAGACACAGGTGAACCAATAATCACAGGTGGGAACAATCAAAGCAATCAGGCGCTCACAGACAGGATGCAAAACTCACAGACACAAGAGGGAATAGGCACATTACAAAACAAAACAGGAACTAACAGAACCTGAACCCTGAACCCTGACACAACACACATATTCAAGATAAAACAGGAGCTCCACAGCACATGAACTCACAACCCTGACACAAATAACAAAACCAGGAATTATCAAACCAGATAAATAATCAGATCGCAATGCCTTCTTCTCCAAATAAATATATACATATAATATTACTACTTGTTGCTATTTAATATTTTAATGAAGGATGGAATGAATAAATGTATGTACCTGTTTACCCTTCAATAACACTACGAGGAAGTAGTCAGACAATATCAGACACAAACAGACAAACAAATGCAACACACCGCCAGCCTGCCGGAAATTATTAGTGGTGCAACTACAAATATTGTACAATAAAACTGTTAAAAATGGTAAAAAGAACCAAATTACAGCATACAAACTAGGATCAAAATTAAATTAAAATGACTGTTTAGGTTCTGCTTACTATTAGGATATCTGGTACTGTTTGTTCCCCTGAAAGGGATAAAAGAGAGAGAACACTACAGTTCCCATCAGCCTCAGCTGTTGTTCCTATTGTGACTTTAGCTGTATTATAATCAGAACAAAACACTGCACACAGCTGCTGAGCTCTCCAAAACTGATCTATAATCCAAAAGTGAATTGATTCAAACTCTTTGAATGATCCAAAGCTTGGAGATGTTTGCTCGATTGGCAGGTTGACACAGAGACTGGTGACCAAACTGCTCCATTACCGATGCTGGCGACAGTGTCACCTCAGATCAATACAAAATGATCGCATCTTCATTAACAAACAATAATAACAAACTATCAGTTAAACGGCGTGCTGGGTAACTACATCCAGCAGTTACCACGGCGATGCACAGTCAGAGCTTATTGATTGGATCGTTACACAGTCTGGTGGTATGTCTGATTAAAGCGCTTCATCACGGCCCATCAACCAATCAGATAAAGACTTCAGAGGAAGTTAGCGATAGCTGAGAGAAGAAAACATCCAGGTGTTAAAATTACAGACAGGTGAGACTCAATAATACATATTAGATACAGAAGTTACAAATATTTTATCTCACAAATCTATAGCAAGGTGAAACATCAATAGCCCTCAAATACAACGCTGCTTTTCTTATTAAAGCAAGTTTATCACTTCATTAAAACACAGATCAAAATTAAACCTGAACCCTGTGTCCATCAGACGGGACGGTGACGACGTAAACAACATGCAGTCTGGGGTTTGAATTCACTCAGTGGCAGGGTTATAGAGTCCAATGGAGTCTGACAGAGTCCAGTGGAATTCGACAGTCTGAAAGAGTCCAGTGGAGTCTGTTAGAGTCCGAAGGAGTCCGATAGAGTCCGATGGAGTCCGATAGAGTCCGATGGAGTCCAAAGGAGACCAATGGAGTCCAATGGAGACCGATAGAGTCCGATAGAGTTTGATGGAGACCGATAGAGTCTGATTCTGAATAGAAGTGTTACTACCACCCATATGCACTTTAAAAGAGAGAAACGTGTAATCAGCATTTTCCAAGCAGAGATGCATGTGTCAGTGTTGAGGTGTAAATGACACAAAAAACTATGGACTGAATCTTTAAGGACAACATCAAAGACACTGAAGCTCAATTTAAGTTTGAGCCATAAAGAATGTTAACAGGAGAAAAGACAGACAGACGGCAGGTTAAACAGACACACAGGTGATAATAAACTGTCTAACAGTCAACAACACAAGGTCACACACACACACACACACACACCAACACACAGCAGGCTGTAGATAACACAGACATCTGGAGAGCTAACGCACTCTTATAACTGCTGCTTGTTACGCCCTGTGAGCCTTCAAGGACTGAACACACACACACACACACACACACACACTGTTTGTGATGTATAGGAGAGTCAGTCGAAAGCTTGTTAAACGCAGCTGAACCAAGACGGGATTATGATTCATGCACTTCACACACACACACTCCTCTCTGTGCTTGGCTGCGTTCAGTGACGCTCGGATTTATCACCGCCCGACCAGTTTAAACTGTAAATGATGTAAGTGGAGAGAAGAAGAAATGTGTCGGACCAATCAGAGATCAGCGTGCTGGTCCATCACACAAACTGTTTCTGATTGGTTTTTCTGTTTCTGTTCAGTCAGCAGGAGAAGTCTGGTGGGATTGTTGTTGTTGCTAAGTGACCCTAATGATGTTTGGCCTTTCCATCAGTCAGAGTTTCTGTTGATGGAAACAGCTGTTATGTGGTTTTGTTAATAATCTTAATGTTTGTTCCAGTTTTAACCAGTGAACTGACCTATTTACATACAGCAAAGTAATCCACATAAACTAGTCCACATAAACTAGTCCACATAAATTAGTCCACATAAACAAGTCCACAGTAAACTCATCCACATAAACTGGTCCACAGTAACTTAATCCACATAAACTAGGCCACAGTAAACTCATCCACATAAACTGGTCCACAGTAACTTAATCCACATAAACTAGGCCACAGTAAACTCATCCACATAAACTAGTCCACATAAACTAGCCCACAGTAAACTAGTCCACATAAATTAGTCCACATAAACTTGTCCACATAAACTAGTCCACATTAACTAGGCCACAGTAAACTCATCCACATAAACTAGTCCACATAAACTAGTCCATGTAACCTAGTCAACACAAACTAGTCCACATAAACTAGTCCATAGTAAACTAGTCCATAGTAAACTAGTCCACAGTAAACTAGTCCACATAAACTAGTCCACATAAACTAGTCCACAGTAAACTCATCCACATAAACTAGTCCACAGTAACTTAATCCACATAAACTAGGCCACAGTAAACTAATACAGTACAGTATATAAAAAAACATCGAAATCATGTAACTCTATATTGTATGATTTTGAGATTCATTGTTATGAAAGGTTTTGTTATTATTGAATAAGAACTTCACAACGCTGTTATTAACCTATGAAACGTCTGACATATTCCTAACATATTACAGCTTATTAGAGAAGACTGAGGATTTCTATTGTCTCATGTTGTGTAAATTATTTTATAACAATTCATTTTATTTCTCAACATTTATTTCTCCTTCTCAGCTTTAAATGAACCTACTATAGATTACGGCTTCCAGAGGTTACAGAAGGTCATTCCACGTCACCCGGGAGACCCAGAGAGACTGCCCAAGGTACCAATGACTAAATGTACCACACACACACACATTCACACCTTAACACACACACAGTAACACAAACACACACAGTAACACACTCGAACAAACAATTGTTTTATACAAACACAGACAGAATAACTGATTATTGTTGGTGTTATTTCCATCAGTCTGTGTTCTGGTTGGCTGCTCAGAGTCCTGATAACCATCAGCTGCATCTACTGATTCTACTGTGTGTGTGTGTGTGTGTGTGTGTGTGTGTGTGTGTGTGTGTGTGTGTGTGTGTGCTGCACACACTGACTCTCAGTCTTTAGCTGAAACACACACACTCTCTCTCTTTAACACACTCCTGGTGTATCTTTCGCCATCAGACATGAAGACAGTTTCCATGGAACCTTTTCCAGTTTTAACATTAAACAGGATAAATATTTCATGTTGCTCTTACAGAAGCTGTAAGATTCCCGGGTCGATTGTTTATCCTGTTTTGTGCATACATTGATAATTTAGAGCAGCGGCAAAGAAATGAACAAAGATTCTTTAAGAAAGACTCAGAGAACACTACCTAGACCTGGACCTGGACCTGGATCAGTGTTTGTTGATCAACAAATAGCTCCGATGCTAACTGCTGCGAAAACAACAAAACCTCCTCTCTACAGTTCTGTTTCTCCACCGGTTCAATAATCCAACATGTGGATCAGACGTGGAGGATTTCTGCTGTGTGTCTTCTGTCTCCTGTGATGTGAGCTGACATGCTGTTAGCTCCATAATGAAAACCACATCCCACCACGTCTTTAATAATTCATCTGTAATGGTTTTATTCAATTACCCACGCTGCCTTGTGCTCAGCGTGCAGCGGAGCGAATGCCGACCACAGAAACTCTAATAACTGGAAGTAATCCTGAACGTCTCTGATGTTAGACTCCAGCAGACATCTGAACCGGGTTTATTGATCCATGAATGACTGTGTTTACATGTACACTAGCATCACAGTTATGATCAGGTTTTTCACACATGGAAACATCACAAATCCTTATTCCAGAATAATATTCCAGATTTTTAAAATAGGACAACCGTGGTCATCGGAGACTGGCGTCAGATAGAGAATCAGTCAGAGTGAAGCGTTAGAGACCCTGCAAACCTAAAAAACACCCTGAGGTAGTTCAGAGACACAATGGACCCAAGAGACACACAGAGATTTAAATGGTTTGATTACAGAACTGAAATTCTGAATTAGTTTGTCACGAGGTTTGTCTTGGTGGACGCCCAAAATGGTCATTTGGACACTTAGTAATAATATTTTTGGGGGCTGTAACATGTCAAGTGTCTCCAAAAAACTGTTTGTTAGAAACGTTCCTCCATAAAAAGAACCAGAACAGGACGACACAAAGAAACTTAGTTTTAAAGTGAAAATTTGCCCACTGAACTCAGATTGTTATTGGCTAAAACTGCTGCCAGTCAGTGACTAAGCCTGTGCGTGACCTGCGGTGCAGACGGGAGGATGGCGGTCTTACTTAGTTTTATCCGGCTCCTCGGTGTTTGTGTGGATTTGATGACCTTCAGGGAACCTGCTCATTCAGTCTGATGGGTTTTTTCAGAGCTTCTTTCTAAAGATGAAAAGTTCTGAAAAAATTCAGTCACAATCTGCGTCTTGTGTCTACTGCTGATGAAGACCATGTATATGGTCAAAAGCTCTGGAGTAGAGATTGCAATGTCGTTGTTGCTACAGCTGTTTCTGTGACTCCTCGAGGTCTCACTTCAGTGCTGCAGTCAGACTTTAACTCTCAGCATCAAGTCAGCATGAACACTGAGGCCTCTAAGACCCACCTCTACCCACGTTAAGTGGTCCTCTGATTGACACTCAAACTGACCAATCAGGGACCTGTGGTGTGACATCATGCAGCAGCCGACTCTGGATCTGTTTTAGAGTCAGTTTTAGGTGTTAAAGTTGTTTCTATGTAAATGAACCGACACGACATTCGTCATAGTTAGCTAATGTCACACACACACATGCACACACGCGCGCACACACACACAAACACACATATCAACAGCAAAAAGCATTAAATTCTACAAACACACACATACAAGAGATGATTGAATAACAGGTAAACCAGTGTGTTTGGATGGTGTGTGTGTGTGTGTGTGTGTGTGTGTGTGTGTGTGTACATGTGTGTGTGTGTGTGTGTGTGTGTGTGTGTGTGTTTAAAGCCCATTGGCAAACAGGGAGGTTGAAACAGTCAAATCAGGTAATCAGCGAGTGCAGCCATGTGGCAAGAAAGGAGATTGGCCCACACACACGATTATCGGCCTCGCTGTTATCAGACAGAAAAAGAAAGAGCGTCTCTGTGTTTCTGCTGTTTTGCTCGTGACGTCGTGTGTTTGTGTCGCTCTATTAATAATAAATAATAGTTTAGTAATAATTCATAGACATTCAGTCGCAGAGAACCAGGAAGCCAGTGACCATCAGCTTCAGCTTTTCCTCCGTTTCGTCTGAAGTTGTTTACGTAGCTGGTCGGGCCACCTTCACACCTCAGCTGCTCTGATAGGCCGCTGCAGCACCATGCCGTGTGATGTCACGATGCTGTCCAGCTCGGTTGAGCCTGGGTTAACTATGACCTTGTGTTTGTCTCTCATTGAAATGAATGAGATGAAATGAAGTCTGACCGCAGCCTCAGTGTCACGCTGCAACCGCCTGTTGGCGCTGAAGCAGGTCCATCCCCCGCTCGATGGCCTCCGTCACGGCGCTCTCTCACTTATTTTCTCATCATTATCCTCTGGGGGACTTTTCTTATTTATTAAGTTAGACTTGATTCATCTTATTATAATTATTCATGATGTCGCGTTTATTAAGGTTCATTTCCTGCTGCTGAATCTGAAGGATCAGTGTGTGTGTGTGTGTGTGTGTGTGTGTGTGTGGGCTTAAAGAATAATTGGTTTCTCCTCAGTGATGACATCCCAACCTCCAGCTCTATCGCCGTGGTAACCTTGTTAATGTGTGTGTGTGTGAGAGAGGTGCTTGTCATTTCACTGCGTAACAATGAAACACTTGTAATAATAAGGCTTTCATTTGTCACTGAAAACACAGCGTGTGTGTGTGTGAACTCATCTCACACGCCGCGACACACTTAAACGCCGCTCTGCATAAACGAGGAGATTAAAGACGATCGCAGGCTGAAAGCTACTTCACAGAAACGACTTCCTCTCGCTGTGAGAGGCGCTGGCAGTGAACGAGGTGTTCAAACAGTCAGTAATGTGATGAACTCTGAAAGAAAATCAAAAAGAAAGGGGGATAAAAGGAGAAACAGGAAGATGCAGGACAGAACAGGAGCGGAAGGAACAAGGGAAAGGAAGTAATGGAGGTCTAGAAAAGGAAACAACAGACAGTTGGGTGAATTAAAAGACAGGAACTAATCAATGAGGTAAAAGGAAGAAAAGAAAGCGAAACATCAAAGGAAGGAAAATAAATACATGGAGGGGAAGAAGAGATGGAAACAGAAAAGGAAGGGTAGAATACAGTAAGAAACAGGAGGATAGAGGGATGAACAGATGGAGGGAGGGATGAACAGACAAGTGGAAGGAGGGATGAGCTGATAGATGGAGGGATGAACTGATGGATGGAGGGATGAACTCATGGATGAAGGGATGAGCAGATGGATGAGGGATGAACTGATGGATGGAGGGATGAACAGACAGGTAGGGGGATGAACTGATGGATGGAGAGATGAACAGATGGATGGAGGGATGAACAGACAGGTGGAGGGATGAACAGATGGATGGAGCATGAACAGACAGGTGGAAGGAGGGATGAGCTGATAGATGGAGGGATGAACAGATGGATGGAGGGATGAACTGATGGATGAAGGGATGAACAGATGGATGGAAGGATGAACAGACAGGTGGAGGGGTGAACAGACATGTAAGGTGATGAACAGATGGATGGAGGGATGAACAGACAGGTGGAGAGATGAACAGATGAATGGAGGGATGGACAGACAGGTGGAAGGAGGGGTGAACTGATAGATGGAGGGATGACCTGATGGATGGAGGGGTGAACTGATGGATGAAGGGATGAACAGATGGATGGAGGGATGAACTCATGGTTGAAGGGATGAACAGATGGATGGAAGGATGAACAGACAGGTGGAGGGGTGAACAGGTGGATGGAGGGATGGACAGAGAGGTGGAAGGAGGGATGAACTGATCGATGGAGGGATGAACTGATGGATGGAGGGATGAACAGATGGATGGAGGGAAGAACAGATGGAAGGAGGGATGAACAGACAGGTGGAGGGGTGAACAGATGGATGGAGGGATGGACAGAGAGGTGGAAGGAGGGATGAACTGATAGATGGAGGGATGAACTGATGGATGAAGGGATGAACAGATGGATGGAAGGATGAACAGACAGGTGGAAGGAGGGATGAACTGATAGATGGAGGGATGAACTGATGGATGAAGGGATGAACAGATGGATGGAGGGATGAACAGACAGGTGGAGGGATGAACAGATGGATGGAGGGATGAACACACAGGTGGAGGGATGAACAGATAGATGGGGCATGAACGGATGGATGGAGGGATGAACAGACAGGTAGGGGGATGAACAGATGGATGGAGGGATGAACAGATGGATGGAAGGATGAACAGACAGGTTGAAGGAGGGATGAACTGATAGATGGAGGGATGAACTGATGGATGAAGGGATGAACAGATGGATGGAGGGATGAACAGATGGATGAGGGATGAACAGACAGGTGGAGGGATGAACAGATGGATGGAGGGATGAACACACAGGTGGAGGGATGAACAGATGGATGGGGCATGAACGGATGGATGGAGGGATGAACAGATGGATGGAGGGATGAACAGACAGGTGGAGGGATGAACAGATGGATGGAGGGATGAACCATCAGGTAGGGGGATGAACAGATGGATAGAGGGATGAACGGAATGATGGAGGGATGAACAGAAGAGTGCAGAGTGATGGAGGGATGAGGGGGCGGGGTTAATTGAAAACCCTCCTAAAGAAGTTTGTAATGAAAAGCAGCAGATTAACTGAGTGTGTGTTTAATTAAGATAAAGACTCAATGAAGCATTGTTCTGCTGCTGCCTGATTACACACACACACACATGCACGCTCACACACACGCACACAGTGCTGTTTGTTTGGCAGCATTTTGCCACTAACTGCTCATTGAAGTGAAGTAGTTCAGTGTTAAAGATGCTCAGAGTGTGTGTGTGTGTGTGTGTGTGTGTGTGTGTGTGTGGGCTCTGTGAAGTGTAACTGAGCTCTGATTAGAATTAACACTGTTTAATACCATCAACTCCATCAGGTCAACAACCGCACACACACACACACACACACATACAGACACAGACACAGACACACTCTATTTATTTTAATTTGGCCATCAAACACCTGTAAAGAGTTTCCTGTCTGAGGTGTGAAGCTGTTTGTGGATCAGCAGAAACAGACTGAGTGAATAAACGCTGACGTCCATGAAGAGCTGAGAGCGTCAGGTCTGAGAGCAGCGACGAGGAGGCTGAGACCTTCCTCACCTCAACACCTGAAGCTGACAGAAGGGTCACGGTTCCATCATGGTTCCACCACGGTTCCATCATGGTTTCATCGTGTCTCCA
>CM022492.1:24834332-24850152 GCA_011952105.1 Coreoperca whiteheadi
TTCTTGTTCAGAGTTGTCTCTTTTATTCTAGCTCCTCCTCCACCTCCCCAAGCCCCGCCCCGAGCACTTAAACCACGCCCCTGTACCCAAAGCCCCGCCACCTGTGTTTTCTCTGTGGGTTTTGTGATTTTTGCCAAAGTTGTAGCTGGCTGAATATTTATTCGTCACTGTGGTTGATCACGCATCCCCCCCACCCGTCACTGAGCTCACCGAAGGAAACTCTTTTTGTAACATACAGATTATAAATAGTGTATTTATATCTCAGACTGTTTTTGTATAAATGGATGTTGAGTCATGTCGTCTTCATGGGGTTTTAGACGTGTGTTTACGTGGTGGTGCCACACTGAAAAACAAACCATTGTTTTGTATGAAAAAAAGAAAACTGAATGTTAATGTCTTCACACATTTATAGCGCTGTCAATCAAAGCTGATTTTTCCAATCAGCTCCACTCGTTTTGGGTTTTGTTGTTTTTAATGTAAATCTTGTTTAAATGACTGTTTGGCTGTACTAAAATGATTTCCTCACAGTGAATAAAGTCAGCAGGTCGCTCTGACAAACTCTGTCGCTTTCTTTTAGGCCTCAAGTACATTTTGTAAAAATAGAAAATATGACTGAAACAACACATAAAGAGTAAGGGGCCTAAAATTCTAAATGCAAATAACCTGGAACAAGACTAGTTGAATGTAATAAATGATAACCCTGCTATCAGGTGAATTAAGGATCTCCAGTTCTTTGCACTTTTATCATGTTAAGAAAGCTAAAGCTGACAAAACAGTTTAATCAGCAAGTTGTTTTGTTCTAAAAGGATCTAAAAACTGCAATCTTTGTTGAGACAACACAAAGTTCTCGAGCCAAACCAACATATTTATATTCATATCTTTTGTGTCACTAGCATAAAAGGGAAAGTTTTTGAACTAAGGCTCTTGTCAACTGACTGCCAGGTTTTAGTTCACGAGTTGCTTGTAATTTTAATTTCTACTTACATCTTGAACTACATCATTTGCTCAGACAAGTAAAAATAATAATAAATAATAACAATAGCTTGTATTTTATAGCGCCTTTCAGGCATATGTTACACATACGGAGGCAGACAAAACAAATAACACAGCAACAGAAAATAATAGTAGCAATGTTTGCCCGGGATAACAGAATGAACTAAGTCCATAGGACTTGTTGAACAGGTAGGTTTTCAGGAGTTTTTTGAAAGTGTCTAAAGATGCATTATTGTGGATCTCTGCCGGGAGACAGTTCCAAAGGGTGGAGGCTGCCACACTGAAGCCTCTGTCCCAAACCTCCACAGGCTGGGGTGGGGGTTGGTGAGCATATCCGTCTCCAAGGAGTGCAGATTCCAGGAGGGGTATATGGGTGGAGGAGGTCTGGTAGGTACTGGGGACAAAGGCTTGGGGGGGTTGTAGGTGAGGAGGAGGATTTTTTAGGATATATGAGACTTGATCAGGAGCCAGTGAAGGAGGATGAGGGTGGGGGTAATGTGCTACCAGGGTTTGGTGCAGGGGAGAACCCTTGCAGCTGAGTTCTGCACATACTGGAGCCTGTCCAGAGCTTTCCTGGATAACCCAGACAGGACCCCATTGCAATAATCCAGACAGGAGGTGATGGAGGCATGGATGAGGGGGTCTGCTACAGAGTCTGTGAGTGATGGCCAGAGTCTAGAGATGTTTTTGAGGTGCTGGTAAGCAGATGGTGATGTGTGACTGGAATAAGAGGGTGGCGTCCAGAATGGCCCCCGGGTTGCAGACTTCTGGGGACTGGCAGATGGAGCAGCTATCCATGTCGGGTGAAGATCTCCAACCTCTCCAGCACCTTGGACTCTAGCAGCAGATTTCTGAATGAAGTGAAGTTGCCTGAGAGTTTTCTGGGGGCGAGACCTGAGATAAGACCATCACCGTAATCTGACCTGCTGGAAATGAAAGCAGAACTGGTTTCTCTAAGTCCTGCCTGGACATGAATCCTCTGATTATTGCTTTTTCAGATGGTACAACAAAGACTTTGGAATTGATTTCACATTAAAGTTTAACTAAAGTGACCTTAACTTAAGTTGAAGAAAGCTCAGGCACATCCAACTATTTATTTGTTTAATGTCCCTGCAAAGAGAATCTATAGTTGCTCTGTGACAGAGAACGTACATTTTGGTGTCATCTGCATACATATATCTGATATTATTGTTTGGTATAATGTGGCCTGATGGAGGCTTTTAAACATTAAATAGAAGAGGATTATGGATTGACCCCTGATGGAGTTCACTCAGTCACCACAAGGAAGGCCTTCTCAGCTAAACAGCCGGCCTTGAATCCAGTCTGATGGGGTCCATGAAAACTGTAAAAAACCGAACTTAGTTCATAATGTGCTCCTCCTCCAGCACATATGAACATGTTAGGAGGCCAACTGGAGCCACATTGAGACAAGAGAAGAAGAGCAGGATCAGTCTGGCATTCTGGGAAATCGTCTTTCCTGCCGTCAGGAAATATTCGTCTTCAAAGTCTTTCTCAGAGACAAAGTTTAACATTCAGCACTGCTGGAAATACAACTTGTTTTCTTTTATCCAGAATGACTTTCTGTAGTGTTTGAGAAGCCTCTTATCATTTATGTTTCATATCTTTGCTTCTCTTTTCTTTCATTCTGTTAAAAGTGATGATTAAAATGTGTTTTTCTCTGCTGAGGACAGAAAACAGAGAGAAAGCGATTAATGAACTTTTATTAAATGACTGCTCCCTCAGCGGACACAAAAGCACAAACAGGATTTGATTAAGATAAATCACTGATAACCTCAAACCTCATTATTACAGAGACATGTATTTATTTCTCTTTGATTTCACGTCTCTTTTATTTTCCCTCCAACAGAGTCTCGATGAAGATGCCAAACTCACAAAGCTTCAACAGTTTATACAGTTTTTGGGTCAGTTTGTCATATATTTAACAGTTATTTTGGTAAGACTTTACAATAAGGTACACAACATTTAGAGTAGTTTCCAGGGAACAAATGAGGAACCAATGAGGAATAAACTGCACATTTTTAATTACTTAATAGAGAAACGACTGTTAAATATTATGTTAAAGTGGCAATCTCATAGATTTTCTCTTAAATAAAAATCACTAAATAAAATAAAGTCACTAGTGTCAAATGAGTTAACACAATGGTGGTGACTTTATGGACCACTGATGAAATGATATGAGTCCTTGCATTTGCAGTATTATGAACTATTAATATTCTGCTAATGCAAACCGAACATTTCCTGCCGGGTCACATTAAAAGCATTTAACCGGCGAAACACAAGCTGAGTTTTATAATGATGTAATCACAGGAAATGCACTGTGTTTGTCAGTGAGCGTGACACTGACCACGTCTACAAAACAAGACAAATGTCATTTTTGGCATCAGTTTGAAGTGTTGCAGGTATTAATGGGACAGTCAGCAAGTAAAGTGGTGCATTATACTGTGTGGTTACTAATTTTCAGCCCAAAAAATTATACTTAAAGATCATGAAATTATGAAGTAATGATGCAGTACTTAGTAACCATTTGGTATGATGCATCACTTTACTTGAAGGGGCACAAAATTGGTAACTAATGGACGGGTAATCATGAAGTAATGATTTTTGTTATTGGTTAAGTGCTGTTTTGCACATTATTCAGATGTAATCACGAACTTTGCACAAAGTAAAGGACCATTATAAGGATTCACAGATACCCATGAACAATTAATTACATATTAGTTTGCTAAAATAACATCTAACAGTCATTGCTCTGTTAAGTAATCATTAGCTACTCTATGAAATTTGATCAGGCGTTACTCAAGAGCTCCGTTAACTAATGTTTACTAGCAGTTAGTTCCTCAGTCATTCCTCATTTGTTCCTGGTAACTACTCACAACTTTGTGTTACCGTTATTCTGAAAAACACCTTTCTCTCTTATTGTTTCTGAGGAAGTGTACTTGCATGATTCTTGCAACTGTTGGATTATATCCATAAGGTTGAAATGCACTTACTGTATGTGGCTTTGGATAAAAGCATCAGCGAAATAAATGTAATGATATGATGCACGAAGTACTGTTTCATTAAATATGTTTTGAATGTAAATTATTTTAGCAGAAACTCTCCTTCATTTACATCCACGCAGACTTCTCCTTATCTGATCATTCACCACCTCATAACACCAGCTTCTTCCCCCCTTTACCTCTTTTGATAAGATCTTTCCAAGGTGTTATGTTAGTAGCTTAACCCAATATCTTCTTTCACTATTATTGATCTAACAAACTGGTGATAAAAATAATAACCTTTACTTTTTCACAAAACATTTGAAAGGCAATAGAACGCACGCTAACACACAATTTTAAACTTCAGACACAAATATCCAATCAGGAGTTAACATTGATTGGTGTTCATGCAAAATGGAATAAAACAGTAAAAGAGCAGCGATTCCTAATACAGCAGTATGTAATGTCTTTTAGGGAACACCTTTAAAGTCCACAGGACATAACAATAAAAAGATTTAAATATATACGAACGATGATTTACGTCTCCGGGGCCCCAGAACTCCAACTCCAGGGGCCACAAAAGATTACTAGGAGTCAGCTGGTTTATCCAAACCTAATTTAAGATGTGTTTGTGAATACTCGGCAGTAAGGCTCGGGACCAGCTGGTAGCCACGGACTCGTTCTGGTGACGTCAGCTGTTAGTTTGGGACGTTCCTGTCTGAAGACCATCATCTGCGCCGTCACTGCGCTCCTCTCGTCACTCCTTCTTTTCTTCTTTCTGTCTTTCATCTTCAGCTCCGTTTGCCTCAGACGCGGTCAGGTGCATTGTGGGAGATGTGCCTGGTGTTTGATCTTATGCTACGACTACTCGGCCAGCTGTTCACCCACAGACTCTCATCCTGCTGGGGGGCGAGAGACCTTTGACCTCTGAGAGAGAGCGAGAGGAAATCCCTCCGTCGTTGAAAACGTTGACCTGCTCCTTTAAAGAGAAGATAGAGTTACTATATATTGTTAACAGTGTGTGTGTGTGTGTGTGTGTGTGTGTGTGTGTGTGTGTTCACGCCACAATAATCGCAGTCTCTCTTCTTCTTCTGTCGCAGGATGTGATTCTGTTTCTGTATCCAGGCCAGCCTTCACACACACACACACACACACACACACACACTCCGAGCTCAGGGGTCTCCCTGAGGACCTGATTGAGAGCAGGGAGCTCTGGTTGCCGTGGCAGCAGCAGCTCCCCTCCTCCATCAACACTCGTTTTCCTTTTTTCACTCATTTCTGTCTCTCCTTTGTTGTGCTTTCTATCTCACTCCCACTCTCTCAATTCAATTCAACGGGGCTTTATTGGCAAACAGATGTTAACGTTGCCAAAGCAACTGTGAAAGAATAACGTACCTGAACTGAAGAATTGTTTTGTTAAAATATATACAGGCGCGCAGGGTAGGATAGTAACAATAGTAAGAATAATAATACATTGTACACTTGCAGTTAAAATAGAAAAAATTCTAACTTAACACTGCAACCTTTTTTTAATGAATGTGTGTGTGTGTGTGTGTGTGTGTGTGTGTGAGTGCGTGTGTGAGTGACATAAAGACATTCAATGGGATGAGAGGAAAACTTGTTAACTAGAATGTGCAGCTGTAGGAGATTTAGCTCGTGTTTCGGTTAATTTTACCTGAGTATCGTCTTGCAGGCAAGTCGCTAGTTTTTGGTTGATTTACTTTCCACAGGCTTTTATTTGGGCTCCGACATATGTAAAAGCTTATAGGAGTACTGGTATAGTGTTAAGTGCCTTAACAGTTAAATGCTACAGACCAGTATTTGCTTACCGAGAATGTTTACATTGTAATGTAGTTACCTAGTTAAAGCAAAGGGTTACATGGAAATGTTCTTGTATTTCTCTGTAAGTTACAGTCATGTTCAATGTAAGTGTGGACGTCCAGGATGAATGCACGTCAGACGTTGTTTGCGATGAAGGTGAGTGTTGCCCTAACCTGATTCACTTATAAACAGGTGATAATGTGTACTGGAATGCTGCTTTAAGAAGAAAACTGTAAGAGGTACATTAAACATGTGAAATAGCTACAACTGTGAACACATTCTGTGCGATATTATAGAACTATTGGATTCATGGATGTTTTATGCCCTTAAGTTATGGGCTGAATCAGAGAAATGTTAGGTGTTGAGTATTTTATTAAGGAGTTCTTCACTGCTGCGGCACTTCATCTGTAATTCCCAGGTTTCTCTTTGTTACCGTGGTTCTCTCTGCTCTACTCTGCGGCATGCAACAGAAGCAAAGCTCACAAATATTTAACGAGTCAGTAAAAGGTTTTTAAAGATCAGAGAGAGAGACAGAAGACTAAATCTGATCCCAGATCTGAAATCGCTGATTTCTTCTCCTTCAGTTTATTTGCAGCTCATTGTCTCAGACTGATGCTCTCCATTACCACTGATCGATACATGACCTATTGATCGGCCTGATATTGAGCGGTATGCATTGACACGAGTGTGTGTGTGTGACCTGTCTCACCTTGTCTAATCGTCCAATAAGGCTGTTTACATCAGCTGCTAACGCAGACATAAGAGTGAGTGTGTGTCCAGGTTTCATGTCCAGCTCGTTAACCCACCTGTTTCCTCATTAGTGATCCAATTGGGTCGTTTAGACTCACCTGACCTGCCTTAACGAACAGAGACCAACTTTCAAATGTTCTTCAGTTACAGAAGTTTTCAAACGACTAATCTTACTTTTTGTATTTATTTCTGAAAACTAAAGATAAAATTAAACTACAAATGAAAGATTAAAAAAGCTCATCGGTTCACTGAGGTGATAAATTGCTATGAAATGATAATTAAGTGGTAGTCCTCCCTGAGTCTGAGGTTTGTAAGCACACATCTTAAAGAGTAACTTCACAGTAAATCCACTTCTTTGAGTTAGTAAATGAAATGTACAGTCATTTAATTACACTTTCTATTGATCCTGGTCCCTTTTTATAGTGTTTATAGTGTTTATTATCAGCTTTTTCCAGTGTTCAAGCTAAAACATGGTGTTAAGTTGCTCTTTAAGTGTGGAGCGTGATTCTCACGTTATGAAAATAACGCCAAGCATCATGGTCGGCTGATGTTACCTCCTCAATCCCTGAGCTGGAGTTTCCAGTTCAAGGTGAAGCGTTCGGTTCATGAAGAGCTGCCGCCGAGCAGTTTTACAGTATCATTAAACAGTATAACTGATTCTCTGCTATGTTGTTTTGTGCTGTGTGCAACGGGGCCTGGTCGTTGCAAGGCTCGCATACGTTTAAATCATATTACAGACCCCCAACTCAAAGCCTCTTCCCATGGCTATGCCTGGACAGATGTCACAAAGTCATCCTGAAGTGTTTTTTTTCTGAGCTTTCGACTGTATCTGAAGGGCTTCTTCAGCAAATGGAACTAAGTACAGAAAAGTGGTCATATACTCTCTCATATAGTTATCACTAAAGTTCTGTTTTCAGCGGATCACGTGATGACTCCTGAGGAAGCGACATTCACAGAAGGTTTATTTTAGGGCATTACCAAAATAATAGAAATCACATCATGATGCACGCACATTAGGCCTTTTACTCCCTTAGCTCCTGAGACACGAGCACAGCACATCCTAGAGTAAATCAGTGGGTCATGACAGACTAATGATACACTTTAGTTCAAAATCAGTCTTCTGTTGAGACTGAAAGCTGATTCTGTTAAAACAAGCTCGTGTTTCATAAGAGAGATCTGAAATGATGTCCTCATTCAGAGAAGAGCCTTTAGTGTATAACATAGTATCATCTGCATAGAAAAGTATATGGTGAATAAAAGAGTACGAAGAATAGATCCTTGTGGGACACCTACACTAACCTTAAGTGCACTTACATTGAATATACAGCGCTCACATATGCTGTATATTCATATATCAGTGATCCAGACTGTGTTGGAGCTGCACGGACCAAAGCGCCAATGAGAGAGCAGCAGTACACGTTGCACAGGTCACACTCTGTCTGGAAAACACATTTTTACTGCTGTGATGATGATGAAGATGAAGAAGAAGTACCACATGATCAGAGCTGGGAGTCACCTTGGTTCCACTTCAGTCCTGGATTATCAGGTCTGAGTTACCAGGTCCTGAGTGTGAAGAGCTGAACTATGTGTGATCTTTATTTCAGAGCAGCAAACGTACAGACAACGAAGAGGAGTAGGAGGAGAGAGAAACTTTTCCCATCAACCCCCTCTCACCTCTGAATTGAATGGGTATTGATCTGCGGCCCCTGCCATGGTAACACCTAATCAGCAGCTGGAGTCTGAGGTCAGAACACACATACATGTTCCTCTCAGTCAGTCAGCACTGACCCCAGGAGGAAGAGTCTTTAAAAACTCATGAATGGAGCTCAGACTGTAAATTGACTTCAAAAGGTTTAACATTGTTTTACACATTAAACAGGTGGTGGGTGGGTGGGGGGGGACCTTAAGAAGGGGGTGAGTTTAAAAGACGTAAAATGATGTTTAATTTATATTTTAAGTCAAGGCAGAATGGTGATGTTTACCTCCACTGACTGACCTGCAGTCACATCCTGTGCTGTGGTACATATTTGTAGCTGGTTGTTAACAAGTATCAGGATGAACCCTAAGAGATTTATCGTCTCATGTTCAAGGGGGGTCCAAAACAAACGCAACAAGAACAAACAGGAAACAAAGCGATACAAAACACAAGACAGTTTACTCAATAACATGAACAGGGAAGAGTTACAAGCTCAGGCCCTATGGTCAGAAAAAGGATTGTCAGCGACAGCATGACTGAAGACAAAACATAAAAAAAAAATAATGTAGGTAAATTATTGCAGTCAGAAGGAGATGATCAAAGCATCTTAGTAAGTAATTTAAAGTATAAGGGTCGATAAGGAAAGTTAAAATGAATGCATTTAAAGATATGTTGATACCAATGAAAGTGTCATCTTGTGCCAGAGTACGAAGCCTCGTACAATTGTGCATAAAGAACAACATCCCAATATGAATCTGCAGAGATGTTTATATTCAATTCAATTCAATTCAATTTTATTTATATAGCCCAGTATCACAAATCACATTTGCCTCAAAGGGCTTCACAATCTGTAACATACGACACCCTCTGTCCTTAGACCCTCGATTCGATTAAGGAAAAACTACCCAAAAAAACCCTTTTAACAGGGTATATAGAAACATAAATATATATTTTTATATATACGACACTGAGAGAGAGAAATTTGCTTTCAGATGCATTTTGATAAACAATGTCAGCATAGTCCAGTATCAGTAAAATCAGACGTGAAGTGAGTCTGTATCTGACATTAATTAGAAAAAAATGTCTGAAATGATATAGAACACCAAAATGAACATATAAATACATAAATCAAATACTATCATCTGCAAATAATCGAACACAACAATCAGAAAAAAAATATTGGCAGATCATCAATAAAAATAGAAACAGAAGAAGTCCCAAAGTAGAACCATGAGGCACATCTTTTAGCTGAGTTAGTAGATCTGATTACACCCTTGCACAACAAGCAAGACATTGCTTTCTGTTATGAAAATATAAATTAAACCACTACAATGCATTTGGGAAAAGCCAACAGCAACAAACTTTAATTCAATTTCTAATTGACTGTGTGAGCAGACAAAATGCAAAGTGAATTTCAGAGGCAGCGTGATACCAAGACCTTGAAACATGATGATTTCATGTAGACTGACATAAAATTAACGTAGATTTCATGGAGCAGAGGATTGTGAATTTTACTTTGCTTTTGTCTAAAGTGCCAGTTCGTTGTTGGAGCAGCTGATGACTGAACAGATGTCTCACTGTTTGTTAAAACTGGACAAAGATTTTACTGAAACGTTTACATTTTGTAGATTATCATTTTTATTAAAATGACATTTGACCGTGTTAAGGGGGAGGTTTAGGGAATAGGTGGACCCAGAATGCAAGACTTGGAACCGTAGGTCAGGAGTAGGCAACGTAATACTTTAGTCACACAGAGGGGGTTAGAAGGGAATCCGAAGCTCTGGGCGAGGCAGGGAGGCAGGCGAAGGAAGCAGCAGGC
This sequence comes from Coreoperca whiteheadi, assembly GCA_011952105.1. NCBI lineage: Eukaryota > Metazoa > Chordata > Actinopteri > Centrarchiformes > Sinipercidae > Coreoperca > Coreoperca whiteheadi. The sequence goes on from CM022492.1 coordinate 24,844,411, forward strand.
GTGGAGTGAGTGGACAGTGGCCGACTGGCTTGAGCTGTTGCTCCCGGTGTTTGGGCGGAGGTGCACAGGTGGCTCTGGACGAGGACTTGGCGAAGCAAGGTAATCCTAGATACAAAAGACATCACTGGTCAATAAGTAACATATGTTACTCAAGCTACAAACTAGCTGCATGGATGGCCATGTGGTTATCACATTGGTAAGCTGAAGATCTGACTAAAGGATCTGGAAGATGCTGGTTTAAAACCACTGCTTGATTAGCAGAGACGAGGAGCAGGTGCGCAGGCCAGGAGAATCAGGTGGATGTGCTGCAGCTGCGCTCCCTCTGTTGCCAACAGTCCAAATGCACACCCACACATAAAAACACACCAGGGAAAACAGATACAACAACGACAGACGGTTTAATTTTCAACATATAACAGTTCCTACGAGTTCTGCTAGCCAGGTTCTTGGTAAAACATCTTAAAAGGTGAACTCCTTTACAGTCATCCCCGTGTTATAAACAGGTTTATCGTGATGGAGGCTTGTTTGGATTCACCAGAACAGAACTTCATGTGTGATACTGAAGATCACACGATGGTCTCCTCTACACTGAGGAACTAACAATGAGGAAAACACACATTGAACACGCCTTTAGAACATTAGACCTCTGGAGTTACAACATCTTCACCAACTTGAGAAAAACTTGTTGGTGATGTTCAACATGTTAGTTTGAGACTTTGTAAACCCTCCACAGACTCCAGTTGTCCCAGTGAGGTGAAACCAGTAGAATCTCAACAGTGTCAATTTGACAGAGAGATCGTCTGTGGCCTCAGTCTGCTTATCAATCAGTCAATCGGTCCACTGAGTCAGCGGCGGCCATGTCGTCGTGACGACCGGCGGCTGTAAACACGGGGGAGGGTCCCCAGAGGGCGGCCATGTTTGTTGATTAAACTAAAACAAGACAAACAAAGAGACAAAACAAACTAATTACCTGCAAACAAACCTGATCGGCTGAGAGCGCTAACGAGGCTTAACGAGGTCAAACACTGTTTACAGGGGAGGCAGCGCGCGTGTGTGTGTGTGTGTGTGTGTGTGTGTGTGTGTGGTTTGTAAGCATGACGCTAACAGGATGTAGCAACATCAAGATAACGTTCCATCAGTGTTTCCTGCACACACACACACACACACACAAACACATTTGAATAATTGATGGTTCAGTGTGGTGAAACTTAAACACTGTCTGCTTTTAATAAAACAACGTTTGTGTGTGTGTGTGTTGAATAAAATATCAGTTGTCATGTTCACAGATGAATTATGAATCTGCACATTATGGAGCTGGTCTATCAATCACACACACACACACACACACACACACACAAACGCACACACACAATGTGGTTTTGACCCACAAACCTGTTTTTGTAAGAAACAAACACTTTGAGTCTAGAGAGGAAGGAAAGAAAGAGAAGAAGAAAGGAAACAACGTGTAAAAAGACAAAAAGGAGGAAATCGGATTTAAAGGTGCAGTGTGGATTTAGTGACATCTAGTGGTGAAATTTCAGTCTGGAGGCATCTGAACACCGCTTCACCGAACTCCCCCTCCCCTTCCAAGCGTGTAGCAGAAACTACGTGGGCCACAAAACTCTGGATAAACGTTAACGACCCTCTCTAGAGCCGGTGTTTGGTTTGTCCGTTCTTGGCTCCTGTAGAAAAATGGCGGTGCAACGTGGCGGTCTCTGAGGAAGGGGACCCGCTCCCCCTGTACATATAAAGGGCTCATTCTAAGGGGAAGAAAACACAGCGACTCTCATTTTCAGGTGATTTAACACTAATGAAAACACACTTATGAATATTATATAGCTCCTTCTGAATGTGACACACTGGCCCTTTTAAAGGCACAAGTCAAGGAAGGAAGGAAGAGGAAAGAAGACATTTGATATGAAAAGGGATTTAGAAAGAAAGGAAAGACAGGAAGCAAAACATCGATGAAAAAAGGTGATGCTGAAGAGACAAAACTAGGGAGGGAAAAAGAAGCAAAGGCGGAAAAAAGCAAAGAGAGAGAAAGAAAGAAGGAAACGGGAGGAAAGAAAGATGAGAACAAGTCAAATGAATAGAGGGAGGAAAATCAGGAGATGAATGTGATAAAAGATAATTAAGAGAAAAAGAAAGGAGTGAAGGAAAGAGGGACACGAATTAAGGAGGAAAAAGAATAAAAGAGAAGGAAACAAGGGAGGAAGGAAGGACAGAAGTAGTCAGTGTGTCCCGTCTGTCAAACTGCAGTTATTAATAACAATAACTGAATTTACTCTGTGTGTGCGCGTCATGTTGTGTGTGTGTGTGTGTAATTCAGTTTCATGGGGCCTAAATATGATCCATGTCTGTTGTCACGGTGACAAGTGAGCGATTATCATCCCGCCTTTCTAATATCAGCCTGAACACACACACACAGTTCAGGTTAATCTAATTGAGCCTCAGAGAGACGATATATGAAAGAAAAAGAAATATTAAAGAAGAGAAAGAGAAAACATGAAAACAAAGAAAAAGATGAGGAATAAAACATGACTTCCTATTTGTCGTCGATAATCAGGAACTGAAATATAAAAACGTCCCGCTGCGGCTCATGCACACATTAATTCGCATTTCCATGACGTCATGATGTAACCTTACACGTGTAAATAGTGTAAATTTGTACAGACATGAGTGATTACATTGATTCATAATGTCTGATATGTTGGTAGTATTTGTTCTGTTTGTGAAACATCCATCCATCCATGTTCTTCCTCTTACCCGGGGCCGGGTCGTGGGGGCAGCAGTCTCAGCAGAGACGCCCAGACTTCCCTCTCCCCAGACACTTCCTCCAGCTCTTCCGGGGGAATACCGAGGCGTTCCCAGGCCGGCCGAGAGACACAGTCCCTCCAGCGTGTCCTGGGGCCTCCTCCCGGTCGGACGTGCCCGGAACACCTCCTCAGGGAGGCGTCCAGGAGGCGTCCGGGACAGATGCCCGAGCCACCTCAGCTGACTCCTCTCGATGTGGAGGAGCAGCGGCTCTACTCTGAGCTCCTCCCGAGTGACCGAGCTCCTCACCCTGTCTCTAAGGGAGCGCCCAGCCACCCTGCGGAGGAAACTCATTTCGGCCGCCTGTATCCGGGATCTTGTCCTTTCAGTCATGACCCAAAGCTCATGACCACAGGTGAGAGTAGGAACGTAGATTGACCGGTAAACAGAAAGCTTTGCCTTGCAGCTCAGCTTTTACTTCACCACAACGGACCGGTACATCGGGCGCATCACTGCGGAGGATACACCAATCCGCCTGTCGATCTCCCGCTCCATCCTTCCCTCACTCATGAACAAGACCCCAAGATACTTAAACTCCTCCACTTGAGGCAGGAGCTTACCACCAGCCTGAAGGGGACAAGCCACCCTTTTCTGGCTGAGAACCATGGCCTCGGACTTGGAGGTGCTGATTCTCATCCGAGCCGCTTCACACTTGGCTCCCAGTACACACTGAAGGTCCTGATTTGATGAAGCCAACAGGGCGGCATCATCTGTAAAAAGCAGAGAAGAGATCCTGTGGTCACCAAACCGGAATCCCTCCGAGCCCTGGCTGCGCCTAGAAATCCTGTCAGCCCTGCTGGACTCCAACATGCACCAGGAACAACTCTGACTTACTGCCGGCAATGCGAACCAAATTCCTACTCTGGTCATATAGGGACCAGACGGCCCTTAGCAGAGGGTGCTGGACCAAGGTTGGGCTCGCATGGAAGTGCCTGGTGGCCGGGTCTTACCCCACGGTGGCCAGCCGACTAGAATAGAGAGAGTCGGGCTCACCTCCACACACAGCTTGGGTTCTTGAACCCAACTCCTCGAGAGAGGCTGGACTCTCTACTATTCTGGAGTTGCCTGCGTTGAGAGGCGGCGGGCTGGTGTGGGCTTGCTCATAGCCCCCGAGCTCAGCTGCCATGTGTTGGAGTGTACCCCAATGAATGAGAGTGTCAGGGATAGGTCTCTCACTGTTATTAGTGCTTACGGGTCGAATGGCAGTGTAGAGTACCTAACGTTCTTGGCGTGTCTGGGAGGGGTGCTGGAAAGTGCTCCGACCCAGGGACTCATTCTGCTGGGGGACTTCAACACTCACGTGGGCAGCGATAGTGACACCTGGAGGGGTGTGATTGGGAGGAATTGACCCCCTGACCTGAACCCGAGTGGTGTTCTGTTATTGGACTTCTGTGCTAGTCACAGTTTGTCCATAACAAACACCATGTTCAAGCATAAGGGTGTCCATCAGTGCACGTGGCACCAGGACACCCTAGGCCAGAGGTCGATGATCGACTTTGTGGTTGTTTCATCTGACCTCCGGCCGTATGTCTTGTACACTCAGGTAAAGAGAGGGGCGGAGCTGTCAACTGACCACCACCTGGGGGTGAGTTGGATCGGATGGCAGGGGAGGGAATTGGACAGACTTGGCAGACCCAAATGTACCGTGAGGGTCTGCTGGGAACGTTTGGCAGAGTCTCCGGTCAGAGAGATCTTCAACTGCCACCTCTGGCAGAGCTTCAACCAGATCCCAAGGAAGGCTGGAGACATTAAGTCCCAGTGGACCATGTTCTCCATCTCCATTGTCAACGCGGGCGCTCAGAGCTGTGGCTGTAAGGTCTCTCGCCTGTCGTGGCGGCAACCCCCGAACCCAGTGATAGACTCCGGAAGTAAGGGATGCCGTCAAGCTGAAGAAGGAGTCCTATTGAGCCTGGTTGGCTCAAGGGACTCCGGAGGCAGCTGATATGTACTGGAAGGCAAAGCATGCTTCAGCCCGGGTGGTTGCGAAGGCAAAAAAAACGGATCTGGGAGGAGTTTGGGGAGTCCGTGGAGATGGACTATCAGTCGGCCTCTAAGATATTCTGGCAAACCCTCCGGCGCCTCAGGAGGGGGAAGCAGTGCCCTGCACACACTGTTTAGAGTGGGGGTGGGAACCTGCTGACTTCAACTGGGGACATCCTCGGATGGTGGAAGGAGTACTTCAAGAATCTCCCCACCGAAACATCTTCTGCTAAGGAAATAGAGGCCGAGGGCTTTGTTGTGGACTCGTCGATCCCTCAAGCTGAGGTCACTGAGGTAGTTGAGAAGCTCCTCGGTGGCAAGGCACCGTGGATGGATGAGATCCTCCCTGAGTACCTCAAGTCTCTGGATGTTGTGGGGCTGTCTTGGTTGGCACGCCTCTGCAACATCAAGTGGTGGCTGGGGACAGTGCCTCTGGACTGGCAGACCAGGGTGGTGGTCCCCCTGTTTTAGAAGGGGGACCGGAGGGGCTGTTCCAGCTATAGGGGATCACACTCCTCAGCTTCCCTGGAAAAGTATATGCCAGGGTACTGGAGAGGAGAATTCGGCCAATAGTCGAACCTCGGATTCAGAAGGAACACTGGACTGTCTCTATACCCTCTCCAGGTTGCTGGGGGGTCATGTACAAATTCTGCTGCTCAGACTGTGGAGCCAAAGCTTCGTGGATAAAGAGGATCACACTCTAAACACAGTATTTATACTTAAACTTGGTAAACAGCTGATCGTCTCTGAAGCCTCCACCACTGAAGCATCAAAGTTCTTCAGTCTCTAAACACATCTGACATTAATTCTAACTCAGACTGTGAAAAACATATAAACTCTGTATATTGAAAGACAAAATAAAACTTAAATAGTCAAGTTAAATCATTAGAATTAAAACAAAGGCGTTTCTCGGACAACAATGAAGATCAGTGATTGGTCGTCACACTT
>CM022492.1:24851449-24871407 GCA_011952105.1 Coreoperca whiteheadi
GCGTCTGTTCTTAGTGCTGCGGCGTCCACCTCGGAGTCCACCGTCTCCCAGCGCGACGTCCAGCCGGTCTGAGTCCAGAGTCCAGCCGGTCCGAGTCCACAGTCCAGCAGGTCCGAGTCCAGCCGGTCCGAGTCCAGCAGGTCTGAGTCCAGCTGGTCTGAGGCCAGCAGGTCCGAGTCCAGCAGGTCTGAGTCCAGCAGGTCCGAGTCCAGCAGGTCTGAGTCCAGAGTCCAGCAGGTCCGAGTCCACAGTCCAGCAGGTCCGAGTCCAGCAGGTCTGAGTCCAGAGTCCAGCAGGTCCGAGTCCACAGTCCAGCAGGTCTGAGTCCAGAGTCCAGCAGGTCCGAGTCCACAGTCCAGCAGGTCCGAGTCCAGCATGTCTGAGTCCAGCAGGTCTGAGTCCAGAGTCCAGCAGGTCTGAATCCAGCAGGTCTGAGTCCAGAGTCCAGCAGGTCCGAGTCCACAGTCCAGCAGGTCCGAGTCCAGCAGGCCCGAGTCCAGCAGGTCTGAGTCCAGCTGGTCTGAGGCCAGCAGGTCCGAGTCCAGCAGGTCCGAGTCCAGCATGTCTGAGTCCTGAATCCAGCCGGTCCAAGTCCAGCAGGTCTGAGTCCAGAGTACAGCAGGTCCGAGTCCAGCAGGTCCGAGTCCAGCAGGTCTGAGTCCAGCAGGTCCGAGTTCAGCAGGTCTGAGTCCAGCATGTCTGAGTCCAGAGTCCAACAGGTCCGAGTCCAGCAGGTCCGAGTCCAGCATGTCTGAGTCCAGAGTCCAACAGGTCCGAGTCCAGCAGGTCCGAGTTCAGCAGGTCTGAGTCCAGCATGTCTGAGTCCAGAGTCCAGCAGGTCCGAGTCCACAGTCCAGCAGGTCCAAGTCCAGCAGGTCCGAGTGCAGCATGTTTGAGTCCTGAATCCAGCAGGTCCGAGTCCAGCAGGTCTGAGTCCAGCCGGTCCGTGTCCAGCAGGTCTGAGTCCGGCCGGTCCAAGTCCAGCAGGTCTGAGTCCAGCCGGTCCGAGTCCAGCAGGTCGGAGTCCAGCCGGTCTGAGGTCTGAGTCCAGCCGGTCCGAGTCCAGCAGGTCCGAGTCCAGCAGGTCTGAGTCCAGCCGGTCCGTGTCCAGCAGGTCTGATCCAGAGTCCAGCAGGTCTGAGTCCAGCAGGCCCGAGTCCAGAGTCCAGCAGGTCTGAGTCCAGAATCCAGCAGGTCTGAGTCCAGAGTCCAGCAGGTTCATTTCCAGAGTCCAGCAGGTCTGAGTCCAGCAGGCCCGAGTCCAGAGACCAGCAGGTCCGAGTCCAGCAGGTCCGAGTTCAGAGTCCAGTAACTAAATGTAGTTATGATAAAAAAGCCTTAGATAACAAGGCTGACGAAATGCATGCTACAAGAAAAACTATCTTTACAGAGACGTCATCAAATTTAGAACAAAGACCGCTGAAAAGCAATACAAGGTTTCTAACAACGAGTTGACAATTATAATCAGACAAGCCATGAACAAATATTCTAATAAGAGGTTCAAAGAAAAGAAAATTATATCAAAGCTAATGTATTAGGAAATTAAACTTTCCACAGGTCTGCCCTGTCAGTTCATTAATGGCAGTAATAAGGTTATAAAAAACATGAAGTGTTAAATGAAATAATTCCTTTTTGTAAATGTTGGGCTTAATCTTGCAAATTCTATTAAAAAACATAATGATGGGCAAATAGAGGGTGGCTGGGGGGGGGAATGTTGCAGTCTTTGTTTCTTGGAGAGTGAAAATGAAATGAAATCCATTGCAGTAAAATCTAAAACTAAGAAAGCACCCGATAGTGACGGGATCGACGTGAGTACAGTGAAAAAGTCTGTTCAATGTATAATCAAAGCTCGAAGACGTATTTTCAATCTTTCTTCTTGTGCAGGTATTTTTCCAGACAGAATGAGGAAAGGTAATTCCTCTCACCTTTACTGACCACAGACCAGCGTGTTGTACAAAAATTAGATCATTTTACTGAAAAGAATAAATGGTTGAGTGAGAGTCAGAACTAATTCATCTACAGCTTTAGCTTTAATGACAGTAGGGGGACCAATAGACACTAGGACCAAGAAACCACATCACTCCAGGTCTGAGGTGTTTACACTGCCTGTCAAGGAACTGGTTTTAAAGGGCTGCTGTTGGAGAAGCAGCGTTCAGGTTTTCTGCGCCACATATCTGGAACAAGCTCCCAGGAAACTGCAGGTCAGCTGCAGCTCGTTGGTTTTAAATCAAGACCTTTCTGCCTTTTTCAAAATCAGATAATGATCCATTTCTTACGCTGCGCTGTAACTTTTACTCTCCTGTTTGACCTCGTTTTTATTTTCTATTGAACTCTTTTTGAGTGTTTTTTAATGTCTTTTTATATTCATGTTGCTTTTATGGTTTATTTAAAACAGTTTGAATTGCCTTGCTCAATTAAATTCAATTTTATTCACATAGCTCAATATGACAAATCCCAATTTGAAAAAATGGACCACAGTGAACAAGAGGTTCATTTATTTGTGAAGATAATTTATTTGGTTGATAATTGAATTAATTACTTGGAGAATCGACGTTTATATCTCAGTAAATACATATGAAATAACTTGACATGAAATAAAAACGAAATACCTGATGGTGATCATAAAGGTGATTTTTAATATGAAGTCGGCTTTTCTTCGTCTTTCTTTCTCTCCGTTTCTGTTTTTTCTTTATTGTATCCTCTTTCCTTTTGGTCTTGTTCTTCTCCTCCTCCTCTCTTCTCACATTCAAAGCATTTTTCATTTCTCCACTCTTTCTTTCTGTCTTTCCTGTTTCTCTCCCTCTCTTCGCCCCAAACACTGCCGCTGGGCTGTTATATTTTCATCACATGTTTAAACACTCAGATGTTGGTATCTGCGTCAAACATCTAGTATTGTTTAAATGCAGTTTAAGAATCCACATGAAACAGACTCCTGAAGAACTGCGTGTCAATAACAGGAACTTATTGCTTCTGATCAACGATACTTAGGAGAAAATATTCTCTTCATGATTTGTTCAGTTTGCAGTTTTGTCGTGTCTTTGACTGCTGCTCTGCTCTGTTGTGGTAACTCTTCAAATCCAGGCTCAAATGATAGAAATGTTACAGAGCAGCCGGACTGTGAATGTGTTTAGAGTCTCCAGCAGCGGAAACATCCAGACCGATTCCCCTCGAACTTCTGCTCAGTCGTATAAAAGCTGAGCGTTTTCCAGTTTACTGCAACAGAATCTCGGTAACCAATCACAGCGTTAGAAATTACAAAACTGCTGTTGAATCTTTTCTTCCATCGCAGAGTTAATGTTTTCTGGACACATTTAGCAGATAAAATGTTGATGTGAGGAGTTGAAGCAGACTGTCAGAGGAGTTTTAATCTAATAACAGCCTCCTCCATCTATCTGATGATTGTTTCTGCAGCTCAGTTATTATTTTTCTTCTACTGTTATAAAACTTTGCTGCAGTCCATCGGCCGCTCGGCGCTGATAAATAGCGGGTGATGGATGTCGGCTCCTCGGCCCTGATAGTTCCTCTCCGACCGCTACATGAAAGGAAGAAAGACTATTATTTCTTATCATCTTCTTAACATTATAAGCAGTGGAGTGTTATCAGGGGAGCAGAGAGGAGGTGCTCTGATAGGCTGTCACCTCCTCTCCTGTCCGATAGCATCGCACAGAGATGAGAGGGGGAGGACGAGTGAGGAGGGGAGGGGTGGGGGGGTGAATGACAGAGATATTACCGCCGTGGAAGATTTGAGCGGTGATTTCCTCCATGACAAATGACCCAGCGAGGAGAGGAGGAGGAGCAGGAGGAGGTACGGACAGCAGACCAGCTGACAGCTCAAATTATAGAAGGAAATATCATCTGATCTGCAGGCTGACGGCCGCCGGGCTCTGCACCTGAAACACACCGGGTTACTGCGGCAGGCTGAGCCACAGGCAAGGAGAGTTTTCATTCAAGCATAAAGTTTGTTCTCAACCAGAAAACCCAAAGCCTCAGTAAACCCTCAACCTCTTCACTCTTCAATTAAAAGTCTAGCGAAGATCCCAAAGAGGTCGAGATTTAAGTGAAGTGTTTCTGACAGGAAGACGACGACACGCCGACTGCTTCCACCAGGTGACGGCTCGTGTGTTTCTATATTAACACTATAAAACTATATCTACTAAACGTGTGTCAAATTACTTTGAACAACACACTTCACCCATATATATATAAATATTTACACGTCTGTATTATTTTACCTCCATGTCAAACACATCAGAGTTTCACTTTGGATGAACTACATTTACAAGTTAACCTGCTAATTCCAATAACCCTAATATGACCTGAACGCAGCATCCTGACATGGACGTGTCTGAATATTTCACTGTATTATAAAGTCCACCGCTCGCCTCCCCCTCCCCTTCCAAGCGTGCAGGAGAAACTCACAAAAAACGTGCACTGCCATCAATAGAGCCCGTGTTCGGTTTGTTCGCTCTGGGCTACTGTAGAAACACGGCGATGCACAGCATAAAGGGCTCATTCTAAGGTGATGAAAGCACAGCGACTCTTGTCTTCAGCTGATTAAACAGTGATGAAAGTATTCTGTGTACGGAGCCTCGAACATTCACAGTTAAAGAGTTCAAGCTGTAAACTACGGTTTGCTAACTATCCCACAATGCAACATGTCACATCTCCATCTGCTATACATCTTTATTTCAAAAGATTCTGCACCCGATGAGGTGTCCGTCATGCAGAGACGGGGTGGACGGTAAAAAACATTCACCTGGTGACTCACAGCGTGGCTTTTATTGTGAAGTGGTAACAGGAACTGCACTGCAGAAGCAGATCTGGACATGTCTGCTGCTTCAGTTTGAAACATGGCGGAGGAACAATCAAACAGAGACTCGTTCTGTGCTTGTGACACCTGAAACGCGTCAGACAGGTAGACCTGCTGCTTAACACGCATACTGTATACTATCCTATCACTGCTATGCAGATGACACGCAGCTCCACTTGTCGTTTCAACCTGATGATTCAACTGTCTCTGCTCGCATCTCGGCATGCCTGAGTGACATCGCGCTTTGGACGAAGGACCATCACCTGCAGCTGAACCTCGACAAAATGGAACTGCTCGTGATCCCAGCGAACCCATAGATTCACCACGACCTCTCCATTCAACTAGGCTCAACCGTCCAGCACGGTCAGAAACTTGGGGGTAATTGATGATCAGCTAAACTTCAAAAGCCATGTCGCCAGCACCACCCGGTCCTGTAGATTCATCCTCTACAACATCAGGAAGATCAGACCTTTCCTATCTGAGCAGTCTACACAAGTCCTAGTCCAGACTCTTGTCTTGTCCAAACTGGACTATTGCAACGCACTGCTGGCTGGACTCCCTGCTTGCACAACCAAACCTCTGCAGATGATCCAGAACGCGGCGGCGAGAGTGGTCTCCAATGAGCCGCAGAGAGCGCCGTGACCCCTCTCTTCATCAGGTCCCACTGGCTCCCTGCTGTCATCAGGTTCAGAGCGATGCTCCTGGCCTACGAGACCCCCACTGGTTCTGCCCCATCATATCTTCACTAACACAGACCTGTGTTCCTGCCAGGTCCCTGCGCTCTGCAGACCAACAGCGTCTGGTGGTACCATGGCAACAAGGAACAGGATCCCTCTGGAGCAGCTTCTCTGGATCCGTTCCTCATTGGTGGAATGATCTGCCTGCTCCTACAAGATCAGCAGGTTCTGTAGCCGCCTTTAAAAAGCTCCTGAAGACGCATCTCTTCCACCAACACCTGACTGACCATCACTGACTTCTTCTTCCTTTCTACCTTGGCTCAAAAAAAACAAAAAAAACAACCCTTCCTATCCTTAGCTTTGTATCCTGTGCTGGGCTTTAATCAGACTAGTTTTTTGATGCACTTATGCTTTTTGTTACCTTGTGTATATATTTTGCTTCCATTGTCTTCCTCATATGTAAGTCGCTTTGGATAAAAGCATCTCCTGAATGACTAAATGTAAATGTATACTGTAGGTACACACTGTATACTGTAGGTACACACAGTAGGTACACACTGTATACTGTAGGTACACACTGTAGGTACACACTGTATACTGTAGGTACACACAGTAGGTACACACTGTATACTGTAGGTACACACTGTAGGTACACACTGTATACTGTAGGTACACACAGTAGGTACACACTGTATACTGTAGGTACACACTGTATACTGTAGGTACACACTGTAGGTACATACTATGACCCCCACATCAGACCTGGGACTCGTGTCCTGTCTCTCTGCTGATCACCTTCACTCGTCAGTATCAGGTCAATGCAGGCGTTACTGATCACAGCTGCTCCAGTCAGCTTTATTTAAACAGGCTACTCTCACACGGGACAGTCAGCCTCAAAGGGCTTCAGTCTGTCACATACGGCCCCCTCTGTCCTCAGAGCCTCGATTCGAATCAGGAAAACTACCCAAACAAATGTTGGAAAGCTCGGGAGGAGCAGCAGAGGAGGGATCCCTCTCAAGGACGGACCGACAGGAAGTAGATGTGATGACAGAAGGTCAAAGTATCTACAGTTCTAATGACATCATCACTGGAAGCGACTGACTTTCAGATGTGTGTGTGTGTGTGTGTGTATGTTCAGTACTGTAATATTTCTGCTGCTTTATGCAGTTATTCGTGAGATTCAGTAATAATCAATATTTCCAAACTGTCTCCGCTGCTCCTCGTCTTCATTTCTGTAATCCTGCTTTCATAGTTACATATTAATGTTCTCTGGTCCTCACAGGGGCTGAAAAAACATTGTGAATGTCAATGGAAAATGTTCCTTTCAGCATGATAGTGGTGATGAAGAAGATGATGATGATGATGATGATGATGATGATGATGGAACAAGCAGCAGGGTGGAACAAACAGGAAGTGACAGAACACAGGCATGCAGCTTTAACATCACATCAGGAAACATTTTAGTTAGCATGTTCTGCTAAAAGGCTATTGTTGTCACTCACTCACACACACTCCCACACACACTCACACACACACATACACACACACACACACTTTATCCAGTCGTCAGGCTGATTCATTATTAACGACTTCACTTTAATGTCTTTCACCTAAATCGGATGATCGAGGTTCAACATCAATAAAACAACAGTCTCTCTCTCTGACTGACTGACAGCGCTCTCTCTAAGTCACGTGACAGGAAACACTGATTTAAAATTACAACCGAGCAGCTCCAGGTGGAGCCCAATGAGCAGGAGCCACTCGACCTCCCCCACCACAGACACAGCAGCACTGATCCAGTAGGTAGAACCACTGATCCAGAGTCTGCAGCTCCGGAGGCAGAAACACCTGCTGACAGTAAGAGAGAAGAGAGAGACGAGGAATCACAAAACTACAAGAGAGAGAAGAAGTCAAGTTAGTAACATGCATTTATGGGATGAGAATGCATACGGATGGAGAGGAGGACAGAGGTGAAGAGAGAGAGGTGCATCATGGGAAGCCCCCAGCAGTCTAGGCCTATAGCAGCATAACTAAGGGATGGTTCAGGACTCTCCTGAGCCAGCCCTAACTATAAGCTTTATCACAGAGGAAAGTCTTTAGCCTACTCTTAAATGAGGAGATGGTGTCTGCCTCCCGAACCTAAACTGGGATCTGATTCCACAGGAGAGGAGCTTGATAGCTGAAGGCTCTGGCTCCCATTCTACTGTTGGAGACTCTAGGAACCACAAGAAACCCTGCATTCTGAGAGCGCAGTGTTCTAGTGGGGTGATAAGGTACTATGAGCTCTGTAAGATACATAAATGTGTGTGTATTTGTGTGTGTGAAGGCCAAACGGTGTGTCTAAGTCCATCATCCAGGTCATTATGTCTCATTCAGTCTCAATATTCAGACAAATCAATGTGTGTAAATGATGCATTAGCCCCGCCTTCTCCTTAATAATTAAACATATTAGTGAATCTGTGGCCAATAGGAATGCAGCATCCATTCATTAATTATTTTAAGAAATCTGTGTGTGTGTGTGTTGCTCTCTGACAGGACGTTAAAACATGAGGGGAACTCACTGTCTCATTAATAATTAGCTAAGCTGCTCGTTAATAGTTGATAGGTGAGAAGCTTTTTAACATTAGATAGTGACAGAGAGAGCAGCCGCCCAATCAGATTACACCAACAGGACGAGAGAGAGAGATTCATGTGTATGTGGAACGAGAGCAGCCACATTCACGTCCTGTCCTGAACTGACCCGCCTCCTTCAGTCTGATTGACCACTGAGCTGTGACATCACGAGGCTCTCCAATGTCCTGCCAGGAAAGAATCTCCATGACTCCATGACCTGTGAGTCGAGGATCACGTGACCAACAGGGTTTCCCGAGCTAGCATGACCACTTGCAGGCTAATAAGCTAGTATGTTTACTGCCTGCTAACTACATTTACATTTACATTTAGTCATTTAGTCTAACTACTTTGGTCTGTATTGGCTGTTATACTGATACCCTAACAGAGCACACTGACATGTTGTTTTATGTACTGTGGGAGTATGGGGTGCTGTGGGGGTACAGGTACTGTGGGAGTATGAGGTATTGTGGGAGTATGGATACTGTATGATTAGGTGGGACTGTGGGAGTACGGGTACTGTGGGAGTACAAGGTACTGTGGGAGTATGGGATATTGTGGGAGTACGGGTACTTTGGGCGTACGAGGTACTGTGGGAGTATGAGGTATTGTGGGAGTACGGGATACTGTGGGAGTATGGGGTACTGTGGGAGTATGGGGCACTGTGTGATTAAGGGGTACTGTGTGATTAAGGGGTACTTTGGGAGTACGAGGTACTGTGGGAGTATGGGATACTGTGGGAGTATGGGGTACTGTGGGAGTATGGGGCACTGTGTGATTAAGGGGTACTGTGGAAGTACAAGGTACTGTGGTAGTATGAGGAACTGTGGGAATACAAGGTACTGTGGGAGTACTGGGGCGGCTGTGGCTTGGAGGCAGAGAGGTCGCCTGCCAATCGGAAGGTTGGCGGTTCGATCCCCCAGCCATTCGTCGAAGTATCCTTGAGCAAGATACTGAACCCCAAAATGCTCCCGAAGCTGTGCCTTTGGTTTGTGAATGTTCTCATATAAAAGTTGCTTTGGATAAAAGCGTCTGCTAAATTACTAAAAATTTAAAAAAAAAAAAAGGTACTGTGGGAGTACGAGGGAGCAGGACTGTTACATGGAGTCATTCAGTCCTTGCATAACTAGAGTGTGAGCTTCATCCATTTCGAAGCAGGAACTCAAACATGTTCTCAGTGGGTGTTGGCTGTGTTGGGAAAGCTACATGGAAATTGTAGTGAGCAAAGCTACCAGTTACTCTACATTAAATTAAACTTCATTACACTGAAGCTGTCCCCCAGAGAAATGTAGCAATCTAAGCTACAGCAACATGGCAAAAGTAGCTTAACTACATCAAATCTATATTTTTTTACATTGAACCAACTTCATTGCAAGTCAACTCTGTGATCAATAAAACTGTCAATAAGCTGTGCTCTCTAATGTCACTGCTCCAAACCCACCACACTTAATTTTATTTACTTTCTGCCAACAGAAAATGAAAAGATTGTAGCTAGCTAGTGGTTAGCTGTTGACAAGTTGCTGGCTGGTGTTTGCAGACTGCACTGACTTGTGATGGTTAGCTAGATGGCGATGGTTGTATCAGCTTATTCAGGAATCACCTGGATGTGTAAACTCAAGCTGTGTGTCTGTATTCCGCTGCAGCAGAGACGTCGTAGACATCAGCCCAAGGATCGGTATGTGATGTCACCGTCATATTGAAGTGCTCCTGTCGGCTACACGTACACGTCCGTGTAGACGGTAGCGTCACTTACTGATCCTTAGCAGTTTTATTTCAGACCACAGCAGAAAGCTCCGCTGCATTTTAGCTTCAGAAATGCTCAAGTTTTTTCGAAATATCTGGGTAAATGCAACATTAGCTTGTGTGGACACTACCACAACGCTTCAATCAATAAAAGAGCTAAGCTACTGAAAAGCTATTTGATTCAGAAAACAGCGTTGCTACCACTACACTCCTGAGAAATGTTGTTAAACTAGTAACATCACTACTTGTAGCGCCCCTACTCCCCAACACTGGGTGTCGGACTCCACCAGGTTGTTCCTGAACACAATCTGAGGCTGCAGGCGAGGTTTGGAGAGTCTGAATCATCTGAAAGGAAAACATTTTTAGGAATATTAAAGTCTGGTTAGTCGTCATTCTTTGGGTTAGGTTTGTGTGTCAAGTTTACCAAACTCAGATTCCTGTCAATCCCCATTACGTCCAAACATCCAGCGACGAGTACCAGTACCAGCTAAAATAAAAGTATCTGATCAGAGTTGCTATCAGCAGATAATCCATAATAAAGGACCCGGATCAGGATCAGTGAAAATCACCCAGTTTGGAAACAGGGACTCACAGCTCTGATGAATCTTTTCCATCAGTGTCCTAATTGAACCCTGATAACACTGAAACTTAGATTTCAACCATTTTCAGAAATAAAAACATGAGGAAAACATCAGTAGACTGAAAATGCATGAAGAAAAGTTCTCTAAAGTCGTCAGCCTTTTTCCTCTCCAGCTGCTTCCCAAAGTGTTGAACTGTTTGAAATGTAAACTGGGAGTCTCTGTAGAGTCTGAGGAACAAATTCAACTTCCAAACTGAATCAAACTGAATCACACAGATGCAGCTGATTGGATGGAAATGAATTTTCTCTCAGATATTAACGAGAAACAGACACAGGGAAAACAACGACAAATGAAACACCCATCAGCCCCTCTGTCAGCCTTCTCTCCATCCAGAGTCTGTATATATACATATGATTTGTTTCCATTTACATGGACAACATTGGGTTATTACAGCCATAATTACTGCACTGCGGCAGCCCGTCGCCGTCTTCATATCTGCCAATAAACCGCCGAGCAAACGTCGACCGCCACAGTGAAGCAGGGCATCATGGGAATGAAATTAAGTCATGATTTGGAGAGTGCGCGGGGCGGCCAGAGCGCCGCTCGGGTTAAATGAAAAGATGACTGCAGCCGGTTTGGTGAGGCTGTTCATTTGTTAGCGGACGCCGCAGGTTCGATTCCCCCAGAGGCCTCCGCAGCCAGGGAAACCTGCCCGCATCACATCAGCGCCACAGCAACGGAGAACGAATATGAAGGGAGATGATGTTCCCCACGGAAACACGACGTAAATAAAGTCTTATGGAAATGTTCGTCTGTAATGTCGTTTTGTCACAATCAATTTCCCATTACCCGTCACCGCGGCAACGTATGCCATAATATACCACACACACTCTCACACACACACACAGACACACACTGTGACTGAAATTCAGTTTGAACAACGAAGATGGAAAAATGAAACGAAACCAGGAGGGAGTTTAGAACAAGGTTAGTATGTAGAGAGGAGGGGGGGCAGAGAGAGAGGGGGGAGGAGGGGTGGAGAGTGAGAGGAGGAGAGGGGGGAGAGGAGAAGGCAAAAGAGAGGAGGAGGAGCAGAGAGAGAGGGGGAAGGAGATGAGAGAGTGAGAGGAGAAGCAGAGAGAGAGGAGGAGGAGCAGAGAGAGAGGGGGGAGGAGAGGAGAGAGTGAGGGGGGAGGAAGGAGAGAGGGGGGAGAGAAGGAGGGGGGGGTAGGGGATAATGATTGATCCTCTCTGATATTTAGTGTTTGTGTATCTGATCGAGGCTCGAATGTCTTACAGACTGTGAAGAAATTAAAGTGAATGAACCTGAACCAGCAGATCAAAAACCTCCATGAAGTCGTTTTTTATTAGTCATTATAAAATTAAGCCGTCAACCTTAACTTTGTAGTTCAGGTATGAAGACTTTTTGCTTAAAACCTGCCAGTAAACCGATGGACTCTGCAGTTCTCTGCAGGCCTCTGCAGGACTCCATTCATGGACCTTGCGAGCTGCTGTTTGGGCTCAGACAGAGGTGGCTGTATTACTGCACATGGCAGGTTTCTGCGACAAACACAGCAGCTCAGCTGGATCCTCCTCAGTATCCCAACCGGCTCCATCAGCCTGCAGCCAACCTGCTCCACAATCCTGGTCCTCCACCCATCACCCTGCTACAGGTGTGCCAACAGAATATTAAATCAGGGATAGTGTACAGAACTGAGTGTTTGAAAGTCCATCCATTTTCAGCCACTTACCCAGGTCTGGGTCATGGTGGCAACAGGACAAAGGGTTAGCCCAAATAGTTAGTCCCTGTTGTTGTCCTTGATGTTCTGCAGCACCTCCTGTAGGATCCTGAGATGTTCCCAGGTCTTTGAGATCTGGTTCTGCCGGGTGCTTTGGGATTCTGTTGATGGTAATCAAAAACAGAACCCGTCCAACACGCACTAAGAACATGTTGGACTTCCTGCTCCTTTCAGCAGCCAGACTGAGGCTTCCACACCAGGAGTCTGCAGAGCTTCTTAACCACCTCAGAGGTGTTCCTGTCAGAGAAACAAACAAGTTTCCTTTATAAAGGACAAGTCAGTCGGGTTCAGGAGGTCCTCACAGTTTCACTTCCGCTGCTGAAAACAGTCTGGAGTAACTCCTGCCTCCTCCTCCCAAGTTGTCTGACGGTTTGTCAGAACCTCTCTCAGGGCAACTCAAAGTCGTTCTCCATGGCCTCCCTGACCATTGTACCTAACCTCCTCCATGAACACCTCCTTGATCTCCCTGAACACATTGCAGACCTCCTCCCTGACCTCCCTGAACACTTCCCAGACCTCCTCCCCGATCTCCCTGACCTCCTCCTTGAACACGTCCCTGACCTCCTCCCAGACCTCCTCCCTGATCTCCTTGAACACTTCCCAGACCTCCTCCCTGGTCTCCCTGAACACTTCCCAGACCTCCTCCCTGATCTCCCTGACCACTTCCCTGATCTCCCTGACCTCCTCCCTCACCTCAGCTTTGGTTTCAGTGACCACAGAAAGAGTCCACCTGACCTCCGGATACCTGTCTGCTGCTTCAGGACTCACCTGGACCAACCAGACCTGAGAGGACTCTGTCTTATTCAGCCTCACTTCTTGTGTTTTATTTTCACAACTTCAGCAGTCAAAGTCACAGTGAACACACACACACACACACACTGTTACACTTCTGACATTTGTCTTTCATCATCATGTAAAGGTCACCAGTCGGCCCTCTGCCAAACACACTGCTACTTTATTAGCATCAGATTATCACTGTGTGTGTGTGTATGTGTGTGTGTGTGTGTGTGTGTGTGTGTGTGTGTGTGTGTGTGTCAATAAGCTTTAAACATTCTCCGCTCTGCATCCAAACAACAGCAGCCATGTCAGAGGTGACATTTACACACTCACACTGTCGAACCAAAGTCACTCCAGCTTACTCATAAACATCACTGGTTACCATGGCAACCTGCTGCTTCAGCAACTTTCCCAGAGGAACATGGATGTTCCAGGTTGGTGCTGCCAGGTAAACTGAAGACGATACAGAAGCTGGGGTCTGACAACAGGTTCCTAATTAAGGATGCACCGATCTCACTTTTTTCAGACCAAGTATAAGTACTTACATTTGGGTGCTTGCTGATACCGAGTACCGATATGAGTACTTAATACCATTACAGTTCCAATAATGACTTTGAAATATGTTTTGTTTTCATCAGATGTTATTCACTTTATGACTGTAACAAATTAAATATACAGCATGATGCTGTTGCTGATATTTTAACATTCAACTTCTCTTTAAACATGGCACTGCCACACATTTCACTTAAATGTAATCTGTAACGTTCAGTGGATTTCAGTACCACACAACATACAACTGTAGCAGAATAACTGAAATGACATGTTATCATGTTAGTGCTGTCTGTGAGGATGAAACCTTTTTAGGAAAAGTGAGAGGCAGGTTCTTTTTGATGAAAAGAGTCTTCTCTGCATTATCATTGTGAGCCTGTTTCTGTTTTCATCTACAATATGTGACACTGAGCTGAGCAGCCTTTCACTTTCCACACTACTGCATGGTGCTGAGAGGTACCTGCGTGACATTTTGGCCAGAGTGGGAAACCGCACTTTGTTAACCCCCCAGTACTGCGGTGGTTTGTCTTCCCAAGAAGTTGTGGTCTCTTCAAGGTTTGTCTCTAACGCAATGGCAGCACCCACTGGTGCACTGCTCAGTGATGTTGATGCTTGCTCATCTGCTATCTCATGAAACACGCTGTCCAGACTGCTGCTGGCCTGGGACTTGCATAGCTTTCTGGCAGGTGGTTCCCCCAGATCCTCCTGCTTGTCTGCCTCTCCTCCAGACACCTTCTGCAGCTTCAGCATCACGATTTCTGTGGCATCTGTAGTAATGTTGATGTTTGAGAAAAAACTATCTTTATACCTAAAACAGAAAAAGTAATATTTTAGCTGGTAACGGACAAGCTAGTCTGTATATTTCCTTCAAAGCACTTAATAAAGCAAACTGACACTTCACCTCGGATCGAGTACAGATGCAGTAGAGTCGGTTTTCTCCCGTGTCAGTGAAGCGGCAGCGAAGGTTCCCTTCATTGTTTTGATGCCACGGTCCTCGTCTGTGTCTTTGGTCAAAGGTCTTTGTAGTATGGTCAAAGCAGGAATTACATCTGATGCCAAAGCATCAGAGGAGCTCAGTTTTCGGGTTAACTCCTCAAACGGAGCCAGAAGTGATAGAGTCTTTTCCAGAAGTGTCCACTATTGAGCGGTGAGATTATTGGGAAACTCATATTCAGACCCAAATATTCCCAGAGCCCATTTCTGCTCATCGAGCAGTACTTTTAGTACGTAGCATTTAGTACGTGCTGTTCCAGCGGACCTGCACGTCTTGCTGGAGGCTTCTTATAGGCATGTTGAGCTGCACCTGAATGTCTTCCAGGCAGACTGTTTAAAATGTCCAACTATTTTACATCCGAGTGGCGCCGCATCAGCAGTGCTTGGAGGGTAAGAGCGACACACGGGAGGCTCGGGAGTTCAGCATCATTCATGGTCTTGATCATGTTTTTGGCATTGTCCCGAAGCACAATGTGAACAGAACGTTTTGGAATGCCCCAAGTCTTAAGCATATCATCAAACCCACCTGCAATGGCTTGACGAGTGTGCGAACCCTGCAACCGCTTGGCTTGTAGAACGACTCTCTGGGGAGTAAAATCCTCGTCAATCCACCTCGCAGTTAAACTGGTCAGAGAGGGCTGACACTGCTAGTGCAAATACCAGTGGTGAAGCTGAAGGCCAAAATGTCCCGCAACAGGCAGTTGATGTGCTTTTCATGAAGTCAAGCAGCTTTGGTAAAGCGGTTTCTGTGATATGGTGACGACTGGGAATCTCATACTTCGGCTCCAGTACACTGAGAACACGATGGAATCCCGTGTTATCTACAGCTGACAACGGCTGGTCATCAAGAGCAATGTATTGGGTAAGAGCTTCTGTTATTTCTACAGCGTGTGGGTTGTCTCTGGACATTTTCTCTCGCTTCTCCAGCTTTGGCTGCAAAGTTGGTCGTTGCCGTTTCCCGCTGCTACCATTAGCAAACACCTTGTACTCAGCGTTGTGTTGGTTTTTTAGATGTTTAAGCAAATTGCTTGTGTTAAAGGAGCTATTTTTCTCCCAGCATAGTTTGCAGTCTGCTCAACTTTTGTCATCATCACTTACCCTAAAATATCTCCAAATAATCTAACCTGGATCTCCTCAATCAGCTGTTATGGCCTGTTTTTAATCAATATATTTCACATTTTATCAATGGAAGTTTATGTGTACCTTCAACCTTCAACAGCAAGGACATACAAAGTGATTTATATGAAACAACGGATGGATTAAGACAAGAAACAAGACTAAAATACACAGTTCAACAATAATAATAATAATAATATTATAGCGTATTTTAAAGTGTAACCACTTCACCAAAGGCTCGTCACATGGGGAACACTTCATCTGGAACTTAGAAAGTATTAAACCCCTTTAAACTCAGATACTTAGTAAAATGCTGAAAGAGACATCTCATTATATAATAACTTGTCTAGAATAAGCTATGACTCTCGCTCTCTCTAAAATTCAATCAGAGGCTATGGGGGTTATTCTTAACCTATTCAGTTGTACAACATGGATGGAAAACAACAGCACAAACCCCATATCTCAGCTCCGACTTTGTATTAACTGAATGCAGAAATACCAATCATCAGAACACAGAGAAACCCAATATAAGACATAAAATATGAACAATAACAACAAGACCCGGGCGATTAAGAATTTAGTCTGAATTTTTGACCTGAGTGCACTTTTAGTTTGTTCTTTAAGCCCAGAGCGGACAAACCAATCACTGGCTCTACACCGTAGTTTCTCCTGCAGGCTGGGAAGGGGAAAGGGAGGCGAGCGGCGTTCAGATGGCTGCAGACTGAAGTGATGCCACTAAATCCTGCACACTGGCCCTTTAAGACTCTGAGCCTCTTACTGATGGCGGAGTGCTGCAGCGCGCAGGTTTGGGTGATCCTGTCAGACGGCCTGAACGTGGCAGATAATAGTAGAAATATTACGACAGTATTTTGCATTTTGTCATACTTTAACGCAGATCTGATGTTTGTGTTGGGCCTGAAGGCAGAAACACGACTCTGTGAAGACTTTGAAGCGTTCAATCCGACTGTCAGAGTCTGCAGGGAAAATCTGTAAATCTGCTGAACAACAACATCCTGCTGCTGGTGCTGTGGGCAACCTGGATGTTCATTACAATATCTGTGTGTGTGTAAATCCAACCGGGGATTGAGATGTTAGCAGTTCAGTTTCTGCTGAGGCGGCGTGCAGACAGTTAGCGAGCGCTGTTTACGCTTTTGTCTTCTACAGAGAAACCAAATGAATCTGTGTGTGTGTGTCTATAGATAGCAGGAAAAAGCGCAGTCAAAGTTTTTTCATGTGTCGACTTTAAAGAAACAGAAAGTCCCTGTAAATCTGAAGGATTTCCATTTAGAGGCTCCTGAACGTGCTAATAAACTGATGATGCTAGAAATAATATGGCTGCCAGAGTATTTAGACATGGTCCCTCTGTATTCTGTAATTTCATAAAGCACGTTTCACTAGTCTTTGTTTCAGGAACATGTACCGGTCGTAACGCAGGTTAACGGTTTTTTAAATGTCTAAGAATCTCTAGCATTTAGTCTGACGTTACCGGCAGACTGGTAAGAAGATTATAGGTAAGCATAAATCCTGAAACCGACAGACAAACGGCATCAACACACCAGGGTCAGTGACGACACACTGGCACAGAGACAGGGAAACACTGACTAAATACACTCAGCCAACGAGACACAGGTGAACACAGTGACACAGGTGGAAACAATCACAGACAGGAAGCAACACTAACAGACACACGAGGGAACAGACATTACAAAATAAAACAGGAACTGACTGAAACCAAACCCCGATAAGAAGAGACATATTCAAAATAAGACAAGAAATTCCCAAACACAAAACCCAGAAGTGTGACAGTTTTACTTTAAGAACATTTGGCTGGAAAGTACTTTTACTCAAGCACAGTTTTTAATGCAGGACTTTTACTAAGGAGGAAAAGAGTGAAAATAATTGCTTAAAGTAAACAATTTAAATAAATGAAGCTCTCATGTGAAATCAGTAATGTAGGTGTGTGAAGGGCTGAGTGAGAACGTTGGATGCTGAAATCTAATCAAGCAAACAAACAAAGGGGACCATGCTGGAGCTGAGAGAACTGAGCAGACCCGGTGTAAAGACCCCTCAGCCCTGCAGACCAGGTTTAAAAAGACCTCCCAGCCCTGCAGACCAGGTGTAAAGACCTCCCAGCCAGTAGTAGTTCAGTTTTAAAGTAGTCCCCTTTACTTAACTAAAGGATCTGAACTAGTACTAATTATACTACAGGTACTACCAATACTACTACTAATACAGTCGGACTTTGATTAATAGAATGATTAAATGTGTTCAGGTTTGTTGGTGTGACTGCACACACACTCACACACACACGGAGTATAATGCAAAACATAATATAATGCCTTGAAACCAAACATGTGCGTCCTGTCAATCTGTGCGAACCAGATACAGACGTCCTGTTGGGGGCGGGCAGTCTGCGGCTGCAGCCAATAGAAACTCTGCTGGTTTGAATAAAAACAGAAGCAATAAACCTCCAAACGCTCTTTATTCCAATAAAGCTCAAACTATTTAACAACTCATTCCCCCTCACTGCAATATGCTTTATTGTGTTTTAGGTTTTTAAAGGGGGGGGGGTCTATTAGGTTAAGCCGTTTTGCTGCCAGGCATCTGATTAGCTGAGAGGATGGTTTCCATGGTTACCCGTTGCTGTTTTCTGGGGATTTACCTGCCCGAGGGAAAAATCTGATTATAAGCTAATGGTTGTTTTATTTTGATGACTTCTTTATTAGGTTGTATACCGCACTTCCTCTTTCAGTCTACAGAGCTTGTTGAGAAATCAGAGGACAGCCAATCAGGAGCCACCATCACTCAGGTGTCAAACATACGGTTCAGGGACCTCAAGGGCTGCTCCATTATTTTGACCCAGTCCTGGTTAGTCCTCCTCAGCCTGTGAAGACAGCTGCTGCTGACATCAGAGTAATATTTGGGAAAAGGTTATGTTCTTTGTCACGATGGATGAGGGTCTCTAGCTTCCTCTGAGAATATCTGTGATGCAGAAATAAACCCGACGGAATCGACACGACAGGTCAAGTCAACTTTATTTATACAGCCCAACGTCACAAATCCCATTCAGCCTCAGGCGGCTTTACAATCTGTGCAGCAGACGACTGGCTCTAGACGTAGCTCCTCCCCTCTGCCTCTCACATCCAATCAAAGTGCTTCAAACAGTTAACGCATGTGACCCCACATTGATGTCGCTGACCTCGCACAGGCGAGCTGCAACTGAACTACAGCAACTTTGAATCCGATGTTTTTATTTCGCTTTTCGCTCCGTTTTCCTCCACAATAGTACATGGTCGTCATAGCGACGCCACAGGAAATTCAATTCAATTCATTTCAATTTTATTTATATAGCCCAGTATCACAAATCTCATTTGCCTCAAAGGGCTTCACAATCTGTAACATACGACCCCCTCTGTCCTTAGACCCTCGATTCGATTAAGGAAAAACTACCCAAAAAACCTTTTTAACGGGAAAAAATGATAGAAAGCTCAGGAAGAGCAACAGAGGAGGGATCCCTCTCCCAGGACGGACAGACATGCAATAGATGTCGTAAGTACAGAATAGATTTATAGCATCAAAACTATAACATATACAGCCATGATGGCAAAATTGTTGTATATATATATATATGATTATGTTAGAAATGTTTAGGTGGTAAAACATAAGGGAAGATGATGGGTCCAGACGGACAACCGAGCAGCTCCAGGTGGAGCCCAACGAGCAGGACCCGAGCCACTCGTCCCCTGCACCATAGACACAGCAACACTGCCCCAGCAGGTCGCCATAGTCACAGATCCAGATACATCTCCGGACGCTGAGATACCTGCTGAAAGTGACACTAAGAAAGAATAGACGGACGACAAAGCACAAAACTCCGGGAGAGGGAAGAAGTCGAGTTAGTGACATGCATTTATGGGATGAGAATGCATACGGATGGAGAGGAGGACAGAGGTGAAGAGAGAGAGGTGCATCATGGGAAGTCCCCCGACAGTCTAGGCCTATAGCAGCATAACTAAGGAATGGTTCAGGTTCACCTGAGCCAGCCCCAACTATAAGCCCTATCGAAGAGGAAAGTCTTTAGCCTACTCTTAAATGTGGAGATGGTGTCTGCCTCCCGAACCCGAACTGGGATCTGATTCGACAGGAGAGGAGCTTGATAGCTGAAGGCTCTGGCTCCCTTTCTACTTTTGGAGACTCTAGGAACCACAAGAAACCCTGCATTCTGAGAGCGCAGTGTTCTAGTGGGGTAATAAGGTACTATGAGCTCTGTAAGATACGACGGTGCCTGACCATTAAGAGCTTT
>CM022492.1:24880282-24901160 GCA_011952105.1 Coreoperca whiteheadi
TGAGAGCCCAGGTTACCTGCTAGTGCAGCTGGAGGCTGACTGAGAGCCCAGGTTACCTGGTGGTGCAGGTGTAGCTAGAGGCCGACTGAGAGCCCAGGTTACCTGGTGGTGTAGCTGGAGGCTGACTGAGAGCCCGGATTACATGGTGGTGCAGGTGTAGCTGGAGGCCGACTGAGAGCCCAGGTTACCTGGTGGTGCAGCTGGAGGCTGACTGAGATCCCAGGTTACCTGGTGGTGCAGCTGGAGGCTGACTGAGATCCCAGGTTACCTGGTGGTGTAGCTCGAGGCCGACTGAGAGCCCGGATTACCTGGTGGTGCAGGTGTATAAACTGTGAGCCCATTGACCTGGAGACCTCCTGCTGCCGTGAGTGGGACTTGGTTACAACACACCTTGAGGATCTTTTTGAATCCGAGGATGCCAGCGCCTCACAGTCTGCAGCACCAACCATCAACCAACAACCATTACATTTTACTGCATATTGACTTGATTATTAGACAACTAATGTTTCAGGCTGCGTTTTCCTGTTACGTAGATCGCTGGTGCTGCTCTTTGTGTCAGCAGACTAAGCTGACAAACACTACTGCCATTAGTTTGCTGTGGTAGATGTAGCATACAACACCGGAGGTTGCAGTGCACACCTTTCCCTGTATCCGACTGGTAAGGACCCCATATCTTACCTGATGGCGGGTACAGCAGTGCTCTTCAGCCACTGTCTGTGGCCGTGGTTGAAGATAATCCTCTTCAGAATAATGAACTCTGAAAACACCGGCGGTGGAGTGTTGGTGTCCATATTCAACTGGCCACAGTTGTCGAAGGCCAATATCACACACCTGAACACGGTGAAATATATATTGTGATCTGGACAGCCCAGAAAAACACAAGCACACACCGTCTCTGAAATATTCAGAAAAGCTTTACTGTAGTTGCATCCAGCAACTGCACAGTGTAGGAAGGAGTAGGAGTACGGGCGTCCTGCGGTTGAGGAAATGTAGGGCTGTCTGACAGCACGGTAAAGCGGCGAGGAATTTACTTTTATTGCGCACACTGAGACTGATAGTGTTGTTTAATATTTTATTTGTTTTTTCACTATTTGGGGGGTTAAAACATGGGTTCTTGTTGATCCCCGTTCAAAACAATACAGAGCCGAGCAGCTGCTTCCCCTAACCGGCTGCTCGCCGACCCCCATCACCTGCAGATACATGGACTGACGATAAGCTGCTCACACAACCCCACTGCCAAAAACATCAACTATCCCTTTAAAGCTCGCACAAACACACGAACAACATGTGTGTGTGTTTTTGAGACACATCACAGCCTCCGAATTACACCCATTTACTGGCTCGATATTAGCCTCATTTATTAAACACAGACGGGAGCCCATTACAGCTGCAATTAATATCATCAGAAGATCATGTCGTGTTAACGAGCAACATGGAAACTGCAGTTTGTGTGAGAAATGATTTACAGTCTGGATTAATAACATATTAGAAGTATTAAACACACACTGATACACCCCCCACTGTCACAGCAGCGACACATTTATATAATCAGAGTGTCACCTCTTTACACACTTTTCATTACAAATATATTTAATAGGAGCTTGTTAAAGAGCATGAAGGGAGACATAGATTATCTCATTTTATTATTCATCACTTCAGTATATATGGATCTATATGTATATATATATAGATGTTATAGCTAAGGGAATTTTGGTTGGACCCAAAAGACAAGGCTGGACACGACCTAAGCGGTAAACAACAAGATTTATTTAGAGGGTCCAGAGAGGTGGAGCGGTGGGGGCAGATGGAGCGAGGCAGGCAGGTAAGTGACGGTAGGAAAATCCACGAAGCGAGACAGGCAGACGGATGAGGCAGAAGTGAGGAATTCTGGGTAAGGAGACAAAGGACAAGATTCATTCTTGAATCTTCACTTAAGGATGGATTCAATGTGTAAATTTCCAGAGAGAGCCCAACGTAGGTACCACGAGGAAGACAGCACGATCTGGCAAAGACTGGAAGGTTGAGCCGGTGTTTTATACTGCAGGAGGTGATGGGATGAGCTGCAGGTGCGCAGGTAGCCGGAGCGCAGGTGAGTGATTTGCAGGTGTGGAAGAGAGAGAGAGACTGGCTCGCTCCGTGGATGGTCTCCAGACAAACAACAACAGACAAGAAACACAAGGCAGGGGAAAAGAACACCGGGAAACATGAGGATGAGGGAGAGAACCCGAAACCCTGACAATAGATCCATATATAGAGGTGGACGCCTCCCTGTGGAGGAGGTAATATGTCTCATCTGGCTTGGGAACGCCTCGGCTCCCCCAGGAGGAGCTGGAAATCATTGCTGAGGAGAGGGAGGTCCAAATGAGAAGCAGACTGTGGAAGATTTGTTTATCATTAAGTTATATGTCAGAACTAGTCCAGGTACAAAACTAAACCTCACATTAAATCTCTTATCATGAAGCAACAGAAGACCTTTGGACTCTTAACATAACACGTGTACGGGCGTGAAGCTCCGACAGTCTGAATATCTGAAGTGTGCACCCTCCACATGTTGGGATTGATGTGGACGGACACAGCCAACAGGAAGTGGGTGGTCGTTGGGTTTAAAACATCCAAATGAGATGAAAAACTATGTCAGACGTATAACTACAATATAACAACTCTGTGCTAATGTTCCAGGAGCTGTCTGACGGGCAGCAGGTCGCAGCAGCTTCCTCCTGGTTCTTTGTTGCTTTCTTCGGGCGTCGCATCCGAACTGCGTCTTCTTCACCGGGGAGTTTCTCCCCAGCTGTTTACAAAGAGTCGAGCACTGATTGGACTAATGGATTCATCGTTTCGGCTCCGATCTATAGCAACTCTACCATCGGCAGGACTTCAGCAGTACTACAGTAGTGCCTGTAGTACAGGAAAGACTTGAAGTATTAGTACAACTAACAGCCTGTAAAGCAACACAGTCTCTTCTGTTAAGATTCCTTAGCTGTAAAGTCTCCGACAGAGAATCAGTTGGACTTCATGAAAACATGAAAACTTCTACTTACTTGTGGGTTTGTTTGCAGTTTGCTGGTTTCTTCAGGCTGGTAAAGATAGAAGTTAAAGCGATGAACAGGAAACCGGACAGCGGCCACCAACCACCACTGAGGTCTGCCGCCGACGGGCCGATGGCGTCCGGCTGTGGATGAGCAGAGCCGGTGTCACTCTGTCTGTGTTTAATCTGCTGTGTTAATGAAGCGCTGCAGGCTGAGCACAGTTAAAGGAGCAGTTCGCTCTAAACTGCTGTCACACTTTGACACTTTGACATCAGAGATTTCTGCTTCACTGAAGACTGAAGCTCAAAAACACTTAAAGTCTGTAATAAAAAGGTGTGTGTGTGTGTGTGTGTGTGTGTGTGTGTGTGTGTGTGTGTGTGCGTGTCTTACAGTGTGTGTGTGTGTGTGTGTGTGCGTGTCTTACAGTGTGTGTGTATGTGTGTGTGTGTGTGTGTGTGTGTCTTACAGTGTATGTGTGTGGAACCGTTTCCATTATCTGGCCCTCATCACCTCGTCTCCTGACAGCTGACTGGACGTCAACCTGTCAATCAAAACGACATCACACTCCTTTACCTGTCTGTCTGTCTGTTGAACACAGTCCTCTCTGAGAGTCAGACAGGTCGACAGACAGACAGACAGACAGACAGAGATGTAAATGGATGACTGTCAGTCTTCACCATCATTCCCTCCTGACAGGAATACCAATCATCTTTGAGAGAGAGAGTGTGTTACATTGTGTGTGTGTGTGTGTGTGTGTGTCTGTGTGTGTGTGTGTGAGTGTGTGTGTGTGTGTGTGAGTGTGTGTGTGTGTGTCAGGGGAGTTGGAGCAGACAGTTGAATATCATCAGTATTCAGAGATGGACGACTCTTTCTCTGCAGTTATTTCCTTCAACAGCTCTCACCGCCTGCTAACACACACACACACACACACACACACACACACACACACTATTTATTACAGTTATTTCATTGAAGTGGGCTCCATCATGTCGTGGTTTCTCTGCACAGCCTCAGTCAGGTTCAGGTCTCCGTTAGTTCAGGTCAAGTTTAAACTCGTGTTCTTGAAAATTTAACGGATTTGTTAACATTTATTGCGGCTGTGGCTTCGTCCACCAATCGGCGGTTCGATCCCGGCTTCCCCCAGCTGCGTGTCGAAGTGTCCTTGAGCAAGATACTGAACCCCAAACTGCTCCAGTGGCTGAGCCTTCGTGTGTGTGAATGGTTAGTTGCTACTGATGGGCAGTCAGCTCACACTGTGATATGTAGTGTGAAAGCGCTTTGAGTAGACTAGAGAGGAGCTGCACAAGTACAGTCCATCTACCATCGACCATCGAACACTTTCGGTGGTGATGTCAGCCGTCATTTTGGCACCGGGCTGTTTTAGTTTTAGTCTTTAGTTACATTTCAGTCATTTGATTTTTGTTAGTTCTAGACACAAAAACTAAGAACATTTTAGTTCAGTTTAATTTTTGACTGAACCGATATGACAAAACAACAACAGGGTTTATATTATCATAAAGATTTCTTAGATAAGTTATAATTTAATGTAGAACACTTAGAGCTTTCAGGGGGGGCCCTTCATCCCTCTCTTTTGCCGCTGTCAGAAACTTCACTAATGATCCTGAGGAGAGATGAAAAAGTGATATAGTAAATCATTCTTATTACAGCAGCATGTTAATTATATATATTTCAAATTGCTTTCATCTTATAGATTTAGAATTTCTCAAGTTCAGCTTTCAAATGTTCTCCTTGGACAGCTAACTTAACTGACAGACACAACGTTACTGAATAGAAGATGCTTCTTATTGAGGTCAAACCGATAAATCACAGATATTTGTCATGCCCCGCTCTGCTCCCTAGTTAATGTTCTTCTTTGTTTCATGTTGTTTAGTTTTTCCTGTTTTATTTTGTAATTCTCACCTCTCCTCTCATTGCAGTAACTTCACTTCCTGCCTTTGTGTGTTTCCTGCAAGCTTTGAATGTCTGCCCCGCCCTGATTGCAGGAACCAGAGTTGTCTGAAACAACAACGACGAAACCGCAGTATGAAAGCAGTTCACAGATAATGACAACAGAAAGGTCTATTGTCATTATCTGACTCACATTCTACAATTGTGTTCAAACATCTCTGGCACTTAATGAACTTGTATCTACTGTAGTTTTAATAGTCCTTTAATAACTACCACCAGACATGGCCATGGTGTTGGAAACAACAAGACAAGTGGTCCTGCTGGAGTTGACTGGGAAGACCGGATGGAGGAGGCCTTCAAGAGGAACACGGCCAAGTACGAGGGGCTGGTAGGCGAATGCCGAAGGAAGGGATGCTGCAGAGGCTTTGCAGGGCAGTCGCTCTACAGGGCACTCAAACTCCTTGGGGTTACGGAACTGCACAGATCTCAGATGCCTCAGAGAAGGCGTAGAGACGGCTGTCGATCAAGCGGGACCTGATCGCACCTGGCTGGGTCACCCAGGCGACAGTGTCCGATGGTGAAAGTCCCGAAACACCCAATAACATCACTGATGATGTTTCCAAGTTACATTGAAAGGTGTGTGTTTAAACCAAACTATAATAATGTCATATGCATGTGTCTGATCAGTGTCACTGATCACTGGGTCGGTTGGTCGATCCCCAGCTTCTCATATCCTCATGCTGAAGACACCTTAAATCAACGGACAGACACTGAAGTCCAGAGTGCTCCTGATGGTCCGAACAGAGACTGAAGAGCTTTTACCATCACATTAAACACTGTGGTGTCAGCTAACAGTGTCACATGACACACGACAGACTGCTCCTTTATTAGCTGTATCAGCATCAACCCTAGAGGAAGCTACTGGTGAGGAGGTCAAAGGTCAAACCACACACACAGACAGACAGACAGTCTCTGTGCGTGGAGTCATATTTATTTTCTCTCTTCTGCTGCAGACACAATCTGACTGTAATTACCAGCAGCCTCACTGCTATTAAAATATCACACACACACACATACACACTCAGGTGTGAAGTGTGTGTCGGAGGCGTCCGCTGGGACGAAGCTGTGATGTGAGACTTTGAGGTTGTGACCTCGTCTTATTTGTGTGTGTGAGACACTTACAGCCCAGTCAATTATCATACTGATACACAGTGTGTGTGGGTGTGTGTGTGAAGTGCGATGCTGTTGAGAAAATGTATCCACACTTTTTTAACAGAAACAAACGTGTTGTTGATGTTTTCAGGTAATAAATCTTCTTTGATAGTTTGTTGCTGTTTGGTTTGATGACAGTTTTTCCAAAGTGTTCTTATGTGTACACGCATGTACACAGACACACACATTTATATTTTTATATATACTGTATATTTCTGCTCTAGTCCATGAACACTCCCTGAACGCCTGGCAGCACAAATGCTGAATGATGGGACCCACCCACAAAGGTTAACCCAAGGATGGACAGTCCTGATCATGAAGGACCCCCAGAAGGGAACGATTCCATCCAAATAACAATAACCTGCCTCTGCACAACATGGAAGCTCCTGTCAGGCATCATAGCGGCTAAGATGAGTAGGCACATGGCCCAAAACATGGACAGGGCCCAGAAGGGAATTGGTAGTAATACCAGGGGAGCCAAGGACCAGCTACTGGTTGATAGAGAAGTCACTCGAGACTGCAAGACCAGGCAGACCGACCGACGAAGAAAGCCTATAACTCAGTGCCACATACATGGATACTGGAATGCTTGTAAATGTACAAGATCAACAGGACACTAAGAGCCTTCATCAAGAACTCAATGGGGCCGTGGAAAACAACTCTAGAAGCCAACTCAAAGCCAATAATACAAGTCACCATCAAATGCGGCATATACCAAGGTTAGGTTTAGGGTATACCAAGGTGATGCACTATCTCCGCTTCTGTTCTGCATAGGCCTAAACCCCCTCAGCCAGATCATCACAAAGAGTGGCTACGGATACCGGTTCTGAAGCTGAGCAACCATCAGTCACCTCCTTTACATGGATTACCTCAAGCTGTATGCCAGGAATGAGCGAGACATCGATTCACTGATCCACACTATCAGGATCTACAGCAATGACACTGGAATGTCGGATGGTATCAAAAAGAGGGAAGATGATCAGAACCGAGGGGGTTGAACTACCAGAAGGCAACATTGCAGATGTTCAGGACAGCTACAAATACCTTTGGATCCCACAGGCAAACAAAAACCATGAGGAGGCAGTGAGGAAGCCACACCCAAACACCTACACAGAGTACGGCAGGTCTTGAAAAGTCAGCGGCATGGGAAGAATTAGATCCGAGCCTTCAACACATACTCATTAGATATTCCACTGGTATAGTAAATATAATAAACTGGTCAACGGAGGAGCTATAGGCCACTGAAATCAAGATAAGGAAGCTCCTCACAATATATGGAGGGTTTCACCCCAAGTCCAGCCCCCTGAGACTGAACACTAAGGGGAACAAGGACTTGTGAGTGTCAGAACCGCTGTCCAGGATGAAACAACAAAGATCCAGGAATACATCAGGAAGATGCCCCCCATTGATGAACAACTAAGTGAATACCTCAGGCAGCAGCAACCAGAGGATGATGATGAGGAGAAGGATGAACCGTCATGGAGAGACAAGCCACTGCACAGCATGTACCACCGACAGATAGAAGAAATGCTGATATCAAGAAATCCTACCAGTGGCTGGAAAAGGCCGGACTAAAGGACAGCACAGAAGCACTAATCAGAATGGAAGACACCTCAGAAGGTAGATCTAAGAGCTAAGATCCTGTGGGAGTTCAAGATCCAGACCAGCAAACTGGTGACGGCTAACCAACCAGACATCGTGCTGATTGACCAACAGCTGAAGAAGGCAGCTGTGATAGATTATGCAATCCCAAGCAACATCAAGAAGATGGAACACGAGAAGCTGGAAAACACCAAGGGCTGAAAGAGGACCTGGAAAAGATGTGGAGAGTAACAGCAACAGTGGTGTCGGTGGTCATCGGAGCACTGGGGGCTGTGACCCTCAAACTGGGAGAGAGGCCCCAGCAGAATCCAGGTCCAACATCTGAAGTCTCCGTCCAGAAGAGTGCAGTGCAGGCTCGGCTGAGATACTGCACAGAACCCTCAAACTCCCAGGCCCCTGGTAGTTACATAAACCCTCTCACCCCCAATGGGAATTTTTATTTTACAGTTACACTATCTTACTTTTGTTTATTTGATTTTTAGATAATCCAAAAGATTGTTGCATGAATTTAACCCTTTTGCTGAAATGCAATTATTTTTTATTTATTTGCCGTAGCCTAAGATGGTGAACATGGCAAACATTATGCCTCTAAAGAAAATTTGATTTTAGGAAATGACTTCATAACATGGAAATCGTTTCCAGTGCAAGTATTACAACACTAAGAGTCTGCAGTCATGCTAGCAGCTCTGTGAGGCTGAGCTAAATGCTAACATCAGCATGCTAACATGCTCACAGTGCTAATATTTCATTCCCAAAGTGCTTTACAGAAAACACAGGCAAAAGCTCAAAAAAGTCATTCTAAAAACAATAAAAGTAAGCAAGCAGGAGCACATAGAATAAAAACAATAAAAAAACAATAAAATCAATTAGATTTAAAAGAAAGGTAATTAAAAGCAATGGCAAACAGGAAGGTCTTTCGCTTTAATTTGAAAGTAGTTAGCAAGTAGTTCATCAGGTATTTTTGCCTGATTTAAGTCCAACAGTTCTTGACGTCTCTTCTGTTGAGATCCTCACATAAACGTCCACGTTTTCTGATTAAAGCTTCAGTGCAGCTTCCTCACAGTCTCCATGCGTTCTACGGTCTACTGTTCCTGTTGGTCAGAAAGGGTTGCTGTCAGAGTGCTCTCCAAATGTCCACTAAGAAGAAATGTTTGAAGTTTAAAGCATCCTCCACCGTGGCCTGATGCTCCAAATGTCTGCCATTGTTTGGAGGTTTAAAGATTCAACATTAAACACATTTTCTTACTAAAAAAGCAACTGTATCATTTTCAGACGCTCAGCCATCTTCGGTCAGGTCACCTCTGCTGCTTCATGTCCCTGTTGGAAATAAGCTGAAACACTCTCACAGCATCTTTTAACCTGTTTAATGGACTGGTTTCCAGTGATTCCCCGGAGATCATGAGAGCACATTGTGTCTGCATAGTGTGCAAAGATCGCTATAGACCCAGAGCCATGATAGTGAAGTTTCTCCATTTAACTGACTGACATCCCCTCCTGAAGTCTTCACAGCTGGTTGTGGACAGTGCACAGCTTCCTTTGTATCGCAGCTACAGCGAATGACTTGTCTGGTAACTCTAAATGAACCAAGCGTGACTTTCTGGATACTGACCAGTTTCTCCTGTGCCGGCGTCTCTGAACATAAGGAAGTGTAATGAACATTTTGCCTCGTGTGGGAGACTTTCCCGGATGGTTCCCATAGGAAAGCTCAGTGAAGCAGCTCTGCGCTGCTCTTTATCGGAGGTGGGAAGATAATCAGTCATACATTTAAAATAAACCAGTAAAGTGTTTTCGTACAATATTTTTTGGGTTTTACAAGAGAGAAGGTTTCAGGGATGAAGACTAACTGGTTAATTTGTTAAATGTACATCTGGTTAACTTCCCACCGTGAATAGAAAGCAGCTCACTTTGCTAAACTTCACTAAACTTCTCTGACAGCTCTGATTGGTGGAGACCATGAGTCGTATAGAATGAACATTGAGCATGATTCTTCTTTTGCCTCTTTGCTTTTAACATATTTCCAACAGAAATACACTTTTTAAAGAATTTTCTAGAACTGAGGGTTTGTATAATAAAACAGGTTGCTGAATCAAGAAAAATGAAAGTTGTGTTCACAACTGTTAAAGGGGCACCAAACTGTGTAGGTGCAATCAGTTAATTATGGCTATC
This sequence comes from Coreoperca whiteheadi, assembly GCA_011952105.1. Lineage (NCBI taxonomy): Eukaryota > Metazoa > Chordata > Actinopteri > Centrarchiformes > Sinipercidae > Coreoperca > Coreoperca whiteheadi. The sequence continues at coordinate 24,890,197 of CM022492.1, forward strand.
AGAATGATCAAAGATAATAACTTTAATAATAAAGTCCAATCTTCTGGTCCACGCTGTTATAAGATTGAGAGTTCGGTTCAAAAGGAACGCAAGCGTCTGTGTTGTGGCCTTTTGTCCTTCTTTGGTAGGTCTGCTCCAAGCAGACTTCCCGAGGTCCGAGCGCTGAGCAAGGAGTAGAGAAAAAGAGTGGGAACAGTGGTTGCTGGCTCCCGTTATGACCTGGTGACTTCCGGGTCACAGGTCATAAAGGGACAATCCCCACAAGCCCAGATTGTGGGACAAAAAGGAGTCTCCTAACAGAAGCTCAGTTAACTAACACCCGAATGAATGATTCATCTGCGGAGTCCCAACACTGTATTTAAAAAAACACTTAAAAAAAGTTTTTTAGAACTCAAACAAGGAATTATTTGTATATGTTATTGAGATACCAAGGTACGGTGTAAAAAATCTCCATCTTATCAAGTAATTCATGTATCTATTTGAGAAGAAAATCATATTTTATGCATGGACTTACAGGCTACAATGACTTCATAATAAGGTGATTTTTCATCCCAAAATGTTTAAAATTTTAAATCACCACGTTTGTTTTGTTGCTGTGAAGCCCTCAGAAAGCAGTGAAAGATTTTAGTGCCAAAGAACAATAAAATCTAAATAAAACAACATCAGACACCTCCTCCTCTTCATCATTCTCATTTCCTGCTGCAGCTCTAATTCTCTGAATATTAAACACCTCCTCCCCCTCCTCACTCCCTCCCCCTCTCCCTAGTGACCAATGTCTTTAAATGGGCCCCCCCCCCATCCCATACCACAACCTCTGCTGCTCCTGCTGTTGCCATAGTGACAACAATCCTCTAGTGATTAGTGTTAATCATCACCATGGCAACACCATCAGTACCAGTGTAATCATGTGTCAGGAGGTGAGAGGAGGAGGAGGAAGAGGAGGAGTAGGCGGAGGAGAGGAGGGGAGAGAGGATGTGGTTCTGATGGTTCTCCTCTCTGTCTCCGATGGGGTCCCGATGGTTCTCCTCTCTGTCTCCGATGGGGTCCCGATGGTTCTCCTCTCTGTCTCTAATCTTGAAGCACATTGTAGAAAGCCTGGATCATGAACCTGATGTGCTGTAATTCTGCCTGGCAGTTGTCTGATCATGAGCGCTACCACACCTGCTCACTCTACCACCTAGCCTATGCTTCTTCCTGTTGCAAACTTTCCAAAAAAGGGTGATTGTAAGGGTGCAACCAGTTGTTATCCCCTTCTGAAGGCAATGCCATCCTGAAGACATTTTCTCAAAAGTGACTCTCAAGCTACAGCTGCTCTGGTAGTTCTGGGTGAAATCCTTGAACTTACCAGTAACTTAATGTTGGTCCAGAGCAGTCTTCACCAGCTTGTGAGGAATGGCTTCATATACTTTTGTGAGATCCAGCTTCTGAAGTAACTTTGCAAAAATTCTGGCACTTCCTCAAAATGATGCAGAAAAATTAATCCATGCATTTGTTACTTCAAGGCTGGATTACTGTAATTCCTTATTATCAGGCAGCCCGAAAAAGTCCCTTAAGATTCTCCAGTTGATTCAGAACGCTGCAGCACGTGTACTGACAGGAACCTGGAAAAGAGGTCATATTTCTCCAATATTATCTTCTCTGCACTGGCTCCCTGTGAAATCCAGAATAGAATTTAAAATCCTCCTCCTCACCTATAAAGCTCTTAATGGTCAGGCACCGTCGTATCTGACAGAGCTCATAGTGCCTTATTACCCCACTAGAACACTGCGCTCTCAGAATGCAGGATTTCTTGTGGTTCCTAGAGTCTCCAACAGTAGAATTGGAGCCAGAGCCTTCAGCTATCAAGCTCCTCTCCTGTGGAATCAGATCCCAGTTCGGGTTCGGGAGGCAGACACCATCTCCTCATTTAAGAGTAGGCTAAAGACTTTTCTCTTTGATAAAGCTTATAGTTAGGGCTGGCTCAGGAGAGTCCTGAACCATCCCTTAGTTATGCTGCTATAGGCCTAGACTGTCGGGGGACTTCCCATGATGCACCTCTCTCCTCCTCTCCCTCCGTATGCATTCTCATCCCATAAACACGTTACTAACTCAACCTCTTCTCTCTCCTGTAGTTTTGTGCTTTCTCGTCTCACTCTTCGCTCTTACTGTCACTTTATAGCAGGTGTTTCTGCCTCCGGAGCTGCAGACTCTGGATCTGTGACTGCTGCCTCCTGCTGCCCCTCTGCTCGACAACTGCTGCAATTATTATTACTGTAATTATTTTATCAATATGAATACCACTACATTATTATAATTTTAAATCTCTATGTGGAATTTGCATTGTGCTACTGCTCCCTTTCTTCCTGCTCACTCTCTCAATAATAGACAAATTCAATAAGCTTTGTTGGAATGAGTGTAACAAAGACAATATTACCAAAGCGTCAAGAAATAATGAGACTAAAAGAGAAAAATTCAGTAATTCATTAAATCAGGAAAGTAGCAGAAAAAACAATGAACATGTGCTCTGTGTTTCATTATTACTACTAATATTTTATTAATAGTATTACAACCACCAATACCATTACTTTTATTTCAAATCTCTACATGGAATTTACATTGTGTTACTGTATGCCCCCCCCAACCAACATGTACTGCAGTACTTTAGCTCAATTTTAGAACTTATTCATTTAGTTTCATTTTAATTTGAGGTTAATTTTCTTTTTTGCCTCCCCTTTGTCTTCTTCCTCTTCTCTCTGTGACATTTTGTGAAGAGGTTGGTTTGAAAATAGCTTTTAGCTTATTAACTTATTCAGGAAACCTTTTCACAAGATGGTTAACAAGGAACTGAGCCATCCCCCTGTGGTTAACATGCACACACTCTCACCCACACTCACACCTCTATAATTACCGACCAGTATCTTCTTCTTCTGCTTTGCATATTACGGTCTACAGGCGTGTCATGATGGTGGTGAGTTATGTGGCCAGTTAAATGCAAGGTTGATGACATAATTGGTTGCAGGGCGGATTGCTGGCAGGGGCGGGTAAATATTAAGTAAAAAAAAAACTTAATGCTGATGAATCTCTTTGATTAATTTATCTTCATTAACAGGAAGGAGAACAGGTGTGAAGCCACGCCCACTGACCCAACCCACCTGACAGACAGAGTGCTGATACTGGATCAGGTATTATTACCTGCTGTCATGTTGTAGCTGCAGTGTGGGTGAGTTTAGGCAGCTTAAAGAACTGCTGAATGTTTGGGAAAATCGTCATGGTTAAATATTTAAACACGCCAACATTAAGTTACTTCTGGTGGTTACTGTGGATGGATTGGTGAACATTACATCGGCTGCCTGCCTATATACAGTATATTTGTGTTTATTTCTGTCTACACGTCCGACTGCTCACGTAATCAGCTTCAGGCTGCCCTTTGTCACCGGTCCTGTTCATTATTTATATGGACAGGATTTCTAGGCGCAGTCGGGGGCCACAGGGGGTCCGGTTTGGGGACTACAAGATCTCGTCTCTGCTTTTTGCAGATGATGCTGTCCTGTTGGCTTCATCAAGCCAGAACCTTCAGCGTGCACTGGGACGGTTTGCAGCCAAGTGTGAAGCGACTGGGATGAGAATCAGCACCTCCAAGTCCGAGGCCATGGTTCTCAGCTGGAAAAGGGTGGCTTGTCCCCTTCAGGTTGGTGGAGAGCTGCTGCCTCAAGGGGAGGAGTTTAAGTATCTTGTTCACGAGTGAGGGAAGGACGGAGCGGGAGCTCGACAGGCGGATCGGTGCATCCTCTGCAGTGATGCGGTCGATGTACCGGTCTGTCGTGGTGAAGAAATTTATAATACTATTTAGAAGAAAAATGTTGAATGTAAACCGAGTAAATGAACAAGGTCAGTGAAGATTCAGTGACTTTCACTTAGAGACTTGGTCTCTTCAGTGTTTCTACAGATGAAGCTCTAAACACAATAAACGTTCAAATATTCACTGGTCATATTTCACTGAACTGGAGGTCCAATAAGAAACACGTCACTGAGCTTAAAAGACGCTCTTTAGAACAGGGAACGACAAATTTACACTTTTATGATATTTAAAGAAACAAATCCCAGACGATGACTTCTAACGCAGCAGAAATATTCATGAAACTCATTCGTTTAGATGGAAAATCTAGTTTTTAAATGTTAATCTGTCACAAAATGTCAATGTTCATAATTATTTCATTAAAGACATCCAGTCATAACCAGAACTGATGTCTTTAATGAAATAAACATGAACACAGTGGAGGTTTAGTTTTCACTCTGTCATCCATTTAAACCATCAGTTGAATGGTGTACAGCATTACAACACACACACACACACACACACACACACACACACACACACTGATTCAGATGTGTGTTGGAGCCTTTTAGCACTTTTTGTTGTCACTTTGAGTTAAAAGTTAAAAAAGCTTTGGGATGAACATTTTCATTTTGTCATTTTTTAAATTTTAAAATAAAGTGTGTGTGTGTGTTCCAGCTGGGCGGGCAGAGAGGCAGGCGCCTAAAAGCCAGAATAAATATTAAAAGCAGATCAATATTTTATTCAAGATAAATTATTATGGAGTGTTTCTGAAAGCCTGCAGAGTGTGTGTGTGTGTGTGTGTGAAGCAGACGACATGTGTTAATAATGGATCACAGTGTGTCAGTAACAGTATATTGTGATGTTAAAGTGACGGCAGCTTCGTTCTGATCTGACGTGTTTTTAAAACATATGACAGCAGCTCAAATGACACGTTAATATTTCATTTCATGTCTGTGAGTGTTTGTCTTCACATGGAGGCTGAATGTGGTTCAACACGTCTGACTGGATCCATTCCCGTTAACACTTCCTCTGAAAGCTCTGTCACTAATGAACACGCAGTCTTCAGAGCAGCCGATCACTGTCCTCTTCCTGTACACCAGCTGCTTTCTGGACCACATTTGGAGCACAATCAAAATCCGGAGACACACGTGAAACTATCCTGAGTGCTACAATATCTGGAGCACTTCAGAAACTGTAATTAGCTGTCTAGAAATGATCACACTCAGAACTTTCTTGGCCACAGTGGAAACCTCCTAGCGAGCAGTAGAAATGATGAAGAGCCCACTAGAAACGACCTCGAGTGTGCTGTCAAAACGTTATCCAGCACAGCAGAAATCGCCTGTGAACGCTCTTGAAGCTCTTTGAGTGCACTACAATGCAATGAAAACTATCTTGACTGTGACGCTCGTGTGTTCACTTTGTCTCTCCCTTCCTACAGCTGACATCCCCCCTGTGCCACCCTCTTTTGGTTTGCACCCTCAACACCTCCACAGCACATGCACCACCTTCCTGACGGACATGGCCGATCTGCTCCCTGCATTGTTTGCTTTGTGTTGACTTTAGTTTTACTCTCATTCCCTGAACCAGTTTGTGACAAAATACAAGACTTTCTTGACAAAACCAGAAGTTATCTGTTGTAGACTAAACTACTTTACACTAGAAACTATCTTGATTACACTAATCAGTATCACAAGCTCCCTAGAAAGTATTGGGTACAAAAGAGCATAACAGAGACTCAAAAGCACTAATAACTATCTTGACCACACTAGAAAGGATCTTGAGCACATTAGAAACTTTGTTAACTAAACTATCTGAAACTATCTGGAGCAAACTTATACATGTCCTGCTGGGGGAGAAGCTGGCAGCGATGCAGGTGGATGTCCCCCTCATATCCTGGATTGTTGACTACCTGACAACAATCGCTAAGAACACTCAAGCTCTGTACAGGAAGGGCCAGAGCGCCTCTATTTTCTGAGGAGGCTGAGGTCCTTCAACATCTGCCGGACGACGCTGAGGATGTTTTACCAGTCTGTGGGGGCCAGTGCTGTCCTGTATGCTGTTGCATGCTGGGGCAGCAGGCTGAGGGTAGCGGACGCTAACAGACTCAATAAACTGATCCGTGAGGCCGGTGACATTGTTGGGGTGGAGCTGGACTCTGTCGGTGGTGTCAGAGAGGAGGATGCTGGCCAAACTACATGCTGTCCTGGACAGTGTCTCGCCCCCACTACATGACGTGCTGGCCAAGCAAAGGAGGACTCATCCTCCCAGAATGCAACACAGAAAGTCCTTCCTGCCTGTGGCCATCGAACTCTTTACCTCCTCCCTCTGAGTGTTAGTCGATATGACCCTGAATCACTAAACTGGACACTGATCATTAACATCTCTGCAATATACCCTGTTTTCAGTTCAAGTTATTGATATTGTCTCATTATATTCTTCATAAGCTCAACCGGTAATCCACTTTGTACTTCACACTTATTTAAAGTTTTAATTTTATACTTTTACCCACTTGGTATTTAACCTGTATTATAGCGCATTATATTTTTTTGCTTAGTACCTTTTATTCTTTTGTGCACTGACGTGATAGTGAGCTGTTGTTTCCCCCCGCAGATCAATAAAGTATTTCTGATTCTGATGTACACTAGAAAGGGTCCAGAGTACTCTACAAACTTCACTGGAAGGAAAGAAACTATCTTAAGTGCACTAGAAGATGTCTTGTTTTTCTTGAGTGCACAAATGATTTGGTCTCTACAAATGATCTTGACGCTATAAACTCTGAGGATGTTAGAAACTCACTGCTGCGTACTGGAAACCTTCTTTTTCACACTCGGATGCCGCTGCTTTGTCTTTACCGAATTCAACCGTCTTCTTTGCCATTCAGGTTTTGTTATTATCAAGTTGCACTACCTTGAAATAACGAGACGATATTTTGTTGTAAGCAAGTATAATGAGAATAAAGCTGCACCTGCATCAGAAGGTGAAGCTCAGTGGTGACACCTGGTTTACAGTTGGGCTACTTCCAAAATGTAACACATAATAGATTACTAGTTACTGTCATTTGAGAGTAAGTAGTTACCCTTTCTGAATTGTAATGCTTTACACTACTTTTGCATTACCTTTGACTTACCTTCACCAAAATAACCGTGGAAGTGATTTGGCATTCTACAATGCTAAATTTGAGTTTATTGCAGCTCATTATACATCCAGTGGACGACGCTGTGACGAACTGAGAATAATGGGAGTATGTCCATCTGGCAAATGTTAGATCATTCTTTGCAGGCATCATCTCATCATCAGCAAAAGGGAATAACGTCCCTCTTTTACTCACAGATTTAGTTCCTCTGGTGCCGAAATGTGTTGGTGAATTCTTAAAAAATAAATCACCACTTAATTTTGAGTTAAAATTAAAATGCTTGTGACACGCGTTACTGACAGTGTACCGGGTGTAATATTCTATCAGTAAAGCGTTATATTACTGCGTTACAGCAAAAGGCAGTACGTTCATGTAATTGAGTTACTTTTGTAGAGTGTTACTGCCAACCCCATGTGCCTGAGTCAGACGTCGTGCATCAGGTGTGCGGATGAGAGTTAACGGGATCAGAAGGCTTTAACTCTGCTGTGCGATTGGCTGCCGTTACAACAGGTGAAAGTGATCAGACACACACACACACACACACACACACACACACACACACACACTTGGTGTCAGACAGTTTTCCACCTGGATGGATTAACATCCGTTCATTAGCTCAGACAGGCTGTGAAACGCTGCGCTCTCCGTGTGAAGCTGATGACATTTCACAGCTTGCCTGGTTTGCATGTAGAGCGTGTTTGATCTGACGCACCTGAACGCACCACAGGTGGAGCGAGAGAGGCAGAGAGAGAGAGTCAATAAGAGGACAGACAGAGAGGTTACACCTTCTCATTCAACATGACAGATCATAGAGAGCAGCTTAATGCATGCACACTCACAACCTGGTACTTCTATACTTCTGAGGACTTTCACTGACATAATGCATTCTGTCGAGGTACGCCAACCTCTCCCCGAGTTGGTGTTGAGAAGGGATCCACACGAGACCTACACATGTCTTTCAAGCAGTATTTATTGCCACACAGACACACAACACAGATATGTCTGGAGACACAACCTACAGCGCTCACCATCTTAACCCCACGGCTGTACGAGTGCACACACACACACACTCTCTGTGACGTTTCAGAACCAGACTTCATAATGATAAAGATAATCATTAATCACTGCCGATCTCCTGACCTCACTATTCGGAGGTTTTGACCTTCGTCGGGTCACACAGACGAACAGAACTGGTCCCACAAACATGTGACTGAAGCCGGAGGAACCAATCACAGGGCACCAGCCCAGATATGGGAGCTGCCATCTTGCGCTGGTGACGTCATTTGGAGTCAGAGTCCAGTAGTGATCGGGATTGGAGCCGTGGTAACGAGGTCCCGCCCTCAGCTGTCAATCATGACGTGGATCCTCCTTTTTATAGTATCAAATATATAATTTAAACCAAACTTAGCAGAAAAACGAACACTTGAACAAACAGCAGCATGATGAGAACGAGCTGAATTGACAGAAACCGTCTTTGGGAGACATTTATTTGACGTGAGCTTTGAGTTTTTAGATTGGCTCATCCGCTAACATGGAGGGGGCAGGGCTTATGACCTGTACCGCAGCCAGCCACCAGGGGGCGCACCAGATGCTTTGGCTTCTCTTTTGGGGAGTCCATCTTTATACACAGTCTGTGGCCTGAAACAAGCCGTTTTAGCTCCTGTTTAAGGAGAACGTGTGCATACATACCACAAAGGCCGTAGTTCCTCAGGCTTTCAGCTTGGAAGGAACTCGCCGCCTGGGCATGCTGTGCCCGGAGCAGATGACCATATAAAGAAATCCAATGCTGATCTTACGTCAGCTCATTGCAGAAATAGAAAGCTGTAAATGACTGTTCGGAGCAATCTGAACCCTGAGCTTTTTGCTCACAGGGATCACTTTTACCTCATTATTTGAAACCTTGGCTACGTTTAATATGAACGTCCGACTTTGTAACAATAAAAATATGACAGACAATAAGGCAGTATTGCAACCGCAGGGGGGCACAAGCCAGTGTCTTCATGTGCCAGTCCCAAGTCTGGATAAATGCAGAGGGTTGTGTCAGGAAGGGCATCCGACGTAAAACACATGCCAAACTAAAAATGCGAATCATGACAATGACTTCCATACCGGATCGGTCGGGGCCCGGGTTAACAACGACCGCCACCGGTGCTGTTGACCTACAGGGTACCGGAGGAAATTGGACTACTGTTGGTCGAAGACGAAGAAGGAGAGGAGGAAGCTGTGTTCGTAGGCAGAGAGAGAAGAGGAAAGCTAAGAATGTAGGACTGACAGTAGGGACTTTGAACGTTGGGACTATGACAGGGAAGGCTAGAGAGTTGATTGACATGATGCAGAGAAGGAAGGTGGACATACTGTGTGTCCAGGAGACCAGGTGGAAAGGTAGCAAGGCTAGAAGCTTAGGAGCAGGGTTCAAGTTGTTCTACCATGGGTCGGATAGGAAGAGAAACGGAGTAGGAGTTATCCTGAAAGAGGAGTTTGTGAGGAATGTTCTAGAGGTGAAAAGAGTATCAGACAAGTTGATGAGCCTGAAGCTGGAAATTGAAGGGGTGATGTTCAATGTTGTGAGTGGTTATGCCCCACAGGTAGGATGTGAGTTCGAAGAGAAGGAGAAATTCTGGAGTGAGTTAGATGAAGTGATGCAGAGCATCCCCAGAGGTGAGAGAGTGGTGATTGGTGCAGATTTCAACGGGCATGTAGGTGAAGGGAACAGAGGTGATGAGTATGTGATGGGCAGGTTTGGTCTTCAGGACAGGAACGCAGAAGGTCAGATGGCGGTAGACTTTGCAAAGAGGATGGAAATGGCTGTAGTGAACACTTTCTTCCAGAAGAGGCAGGAACATAGGGTGACCTATAAGAGCGGAGGGAGAAGCACTCAGGTGGACTACATCTTGTGTAGACGTTGTAATCTGAAAGAGACCAGTGACTGTAAAGTAGTGGTAGGGGAGAGTGTAGCCAGACAACACAGGATGCTAGTGTGTAAAATGACTCTGGTGGTGAGGAAGATGAAGAGGACAAAGGCAGAGCAGAGGACGAAGTGGTGGAAGTTGAAAAAGGAAGAATGTTGTTTAGTTTTCAGGGAGGAGCTGAGACCGACTCTGGGTGGTCAGGAAGTGCTCCCAGATGACTGGACCACTACAGCTAATGAGATCAGGGAGACAGGTAGGAGGGTACTCGGTGTGTCATCTGGAAAGGGGGAAGTGGACAAGGAGACTTGGTGGTGGAACCAGGAAGTTCAGGAGTGTATACAGAGAAAGAGGTTAGCAAAGAAGCAGTGGGACACTGAGAGGACTGAAGAGAGTAGACAGGAGTACAGGGAGATGCAGCGTAAGGTGAAGGTAGAGGTGGCAAAGGCCAAACAAAGAGCATATGAGGACTTGTATGCTAGGTTGGACACTAAAGAGGGAGAGGTGGATTTGTACAGGCTGGCCAGACAAAGAGATAGAGATGGGAAGGATGTGCAGCAGGTTAGGGTGATTAAAGATAAGGATGGAAATGTATTGACAGGTGCCAGGAGTGTGATGGGAAGATGGAAGGAGTACTTTAAAGAGTTGATGAATGAGGAAAATGAAAGGGAACGAAGAGTAGAAGAGGTGACTGATGTGGAGCAGGAAGTGGTTAAGATTAGCAAGAGTGAAGTGAGGAGGACGTTGAAGAGGATGAAGAGTGGAAAGGCAGTTGGTCCTGATGACATACCTGTGGAGGTATGGAAGTGTCTAGGAGAGGTGGCAGTTGAGTTTCTGACTAGTTTGTTTAACAAGATCTTGGAGAGTGAGAGGATGCCCGAGGAATGGAGGAGAAGTGTACTGGTGCCAATTTTCAAGAACCAGGCAGATGTGCAGAGCTGTGGCAACTACAGAGGAATAAAGCTGATGAGCCATACAATGAAGTTGTGGGAAAGAGTAGTGGAAGCTAGGCTAAGGGCAGAGGTGAGCATTTGTGAGCAGCAATATGGTTTCATGGCTAGAAAGAGCACAACAGATGCAGTGTTTGCTTTGAGGATGCTGATGGAGA
>CM022492.1:24948489-24965995 GCA_011952105.1 Coreoperca whiteheadi
CCCTGATCAAAGATAACTTCGAGGTTCCTCACAGAGGTGCTGGAGGCCAGGCCAATAAGAGCTGCTCCATCCAAAGTGGAATGAACGCCGTCTCTCCTAATCAGACCAAGTCTTCCCCAGAAAGTCCACCAATTACCAACAAAGCCCACATCGTTTGCTGGACACCATCGCATAATTTGCGATAGTTGGTAGCTAACGTTAATGAATTCATCCATAGAAAACGTATTGTGGTCTGCTTAGCTTATGGCTCCATCTAATGAAATGTTTAACACTAAAAGGGTCGTTATGAGAGACTCTTTTTTTAAGACTGGAATTCTGAAAGACTAAGACTAAGACTAACATTCACCTTCGCACAGCAAAAACTACATTTAGCTAAAACTTACCGCCATATGTTTCCTCAGGTTTGACGCTGAGTTTTTTATGCCTACATGTCCGATTGTTTTGGGAGGCACAGAAGACGCCGCGCAATATAACTGTTTTTTTGCACTCTATTTAAACCAAACATGCTTTTTATTTGCGGTTCATCCTTTTCCGTTTGAACACTGGAGACAGTTGCGGCTGCCATTTTTCATGTGTTTTCATTCACTGAGAGTTTGTGAGGCACGTTTGTGTCTGGTCATGTGACTGCATCGCTACATCTGATTGGTGAAACGGAGTCATGTTGTAGATGTACTGAGGGCATCTCTCTGGCAAAATTAAAGCGTAGAGTAAATGTAAAAACAAAAACAAAAGTGACGATTCGAGTGCAGCCCGATGTAGCGGAGTGAGAGCAGCGTTTCTTCTTCACTAATCCACTCAAGTACAAGTAACAAGTCTGATGCAGTAAAACTACTCTTAGAAGTACATTTCTTTCAAAAAGTTACTCCAGTAATTGTATGTAACTCGTTACTACCCACCTCTGGTAGCTGAGTCTACGATCTGGCTGCATGGTGGAGTTGAAGCCCAGTATTTGAAGCAGATTGAGTAGATTGGAGATGATTGGCCACCTGCCAGACGACACCCACACACTCTAAAACCTGACTGAAAATCCTCAAATATACTATTGTTATTTAGAAAGTCACACATCTGATTGGCAACAGTTTTTTCAAGGATCTTAGAGATAAAGGGAAGGTTAGATATAGGTCTATAGTTGGCTTGAAGGTCTATAGATGGTTGATAGAATAAAAGCAGTCTAAATATATATCAAGTTTCACAGCTCTTTCTAAGGCCTCTGTGCTTGAAGATCGGTCGGCACCAGCTGAGGGCAGGACGTGATTAATTTTCTCTCTAATAGTCAAAATGTTATCATTAAAGAAGCTCATGAAGTCGTTACTGCTGAGGGCTACAGGAATACATGGCTCAATGGAGCTGTGGCTCTCTGTCAGCCTGGCTACAGTGCTGAAAAGAAACCTGGGGTTGTTCTTATTTTCCTCTATTAGTGATGAGTAGTAGGCTGCTCTGGCATTACGGAGGGCCTTCTTATAGATTTTAAGACTATCTTGCCAGGCTAAACAAGATTCTCCTAGATAGTTGGAATGCCATTTCCTTTCAGGTTTTTGAGGTGTTTGCTTTAATTTGGGGGTTATACCATGGAACTAACCTTCTGTGGTTTATTACCTTCCTTTTTAGAGGGGCAACAGAGTTGCGTGTCGTTCGCAGTGAACCTGCAGCACTATCAACAAGATGATCAATTTGGGACGGACTGAAATTAGCATAAGAGTCCTCTGTTATATTGAGACAAAATATTGAGATAAATTCAGATGGAATCACTTCCTTACATTTAGTTACAGCACTGTCAGATAGATGTCTAGCGTAGCAGTATTTGCCTAGTGGGGTGTACTCCAGTAATAGAAGTTCAAAAGTGATTAAATAATGATACACTTGTCACTTTCCATTTTACGATACCTATAACAAATATTGTAAAATATAATATAAATATGTCAAAAAATGTATATAATACTGTATATATGAAATCCTAAAAAAAAGTCAGAAATTACGCAATAAAAATATTCAAAATAAAATATTCAAAGTTTGATTACTTGACAGACTAAGATTCTAAAAACCTATAATAATCATATTACCCATGACGCATTTGTTAATTAGTTAAATCACACATTAGAATATAAAGTAAAAGCTTAACAAATTAGCTTAACATTGATAATAATGATAACAGGTAATAATAAAACACCAGCAGGGACATTTTTATGTATTTTACTGTTTTGTATATTTGCTAAAGTAAGATTTTGAATGCAGGTCTTACTTTTCACACTCACTGTACACATTACAGTACACATAGTACTCAGTAATAATGTATGCAGTAACCCATCATGACCTCGGCTAATACTTTAGGTGCGCTTGATTTCTCTCTCGGGAACATCGCCTGCTTAGTTATTCAGATGATTATTTGATCCATTTCTCTGTTTAATATCTTAAACAGGATTTTTTCTGCTAAAACACACCAGAGTTCCTGATTCTCGGCCGTCAGCTGTTTAATGGACTGAAGTCAGTGTGAATCTCTGCAGCTTTAACTGATTCGACTTAGTGAGGCCACTTACGGAGGAAGTGTTCCAGGATAACCCCTGCTTAATATTTAACCTACTAAGTGGTTTTTAAGGCAGTCTGAGGGAGTAGCAGCAGCTGTTTTTAAAGGTGTTTTAATAACTAACGCTGCCTGCTGGCTCCATTATGGACTGATGAATTAAACATGGCTGCACAACAGAACAGACCACGAAACGGGAGAAGAGAACAGAGCGTGAGTCATCACCTGCAGCCAATCAGCCAATCAGCAGTGAGGGAGCTTCACCTGAGAGCTCTGATTGGACCAGAGACACAAAGCTGAGACGATGAAAGAAACAACTGTCTCCATCAGATTTAACTTTCGGTTGTTTCCAGAAACTTCGCCAATAACAGACCTTACTGAGTGATTTCCCACAATCCAACAGGACTAAAGCTCCCGAAACACTCCCTGCTCAGGTAAATCAAAAGGATGACGTCACTGACATGTAGAAGGCATCAGCAGACCTGTGTCATAACAACTCTGAAGTGGACAGACTGGTTTCCTGTCATACAGTTCACTTCTGGACTGAGCTGCAACACAAACTGAAGTCGGAGGCGCAGGTAGCACAGATAGCACAGATAGAACAGGTAGCACAGGTGTCACGAGTTGACGAGGTAAGGAGGACCCAGATGCAGACAGTACTTAAGGGGTGGAGTCTTTATTGACGCTTCCCACAGGCAGGCAGAAAACCAGGAACATGGCAAAGTCCACACAAATCCACGAGGGGACAGAACCAACACAGGTGGAAAACAACGCAGGGAAGATACACAGGAAGGAACAAACAATGATCCAGCACCAGGACAGGGAATCACACGAACTAAATACACTCAGGGGAGGTGAAGACAACGAGGCACAGGTGAAGGACAAACACAGGTGAACACAATCAGGGAATCAGGGACAGGACGTAACTCAGACAGACAGAGGAGAACAGACAGATACCAAAATAAAACAGGAAGTCTCAGAACAAAACTAAAACACAGACTAAACAGACAATGTCACAATAAGACAAGAACTCAAAAGCATAAACATACAAAACTCAGACTCTAATGACACTCCACCAAAACCCAAAAAACACCCTATACAACCCCACAACCAAAACACCAGGTAGCACAGGTTTATCACCGCTGATGTGTTAAGTTTTCAGCTAACAAGATTAATCGTCCAGTCCATTAAAACATTCATGAAAGCAGTTGATTCTGTTGGAACCGCAGTGGCAAATTTTCTTGTTTTAAGAAAATATGACTTAGTTAATTTAGCTACTTTGAAGTTAAAGTTATCAGTTTCTGTAGTTTTCAAATACATGTAGCAGAGAAACAGTAACAGAAAATGGAAATACTCAAGTATGTCTTTCTTTTTGTTTCTCTCTTTCATTCAGATTTATTCTTTTTTATAATCGTTCTCACTTTGTTACTCAGCTTTTATAAACTGCGATTTAAATCCCTTTACTTCATGTTTGTCACCAGGTAGAGACCGTCTCTGTCGTCCTTGACCGGCCGTGCCCCTCCTCGGAAGCTGGATGTGAATTACCAAGCAGGTAATTAATCTTAATTAGTGAGGAGGCAACTCTCTCTGTGTGGCGGCAGACAGCTGGACTCTCTGCTGATGCCTTGCTCCAGGGCACCCAGGACACCCAGGACACCCAGGACACCCAGTGCACCGAGGACACCCAGGTCACCCAGGGCACTTAGGTCACCCAGGGCACCGCCGCTGCTGCTGCTGCTGCAGCCGCTTGGATAAACCCCTCAAACTAAACAGGGAAGATGATGTTTGTCCTCTTATTTTAATAGAACCCGTGTGACTGTTTCTGATTAGGTTCAGGTTGAGGTGCTGGTTCTGGTTGAGGTTGTGGTCCAGGTTGAGGTGCTTGTTCTGGTTGAGGTGCTGGCTCTGGTTGAGGTGCTGGCTCTGGTTGAGGTTGTGGTCCAGGTTGAGGTGCTGGTTCTGGTCGAGGTGCTGGCTCTGGTTGAAGTTGTGGTCCAGGTTGAGGTGCTGGCTCTGGTCGAGGTGCTGGCTCTGGTCGAGGTGCTGGCTCTGGCCGAGGTGCTGGCTCTGGTTGAGGTGCTGGCTCTGGTCGAGGTTGTGGTCCAGGTCGAGGTGCTGGCTCTGGTCGAGGTGCTGGTTCTGGTCGAGGTCAGCAGTGTGTTTCAGCAGCTAGTTTGATCGCAGTGTTGGAGTCACACTATTAGACTGATGGAACTTATTAACAGTTGTCAGTGATTAAGAAGATGCGAGAGACTAATAACAGAGCGTTCACACCAGGAGCACATCGGCCACGACAGGTCCTTCAGATATCTACGATGACACTGGGCGTGCCCACTTTCCATTAAAGACGAACAGATTACAGCTAACTAAGCAAAGAAAGACACACAGCTCTGAAGACGTAACGACACGTTCAACATGGGAACATTGAGAAATAATTTACTGCGAAATGACATCAAACACATCAACACAGTTCAGGATCTGAGCTCTGTGAAGCGAAACCAGGACTTTCCATGATTAGTATATTGCAGCCCATCGTGCTGCTGGTGATGCTGTCCTCGCGCTGCGTTTTGTGGATCAGGTCTTATAATCCTCGCCTCTGTTCGGGTCGGTCTTTTGTGAAAGTGTAAATATTCGTGTCAGGTTCAGGTGGGTTTTTCCACAGGTGTGTTTCAGATCTGTCTGTCGCTTCATTAAACTGAGGTGATTAAACAGCTGATTTTCTCTCTGCACGAGAGTAGCTTGGTTACCCGCTACGATACTAGTGAAGACCTGGACCCCTCCTTCCATGCTGGACCTCCTCCACATGGACAACTAACAGAAACCTCCCTGGACTCTGCCTGATCAATGGCTTCTGTTAGAAACAGAGATTTAAAATATTAAAATGAGGAGACGAACTCTGAAGGAAACTTCTTTAAAGTTGTTTTAGATGAGAGAATTCTGAAGCTGTGTGATTGACAGCTGGAAACAGACCAATCACAAGCTGACCTGAGGAAATAAAGGAGAATCAACCGTGAATGTGACGGACATTAAACCACAATATGTTCACACACACACACACACACACACAGTGCAGGATGATTGACAGAGCTAATTAACAGCAGTGTATGCAGATCAGCCCTGAGACGCGGATTCCCTGTCCGACGCACACACACTGTAACACACACACACACATTTAAATAACATTAAACCTGACCGCAGACTCAGCATCTCGCCGACCTGTAATAACAGTTGATGATGACGACGATGATGAGGATGTTGAGTCTGACACTGATGATGATTGATTGTGTTTCCATGGCGACCGGCGCGCAGGTTCGTTTGGTTTTAACTGCGATGACGAGTAGCTGACGGCTCGTCAACAGACACCTGTCCGTCCGTTAGTCCGTCCAGAGGCGACGGACCGATCCCGGTCGTAGCTGGCCGTGAACGAGCCTCCTCTCCGTGGACCTGTTCACAACGCCGTGACGTTTGGAGAGGATTTTATTGACCTGTTACATGTTGAAACTATCACCAAATACAAGCTACAAAACCTTTCACAGACGCTTAGACGTCTTCTCTGCTCTGCTATCAGCGGCTCCATGAAAACTTCATGTTCAAACTGCGAGCGGCCGACAGCGGCCCGCTGGTGAGCCGCCGATGTTTCCACGGTGACGGCGTCACAGAAGCTCTGAGTCGTACGGCGTCAGAAACCAAAGAAGCCCAGGGACGCTTCAGACACGGACGTGTGCAGTAGTTGTTGGGATCCTTGTTCCCAGAAACAGCAGATTCAGCGCCTGCCGCAGACTGGAGCCGCTTTCTCTCCGTCGCTGTTGCTTTCTTACTTCTATTTCAGTTTTCAGTGACGGCTGGTGGAAAGCTCGCGAGCCACATGTGCACTGACATTTGTGAGCATCGGGTCTCTGACTGTGTTCAAAGCTGCAGCGGGTCGACCGTCTCCCCAACACCACAGCTGGATCCAGATCAGCCTCAGCCTCCCTGACATTTAACAGGGCAGAGGGCAGAGGTCAGAGGTCAGAGTGCTGTCGTCTGTAATCTGAATAACAAGTTATATATTCAGATCAGTGTGCGTGAGGGGGTTCGGGAACACTCACCTTGTGGGGACCTGCTCCGTGTGTGTTTTCGCAGCTTGTTCTTCTTCTGTGATCTTTATTCTGGCAGCAGGCGCTGATGCTCTTCCCTCTACACAAACTCTCAGCTAAACCAACAGCGTGCTGTGTGACGGTGCTGTTTGTGTACGCCGGCTCATTAGCGTCGTGGAGTCCCAGTTAATGAGTTTACTGTATGAGCTCGTTAGCTTCGAGGGCCTTAACGAGGCCCCGGCCTTGAGACTAACGGGCTGGATGTCACGCTAATGATTTCATTACTTAGCGATACAGGCAGCGCCAATATCAGCTCGTTAGCATCAAAGTGTCGTAACGAGCTGCTGAGTGTGTTTACAGGAACAGTTTGAACTCTAATTGTTTAATTGTATGTTTTTAGTGTGTAAACGTTCTCTGGGCTGCCGGTCGCTCGTTAGGCTGGTCACGAACCTCCCGGCCAGTTTAATACAAAGTGAACAGAAACTCTGCGGAGGGACAGAGTGTGACCTGTTGAGTTCAGGACAAGTGATGACTGAGCGGCTGGGGGTCGGCACAAAGACTGAGGCGTCAGAAACCTTCCAGTGCTGGTGAGGAGGCGGTCAGAACAACGTCTCGCTCCAGTCTCGGCTGTGGTTCGGGTTGTTGGAACATGGAGCCAGAGTCACCGGCTGAAGCGGCTTTGTTTCGGGTCACACTACCTTTGCTTGCTCATACAGACCTACGCTCCTGCCAGGTCCCTGCGCTCTGCAAAAGAACGACGCCTGGTGGTACCATGCCAAAAAGGAATAAAATCACTCTCGCGCACCTTCTCTGGATCCGTTCCTCATTGGTGGAATGATTTGCCGGCCTCTACAAGATCAGCAGATTCTGTAGCCGCCTTTAAAAAGCACTTGAAAACGCATCTCTTCCACCTGACTGACAATCACTAACTCTTCTTCCTTTCTACCTCTGCTATAAAAAAAAAATAAAAAAAAGAAACCCTTCCTATCGTTAGCTTTGTATCCTGTGCTGGGCTTTAACCAGACTCGTTTTTGATGCACTTATGCTTTTTGTTACCTTGTGTTGTTATATTGCTTCCATTGTCTTCCTCAAATGTAAGTCGCTTTGGATAAAGGCGTCTGCTAAATGACTAAATGTAAATGTAAATGTACCTTGCTGGTGAGGACGAGCCCTACTCTGCTTCTGATTGGCTAGTATTTCTTACCTGCATGTGCGCCTCCCAGCAAAGCTCAATAGAAGTGAGATGCCAGAACATGGCCTCTATGGTTTATAACGCTGAGCTCTAGACCCCACGCCGCACCAGATAAACCTGAGTCCACCTGAAACCAGCAGCTTTTGTACAGTAAGAGGCCTCCTCGGCCTCTAGTTCCTGACGTTAGCTGGAGGTCCAGACCCGAGTGTTTTCTCTGGTGGAAGATACTGGTTTTGTCTTGCCGTTCTATCATTGACTGAAAGGGCTCCTGTGAAACAGCTGTTTGTACTGTTTGGGCGCCCTGGGGGAGACGGTGCACAGATGGAGGACATCGGTGGATCAGGTGGAAGACTTATAAATAACACGTGTCATTGGATGCACGTTGGTACATGTAGTTCATGTGTTGCCATTTAGTTGTGTTTTCTCTGCGTCTCTCTGCGATGCCTGAAAAGTGCCCGGGTCTGTCCGTCCCTCAGGACAGAAATGACCCAATCAAGACCCTTAAAAGCAAAGATCTCTGGACCTCCTGGAGGTTCACGTTGAAGCTCCAACAGGGAGTTTGTTTGCTCTCCGCTGCCAGTCAGAGCGGTGGGTTCTCATATGTTACGTTAGAATCACCTGGACTCACAAACAGAATAAATCTCAGCTGGTTTTGTGTTCACTCTGTAGTTTTGCCTTTTTACTCAAGCAGAGTGTCTCTCTCTCTCTCTTCATCTCTGTAATTGACTCCCTCTCCTCTCTCCTCCCTCATTCCTGTCTCTTCATCTCTCCGTCTGTCTGTTTTTAGCTGCAGGGCTCTCTCAGCATTGTTTCTCTCTCCGGCTGATTGGCTGCTGAATTACAGAGGGAATCACTGTGATTGGCAGCTGAGAGCGCAAAGTAACAGCTTGGCAGCAAGAACACAAGACTACTAATTGCTGAGGAGTGTGTGTGTGTGTGTGTGTGTGTGTGTGTGTGTGTGTGTGTGTGTCGTTAGATGATGTGACGATCATGTCATTCCCAGCGGTCATCAGAGAAGATTAGCTGCTATCGCCGGGGGAAACACACGCGCACACACACACACAGAAACACACACTCATCATGTTTCCGACACTTTATTTTCTTCGTCTCCAGGGGTGGACAGAATAATAGGAACGGCCGCTGTGTTCACATGGAGACTTTTTGTTCCGTTAAATCCAGAATCAGAGTTCAGTCTGGATCTAAATGTTTCGTGTAAACATCTTTTAGAATAAACTGGTTCACTCTGACAGTCGTGGAATGTAAATACGTACATTTACTCAGGTACTGTACTGGAGTACAAATTTGAGGTAGTTGAGGTATTACTACAGGATGCAGAGTGTGTGTGTCTCATTAATTATCTGGAACAGCAGGTAATCAGGTCAGGGCTCCCTTCATGCTATTTCGCTGCTACTGTATCTGATCGATTGTCTGACCTGCTTGCGGACTGGTAGAAGGTCGCACTAACGGATCTGAAGGTGCAAATGAGTCTTGTATTAAAACAATTCTGCACAAATGAATTATCAGACAACTTCCCCTGAGTTCTGTCTCAAGTTTGACTTTTATAGTTTACATCAAACCCTTCACATGATAAATCTGCTGTAGAGGACAATGCAATGACATTTACATTGCAATGAGTCTGAGCTGATCACACCTTCACTGTGAAGCTGCTGCTGACATGATGATGCGGTCTGCTTTCAGCCCGTGAAGCTGAAGTCTAATGAACTTAATAAATCAGTTCGATGGATCAGTTGTCGTGTCTCATCTCGGAGTTCAACGCAGAACATACATGTCAGCATGAGCCGTGTTCTGCCAAACGACGATCAACAGCAGCTAAAAGTGTTTGATTCTGAATCAACCGAAACCGTGTTTCCACTGTTGAACGTCTTCACACGAGCAGCTGAGGAAACGACGCCAGACGGAGTGACGGGGGGGCGGGTTAGTTTGAACTGAAGTGAATGTGTTGTTGCGCAGGAACCCGGGTCTTTGGGTCGGATCTGCTGTGACTCAGAGTTCTGGATGTCCTGCGGGCCCGACCCGAGGGGCTGGACCATAAAGACTCTGGCTGTGAGGAGGACTTGGATCAGAGTTTCAGATCCAAATGATCAGCTGCAGCAATCAATATAATGTGAGACCAACTGTGTGAAGACACTGAGACTTCATGTCTCTCAGAGCTTAATGACAGTTCAGAAACACATTTTTAGTTCTTCACTTTCAAATTTCGTTTTGTCTTTATTTTATTTTTTTGGGACTTTTTCGAATGATGAAAAAAGTGGAATTCCCCTTTAAGACTTTTCCCTGTAGGACAGAAACATGCTTCAATCACACACTGGTCATCTGTGTGTGTGTGTGTGTGTGTGTGTGACGTGATTGATGATTGGAAGCAGTTCTGATGTATCAGAGAACTGAGTTTAGAGGACGAGAGCGCCCTGAAGCATTCTGGGAAATATCACATATTCCCTCTAAAGTTGACTCTGATCAGTGTGTGTGTGTGTGTGTGTGTGAGAGACCTGTTTGATAGCCAAACTGCAGATTTACAGCATCAGTGATCCGCTGTTTAATGAATGTGAGTTAAAATGGAATAAATGCATTAGTTATGGAAACGGCGACAGAGCTCATCGTTCAGCACACAAAGCAAATCCTGACGTTTGCTCACATTCCAAACTACAGTAAAGCATTCAAAGAGTTTCAGTGTAGAACAGAGAGTAACCGGCGTCGAGAGGCAGTTTGAAAAAGAAAGAAAGGGTTCGTGACTCAACCTCGGCGTACACCAAAGACAGGAATACGTGTTCCTGTACTTCCTGTGCCTGTTCATGGTTCTGCGTCGCCGTCACACATGGACACGAACCTCATTGTACAGTTATGACTGCCCCAGGTGGAGAGCCACACCTTCAGTCCTGGACGGTAACAGGGAGCTGGTCGGTCCACAGCAGGATCTGGACCAAGGGGACGCTCACCTCCTTCTTGAGGTCGGCCGGTGGGCGCGCTGGAGGGGGCGAACCTTTGTGACCCAACTGGGGCGACTTTTTTCTCCAAGAAGAGAAGTTCTGCGAGGCGCTGGACAACGATGAGTATCTCCTCAATGAGTCGTTGGACTGATTGTGAAGCCCAGAGGACTTGACGTGAACTACATCAGAGACAATGTCTTTAGGTAGTACACAGATCTCTGTGGTCTCCCTGGCGGGAGTCTGGGAAAAGGGATGAAGTGGGCCGACGTGGAGAATCTCTCCACGACAGTCAGGACATGAAGAGGAGGCAGGTGTGATGGGGAGTCTGATGTTCAGGACAGACCTAACAGACGGTGAGAAGGCCACCAGGAGCACGGCTGGATGGCTGGATGACAGGTAAGCCGGGAAGGATGATCCACAGGAGGACCTGAGGGTGGAGGGAAACTGGGACGAACATCATTTAGGTGGGCAGCCATCTGGGAGGAGTCAGCAAAGCTTGCTTCACCTGTTTGTCAGTTCCCCTGCAGATGGGACCCACAGGCAGGTAGATCTGTTCAGGCCCTCTGGAAAGGTCCTCTGGGTTATCCTTAGACTTCGTATTATGTGTTTTTGTTTGTTTCTCTTTTAATAAATGCTTGTGTATAATTAGGAGGAACTTGCCGACCTCTTCTATGTTGAGCTCCGAGTCCTTCGCCCTGCTGGCTCATAATGCAAGGTTGGTTACAGTTATTCAGTTAATTATTAATCGGACTTCCAAACTGATGGTTAGCTATCCTTTTCCCTTGCTTTAGAGTGGTGGCCCGAGGACTTTATTGATTAATGTTATTATTGATGATTATCTTTGCGTCGTTTTAATAGCCAAATTGAATTGACTGCACACCTTTGGAGCGCTTTAACCTCAGTAGATCCCAACGAGCGCGGTTGAGCTGTGGAGGCCTTTATTTTTCTGGTACAAAACGACGACGACCGGCTCTGTTGAGAGATGGTCTGTGTGCTGTGTGATGTTTCTCTGGTCGTCCACGGACTACTGGTCCGTGACCTTTGACCTCGGCCCAGCTCTGGTGTCTACCGCCTGCTGATGTTTCCACAATCTCTGGTCGTCGATGTTCCCGACACTACAGAATCAGACAAACTGTTCAGTTAAATCATTGTTTATTCTAATATAATATGTTGATATTAAAAAGTCCTGCGCTCCTGCTTCTGATCAGAAACCTTTAAATCTGTCAGTTTGTCCTAAAGGTCGACAGCAGCTACTGAGTAAAAGCTGACGACAGGAATATAAAACCACATTATACCTGTGTGTGTGTGTGTGTGTGTGTGTGTGTGTGTGTGTGTGTGTGTGGAGCGGTGCCCTGAAGACATTAACGAGACCCATAAAAGGAAAAAATTAAAGTTTTAATGGGAGGTGGTCATCGCACAGCTGCTGTGTGTGTGTGTGTGTGTGTGTGTGTGTGTGTGTGTGTGTGCGCGGGGTGTGTCCGGAGGCTGGTCAGTTTGTCTCGTTAATGACCCCTACCACCTTAACGAGCTAACGAGCTAATAATGAGCGCTCGTTAAGACGGACAGACAGAGGGACGGAGCTCAGCCAATAAAACTCTCTCTCTCTGTAACAATCACACCTGCAATTACAAATCGAATCATCAGTGCTGTTGCTATGGTAACCTGCAGGTTAATAACAGAAGTTAAACTGTTGACCTGTGTTTACATCTGATGGCCAATCAGAGAGCAGGATTCTCTGTTGCCAAGGTGTAATTTAGTTTGGGGTTTCTCAAGGACCCTAAGGAGGTCAACAGGGTCCTTGAGAAAGGTCCTTGAGGGGATTCCAGTGGTGCTTGAGGAGCATTTGAACCTCCAGTGCCAGCGGTCCTTGAGGATGTTCCAGGGTCTTTGAGAATGTTCTATGGGTGCTTGAGTGGGTTGGAGAGGCCCTTAAGGAGGTAAAAGTAGTCCTTGAGCCTTGAACCTGATAAACTGTGCAACTAACACTAAAAGACAAAGAAAAATATTAAATCAAATAAATCTTAGAATGAAATTAAAGTTACGTGTCTGAACTAAAATGACAAAACATTTCAAACAAACCCTAATTTAAACTAAAATAATGTTTATGAATGAAAACATCTTCATCTATAAACTAAATAAAGTTGATAAGAGTACGCTCTGGGATTATCAGACGGAACAGAGGGAACGTCTGATCGCTACAATCAAAGACCACAGATGAATTAAAGATTAAAGGGACGACGCCGGCGTTAAAATTTAAACATCATTTACCATCATCATTATTATTATTATTATTCGTGGACGTAATGTGGTCAGAAACGTAATCCGACACTCAGACGCTGAGAGCTGCGCTTCATTAACCACGGTTACCATGGTAACCGCTGACACAGTCCCCATTCAAGCCAACTGGAGCGAAAATGATTTGACTATAAAGAAGAAGAAGAAGAAGAGATATAACAGGAGGCCGTGAAGCAGCGCAGGTTATAATGAGGCTGCATAATAAATAAATACCCTTCAATGGAGACTCAAAGGAAGGTTCTTCATTCAGGGCTTCACAGGGGAGACCGCCGGTCCGGCTTTCAGACCCCCGGGTTTCCTCGTCACAAACTACTTTTTCTTTCCGCTGTCCAAAAGTTGCTGATCGTTTCTATAACGGCTCGTTTCCCCGTCGTGAGAAGAGTCAACGAAGAGTCCGTCTCGGGGTTGGTCAGGTTAGGCCGGGTTCAGGCCTGGTTCAGGTCCAGCTCAGGCTTGGGACAGGCTGGACGGAGGTTACACCCCTGTATCAGACTGCTTTAGTCTTGGTTCTGGCCTGGTTTCACTTGGTTCTGGTTTAGTCTTGGTTCTGGTTTAGTCTTGGTTCTGGCCTGGTTTAGACTTGGTTCAGGCCTGGTTTAGTCTTGCTTCTGGTTTAGACTTGGTTCACACCTGGTTTACACTTGGTTCTGGTTTAGTCTTGGGTCTGGCCTGGTGCTGACCCGGTTCAGGCGTGCTGGTCGTGTTGGATCGTGAGTCTCGGCCCGTAACGAGCTCGTATCTGCGTGTGGGAGGAACCCGGAGCTGCTGAGCTGCTGGAAAACCTCGTTAAAGACGCTAACGACCTCCTGATTAAACCTTCACAGGCAGAAATCCTCCCGACTGCGATCTGAAGACGCTTCCCTTCATCCCTGGCGCTCTCTAAGCCTCTCTCCTGACAGAACGACTGATTTAATTGATTTAATCACCCACCTGAGAGAGAGAGGGAGAGGGGGAGGTTCAGCCTGTGTGAAGTTAAGGAGGAGGAGGAGGACTGAAGGTTCCTCCTTCGTCCCCAGAGGACCAGGCGGGACAGACTGTTAGCGGCTAACGCTAGCATCCCGCTGCTGTCGGTCTAATGGACTTTCCATGTTTCAGAGCCGACGGACCGGACCAGCTCCGGCCAGTCAGACGTCACACGGCTCGATAAACACACCGCTCTCCTGCTCTGAGAGCGTTGCTGCTGCAGCCCGGGCGAGGTCAGAGGTCAGAGGTCAGAGCAGCAGGCAGCAGCTGAAATCAACTCACGCTGTGAAAACTTCGATCCTTCGGCATAAATAAGAACTACGGAAGCCTGAATGATCAGTATTTAAAGTGAGTACTGAGACGTACAAGTCACGACATCAAACACAGTGCTCACATCAGGCTTAGCTTTAATCGCCAGCTCAGCTCGCCCAGAGGATTGCCGCTTCACTCAGCAGTTACTCAGAAACGCCGTCAGCTTATTAGCATTTCCCAGCATGCATTGCACTAACGATAAAAAAGGGCTGTGGCCACAGAGGGCGTCCGTTATTCTGTATCATGTGACCGGAGACGGCGCTGGTGCCTGTTCACATGGAAGAGATTGTAGGTCAGCGTAGGGACCGTCCACCATGTCCTGCAGCTGCACTCAACTGTGATTGGACGTCCTCCGCTCCGTTTCCGCCTGCAGCCTGAACAAAGGCTACGTCTGAAAACACAGTTTAGTAAAGTCGGCCAGCGTTCAGGTGGAAGCACAGTTAACAGGGTCAGTAGGACAGAAGTGTGTGTGTGTGTGTGTGTGCCCCTCTACAGCCATCTTTGTGAGGACCAGTTTGCGTGTTAGACCTTGGGAGTGAGGACGTGTTGGCCGGTCCTCACTTTCCAACAGACCTTCAAAGGCTGTTCGAGGGTTCAGACCTGCTTTCAGGGTAAATGTTACATTTGGGTTAGGGGTTAGGGTTAGGGGCTGGGGAATGCATTATATCAATGAGAGTCCTCACAAGTATAGAAGTACCCGGTTGTGTGTGTGTGTGCGTGTGTGTGTCAGACTGACCATCTGGGCGTGCTCCGTAGAGACCAGGAGCCAGCTTCTCATTTATCACCTGGACACACAAACGCTCTGCTGGAAACTGCACAGGATGAAAGCTTCTTCTTCGGTGGTGCAGGAAGTATTCAGATCTACCTCAGCAGAACCAGTCGCACTGTGCTGTAGAAGCACTCTGTCACACGGACGAGTCCTTGTGCTGAGCGTGAAGGTTTGGAGATGTGAAGCTGATGTGGCCCGAGAGTTCTGCTTCAGGTTTACGGACGTCCCAACAGAGAACAGCTGACGCCAGGCGGCGCTGAAGAACGCCGTCCAGTTTGACTCTCAGAGTTCTGCCCAAAGCTTTCCTGCTGAACTTTTAGTTCACTGCTTCCAGCCTTGTTAAAAGACACCAAACCTCCTCTGATATTTAACACGTTTTATCGATCTGAACCTCAGCAGCTCTGCAGTGTTACACAGCGGGGGGGGGATTCATTATTGAACCGCAGAGTTCGGTGACTCGCTGCCTCCGTGCAGTTGGATTAAACTGATGAAGAGTTGGCGTGGGTTCATCAGGCAGGTGGAAGCCTCCAGCTACTTTGTGAATGTAAAGTTGGTTATCAGCTGACCCCGTGACCTCGCAGCCAGCTGACGAGCACTCGCAGGTGCGTCCTCACGCGGCGCAGTCGATGCAGTTCGTTTAGCTGATGCAGAGTCTCCCCAGCGAAGTGAACCCAAACTCACAGTTCAATAAAACATTTCCTCATTAGCAGTCGACCTCTGACCTCAGCTGTTTACCTCATGAGATCCAATCAGAGTGCGTTCGTTTACGTGCCGACACCTGAGCTCCGGCGCAGCAGCAGATCGATACACTTGGAAGAGTTACACTTAAAGAAAATGCTGCAGAGGTCAGGGGTCAGCAGCCAGCCAGGCTCCAGAGGGGGCCGCTGGTTTCTGGGGCGGTTACAGGCTCCATATGTTTCCTAAAAATGACCAAAAGTTTCCTTTTCAAACAGACGTTACATGTTTTTACGTTAGGTTTGGGTTCAGCGCCAGTCGCTGCTCGAGAGAACCTTCTCATTCTGACAGACGTCTGCTTCGGGGTGCACCGCAAAGCTCGTTGCTAACTGATCCCAGCTCAGTAAACTCTTGGCCTGTTAGGTTCGTTTTGGCGACTCATTGATTAGCGCCGTTGAGCTACTCGAGGCCGCCTCGGAGCCGGCCACATATGTCCCCGGGCTGTCTCGGTCTCAGACGAAGAGGACTCTGGGCTTTATTTCAAGGCCGGGACGCCACTCTGCGTCCTGTGCTTTGTCTGGTTTACTTGTTAACATCATTACTGTGATGTGAACTTCCTGCTTTAATGCAACCGATACTCGAAGAGCCGGCTCCTTTAAGTGAACGAAGAGAGCAGAAATGTATAGTTTCATGTTCGATCCTGCAAATCACACCGAAATATTCTGAATGTCTACACTCGTGTGATTCTTGAGTTCTTTTTGACATTTCCCCCTTTTCCACCATCATGTGACAGAATATTTCTCCGTGCTGCAGGTGAAGAATCCTGCCTGTATATTTCTTGCAACAAGTAAGAAAGTAACTTTGTCGCTGAGCAGCAGAAGTGGCACCCAATGAGGATCCGGCTCCCGTCAGAGAGCCGTGACTCCAAAGGAGAGCACACAGCAGTACGGTAGGTCAGCCGGGCCACGCCGGACCTTCATCACCCTGCACCAAACACAGTGAGCGAAGAGTAGCTGTACACCTAGCTACCTACGGAAAGCTTCAAGGAAAACTTCCACTTCACGGGAACCAAGAGAGACGGGTCCTCGCGTGAACAGGGGGCCGGTCCTCGATTGTTACATCCGTTCAGTCCGTAACGGCCCACCGATCACGGGATCGGTTCAGAATCTGTGTGTTTACATTGTTACAACATTATGGAAACGTTTTGATGAAACTATAAAAGCTACAGCTTTAGCTTTTGCTGGGGGGCCAAATGTTTTCATGGGAGGCCCAGGTTTGGCCCCGGGCCGCTGTTTGCACTCCCCTGAGGTACAGGTTCAAACTCTGGGAGGAAAAATAATTCATCCTTTTGTTCTGCGTGTTGGTGTTTTTCC
Source organism: Coreoperca whiteheadi (assembly GCA_011952105.1). Taxonomy (NCBI): domain Eukaryota; kingdom Metazoa; phylum Chordata; class Actinopteri; order Centrarchiformes; family Sinipercidae; genus Coreoperca; species Coreoperca whiteheadi. The sequence goes on from CM022492.1 coordinate 24,965,608, forward strand.
AAATTATGGAAAGTCCTCACTGTTTATTAGCAACATGTTACCCTGGAGACACACACACACACACACACACACACACACACACACACACTCACGAACAATCAACTGCAGTCTCGCTGTTTTCTTATTTTCTTTAATTGCTTCTGATTTACTTCAATCAAAACAAAGTGAATTCAACACATTCAAGAGAAAAACATCTGTCTGCCTGTCTGTCTGCCTGCCTGCCTGCCTGCCTGCCTGCCTGCCTGCCTGCCTGCCTGCCTGCCTGCCTGCCTGCCTGTCTGTCTGTCTGTCTGTCTGCCTGCCTGCCTGCCTGCCTGCCTGTCTGTCTGCCTGCCTGCCTGCCTGCCTGCCTGCCTGTCTGCCTGCCTGTCTGTCCGCCCTGTGCCGT
>CM022492.1:25033231-25043615 GCA_011952105.1 Coreoperca whiteheadi
TTGAGTGCGAAGGCGTTGAGTGTGAAGGCGAAGGCGTTGAGTGTGAAGGCGCTGAGTGTGAAGGCGCTGAGTGTGAAGTCGAAGGCGTTGAGTGTGAAGTCGAAGGCGTTGAGCCCGTCGTGATGAGGAGGGGAGCAGCAGCGCCCTGGACGTGTTCCTGTGTTACCTTCTCCACTCATTTTCACAGGGACATAAAAAGTCTTAATTTAACTTACCGTCCAGCAACAGATGAGATTAGACGTCTGCCTGAAGCGCGACTGTTAGTTTGATCGAAGCCTCTGTCATCAGGTCATTTTGTTATTCCCGCTCGAGCGTTTCGGGTAGGAGGTCGTTTCTGGACCAGCGAGCTGATGAAGAGGCATTCTGGTTTGATGTTCAGGTCTTTGTCCGGTGGTGTGACTCAGCGCTCATCCCGTCTGTCCTCCATCAGTCACCTCTGTCTCTGTCATCAGTTGTGCTTTCTCCCTTGTTGTCATGGCGACTGAGGCATGTCTTGTGATGTCGTTGCAGGAGTTCGAGGCGCGGCAGGTCGCAGCCCGCAGCTCTCCTACCTATCACGCCGCGGGGCAGCCAAGCAAGAGGAAGGTGGAGTTTGAGCCGCTGTCGACCACAGCGCTGATCCTGGAGGACCGACCGCCGTATGACTACTTCCTGTTTCTCTGTCTATCTGTTTCAGCACTTCCTGTCTGTCAGCTGTGCCTCTCTGGGGGCCATTTTGTGTCCTGACAGTTTGTTTGTGTGCAGGAACCTTCCAGCCAAGTCCGCCGAGGAGACGCAGCGACACAGACAGCAGTACGAGCAGATGGTGGCTGGAGCCAAGAGGAGAGGTCTGTTTGTCTCAACCTGCCACACCTCCCACGCGGGGGGGGTTAATAACAGGGCGTTTACAGACACACACAGTTAACCCTCCGCGATGCCCCCTTTGTGTCTGTCAGAGCTGAAGGAGGCTCAGAGGAGGCAGCAGCAGATGAAGGATAGGTTCAGACAGGAGGAGGGGATCTCCAACGCCTCGCTGGTCTGGAACCAGCACATCCTGCCACACTGGGACACCATGTACGACCTCAGTGTGTGTGTGTGTGATATACCACAGCTGCTCCTGTGATGATGTCAGTGTGCCTGTGATGATGTCAGAGTGCTCCTGTGGTGTTTCAGGAGGACGAGTCGTCGTGCTCGGGACCTGTGGTGGGGGGGTTTACCCCCCAGTGTCCGAGGACGAGTCTGGAGCCTCGCCATTGGCAATGAGCTCAACATCACTGCAGGCATGGACAACATGGAGGACATGTTCTCTGATTTTATTGATCGGATTCTCTGTTCAGATTTGTATTATTGAGAACTTGAAAGTCTCCTCCTCTCTTTGCTCCTCCTCCTCCTAACCTTCGTCCTCCTCCTCTTCCTCAGACCTGTATGAGATCTTCCTCTCCAGAGCGAAGGAGAAGTGGAGGAGCGTCAGTGAGACTGAGACTGATGGTAAGAAAAACACGACTTAACTTTCTAAACTGAACCTCCAAGTCTTGACCAACTGAATGTGGAGACTCACCTGGAGATGTTTACCTGCAGACGGAGCGTCGCAGGCTGACAGTCTGGAGCTCATCACACGGGACATCTCCAGAACCTTCATCTCGCTCTGCGTCTTCCAGAAGGTGGGACAGTAGAAAAATCAGGTCCTGCATTTAAAAGCAGACGTCCGTTAAACTGGAGAGACAGGAAGTGAATTCCGACTTTTATTTCGTAGGGTGGTCCTTACCACGATCTGCTGCAAAGCATTCTGGGAGCTTACACCTGCTACAGACCTGATGTGGGATATGTGAGTCTCACACACACAGAGAAAAAGACTTGGTCTGAGGAACTTGACTGGTCTAGACTGACTTGAGACTCAACTTGGACTCGTCTAGACTGACTTGACCAGAGCTTGTTTAGACGGGGACTGGTCTGGAGCGCCTTTAGACTTGACGTGTATTTGTGACCTGAGAGTCGACTTGGACTCCTCGCAACTGACTTGGACTTGTCCCTAAAGACTTTAGAGAAGAGTCCACCACCCCCCCACCTGTCCCACTCTCTCTGGATGTCTCTCGCCCAGGTGCAGGGTATGTCCTCCATGGCAGCCATGTTGATCCTGAACATGGACGAGGTCGACGCCTTCGTCAGCTTCTCCAACCTGATCAACAGACCCTGTCAGCTGGCCTTTTACAGAGTGGACCACCAGCTGGTACGCACACGTTCTAATCACAACGCTTACCTCTCTCTCTAAGCCGGATTCTAACCTGAACCTTAAAGGGGACCTATGGTGCTCGGTCCGGGCAGACGGCTAACCGAGCTACCTAGCTAACAGCAGCTACAGCTAGCAGTAGTTAGCGGTTACTTTAGCAACAAGTAAAGCCATGCGTCCAGCACTTCCTGCGAGACAAACTGTGCATACAGAGCGGTCGACTAACTGGGCGGGTGGACGGGCGTCCCTGTACGCCATGGACGCTGCGCCTGGAGCAGAAGATGAACGAATGAGGACATCCAGCTCGGTCCGGAGCAGTCTGAAGCCCGAGCCTTTTACTTGCAGGGAGTACTTTTACATACATTTACCATACGAGCATCCCACAGTATTACATTACAATATGTCAGGAAGTAAGGAAAAGCATAATAGGTCCCCTTTAAAACCAAGTCTGAGCCTTCAAACAGCCTTTTGCACGCAGGAAACATGAAACCGCTCTGTCTGTCTGCAGATGCTCAGGTATTTCAGGGCCTTCCAGCTGTTTTTCGAGGAGAGTCTTCCAGATCTGTTCCTTCACTTCCAGTCTTCAGGTCTGACGCCCGACCTCTACCTCATGGACTGGTGAGTCTCTGAATCAAACCGCTAATATAGTGCAACAGAGTCCAGTGGAGCTCAGGGGGAAACAGCTAGCCTAGCTTAGCACAAAGACTGGGGGGGAGCGGTCCATAAATGCAGACATTAATAAACATGTAATTAAGGTAGTATTAATGGTATTAACGGGTTTTAACGGGTTTTCAGTTGAAGAGGTTTCAAGATTACAAATGACCAAAGACAGTCATCCATTAATTTATACTTTTAAGATCGTAATTTTTCTATAAATTAGTATTAACGATATTAAGGCTTAAAGTTACACATAATTAAGGACGTGGCTGCTTATTCGGGCCGCCTCAGCGTCAGGACACCGCGTCTGTCGGTGGTCCTGGACCTGTCTCCGTCCTGGACCACATGATGAAATGTGTTTTCCAAAAGGTTTAACTGTTCCTCTGACGTACTGAGGTCAGTGGAAAGGTGCACACGAACACCACAGGCTGTTCACTCCTACTCACCCCCCCAGGATCCTGTCTCTCTACACGAAGCCCCTCCCTCTGGACGCGGCGTGCAGAGTTTGCGACGTTTTCTTTCGCGACGGGGAGGAGTTCCTGTTCAGGGCAGCTCTGGGGATCCTGAGACTCTACCAGGACGCCCTGCTGCACATGGACCTCATCAGCATCGGTGAGCGACCGTTTCCTCGGTGACCTCGCTCACACAGCGACCAATCAGCTTTCAGGAGCGTGACACACCTGCCGCTGACTTCCCTTAAATAAAAGACTTGTTAGTGGACTTGGACTCGTCTTTGAGACAGGTGTAGGTACTGGACTGACTCAGGAAAACTGTTTGCTTCTGTCCTCCTGCAGCTCAGTTCCTGTCCCGCCTCCCCGATGAAGAGCTGCTCGCTGATAGGCTGTTCTCCTGCATCTCAGCCACGCCCATGCTGAGTGGGAACAGGAAGTGGAGTCAGGTGAGTCACCTGACAGACAGACTGATCCCTCTGAAGGAAACGTAAAGATAGTAACACGCTGTTTCCTGCCTCAGGTTCTGTCCTCCTGCAGAGAATCAGAGGGGAGCTGATTCAGAGTCTGTTTTTATGTGTTTCATGTGCTTCATGTTCTGGGTTCTACGGGGTCAAACTGCTCAAAACACTACGGGACAAAAAGCCGACGTCAGAGACGGATTTCAGTTTTTATTTATTTCGACTTTATGAAATAAAAGAGTGAAAGATGAACGAGTTAAAGGAGCTGTGAGCGACGTTCACTGCCGCTAGATGTCGCTCAGCATCTCCACAACAAACACACACCGCACCAGACTCAATTGAGAAAAACAGCAATTTTACCTGGCAGATCATCGTAACACACGCTTCATTCAGCCTGAACGGGACCAAATGAAACTCAGCTGTTAGACTTGAACTGTTCCACCCATCAGCAGCTTGGAGTCCTTCATCCGCCGCGTTAGATGAGAAGAGAACCGGCCGACATTTATCTCTCAGGAGGACCTCACGCAGGACAGCAGAGAGGCTGCGATGACATCACAGGCGGAGTGTGACCTCACCCTCTGCTCAGGACGCAGTCGCTCCACCACGTCTTCACCTATATTAATGTTCCCAGTCTCAGAAAGCTCGAAAGCTCTGGGAGAGAAGACGGACAGTAAGACCCTGCAGCAAAATGTAGAAATAATGTTGAATGACCATTTAATTAAAATCAGTTTTGATGTTTTGTTCATGTGTCGACTGTCGGCTGCAGACGGTTTCATCTTTGTTTCACCCGTCCCAGACTTCATTAGAATTTATGAAACACTTCCATTGAGTGTGTTTAGTGAGGGGACAGCAGTCAGCGCCGAAGTTCCCCGAAACACACGGCGGGTAAATGAAGAAGCGACTGGCTTCTCTGTCCTTTATGAGGTCCTGTAGAAACTAACCAATCCGGGCCGGTGAAGTGACGAGGCGGCTACTGTGTTTTAATAAATCGTGTGTGTCTTCTCTTCAGGGCCTCTTTCCTCTATTAAACCATGACGTAATAAACAGTCCCGTCACTTCCTGTTGTTCAGGCTGTTTTTCTTGAACCTTCTTCACAACAAAGAGCTCTAATAACAGTTTAGGGTTCAAATGCCTCGTGTGTCTGTTGCTGCTTTCCCCAGTAAAACCCACGTCCTGGTTCTTCCAGAGAACGAGTCTGCGGGGACGTCCCGGCTCCCCGCGGGGTGTCTGTGACCCTCTGTGTCCTAAACGTTGTTACTGATGGTAAGGAGCTCAGGGCTCCTTCTGTTATACGTAGAAACAGTTTCAGGGTCCAAATGTAAATGACCTCTTTGGTCCCCATTTGAACGAACCGCAGAGCCCAGGTGTGTCCCCACAGATACTGTGACACCTGCTGGCTCCCTTAGGAAAGGATCACCTGCACATTCTGAACTGAGCCTGGATCCCTGACAGGCTGATTGTTAGCCGCTCCTGCGGACACATGGTCCACCTGATGTGTAGTGTACCTGGACCTCCCGCCGCTGGTGTCGCTGTTCCGCAGAGGAGGACTTGGTTCCGGGCTTCTGTCTCCGGGTTATCGATCTGAACCCGGGAGACACGCGTGGGGCACCGAGCCGCGACTCTTCCACCAGAACTCCGAGGGTTGGATAAAGGTTCGGGGCGAAGCCGTAGAGGTTCTGCCGCCATGGGTCCGGTGAGTCCACACTGTTGAAGTCACTGAACGGAATCTGCTCGTTGGGTTTAATAATGTTTCTGTACCGTCCGGCACCAGACTCCATAGAGAAATGTGCGAGTTTAAGTTTCCGTGTCTACTTTCCCAGCGTTCACACAGTAGCGCTCTCAAAGAAAGAGAAACAGTTAACTACCACAGTTTTTAACACTTAACATGTTACTATCCGTTCGGTCAGAGCTTCATGTTCTCACTGATGAACCTGCTGTTGGTTTAAACCAAACTGCCTCTCGTGATAGCTCTCAGCAGTCCCGCGCCAGACTCCACAGAGAAATGTGCGAAGTTAAAGTGTCCGCGTTGACAGGGAGCCCCTCACTGTGTTGAAGAGGCCGTGAAGCATGTACTGACCCTGCCTTTGTCCTCTAACACACCCGGCATCCGCATCATCACCCAGGGAGTGCAGTTCTGAATGAACACAGCTAACTGGAGCCAGTCAGCTGTTTGAAAGACAGCTGTATAATGACATTAATTATACTAAAAGGTTTCTGATATTTTTAAAAGATTTGATTGGTTTCATTGTTTCGAGGATTTTATTGTTGGTGCAAATATAAGCGTATCTCATTCAGTAAAGAAAACAGGATACGCAGTTGGCTTCTGGGAATGTGTTGTTGTGAATGAAACCCGTGCTAACAAGATGAATACATTGACATTGGAACATGTTTCAGCGTCTGTAATCACCCCGACAAACCGAGTTATTTAATACGTCAGCTTTAACCTGAAGTCCCTTTGATCCTGTCTGTAAGTCCGTATTCCTTGGTGCTGAGGTTTCCTGCGCTTCCTTCCTCCCTGCAGCCTCGGTCGAAGAAGCGTCGGCCGACGTTCCGCCGCCTGCTGAAGACGAGCGGCGTGAAGCTAGAGAACAAACTGAAGAACCGTCAGCTGAAGCAGCAGAACGTCGCCAAGAAGCAGCGGAAAGAGCAGAAGAAGCTGAGGCAGGCGGTGAAGGACGCCGCCATCAGGACGCCCCGCCCACTGGAGACGTACAGGAAGAGACCCGGTGAGAGGTCTTCTCACGTCTCCAAGGAGACCAAGTCAAGTAATAATAGATTCACCCTAGAACCACCGGGGACGCTCAACGTTCCCGCCACCCTGGTTGCCTAGCAACGCCCACGTTTTGATAAGCAGGCTGCCACGTCACGAGCTACAGAAACTGTATTTGATAGAAACATCAACCGTAGCAGAAGGACGCAGCAGAGTTATTATCCAAACTGAGCTTTGAACCTTTCCGCAGTGTTCGACAGTAACAGTCATTTAAACGTGTTAGTTGTTCAGTGGTTTGTCTGTTGTAGCCTGCAGTTCATTGATGCACTTGGTCTGTAATGGAGGAAAGCAAATGATAATCAATAATCACACAAACTGAATTTTAGTTAAGTGTTACTTGACCAATTAAGTGCTTCGCTGACTCGGGGGGTAAAATCATCAGAAAGGATCTCGATTGTTTCCCATCAAAGTGAACAGAAGGCTGCAGGACTGAACGAGCCGTTCGAGTGCAATTATTCATTTATACGAACTCATACTAACTCTTCCTTTTAATGAACGTGTGAATAAGCATAATTAATGACCGCGTAGCGAAGGTTCGACAGCTCGTTTTCCTCCTGAAAACACACTTCAGGACTATTTTCAGTTGAGCGAAATGAAGCGGACTTCGGGTCCCATAATGCACTGCTCAGTTGGCCTCATGGTTGGATGAATGTCTCTGACAGAGGAAGAGGAGGATGAGGAGGAGTTTCTGGAGAGCCTGCCGACAGACATGATGGAGGACGAAGACCTGCAGCAGATGACGGCGATGGCTCGACAGGCGTCCTTCGTCACCAGAGACCTGTCGTCATGGTAACGCCAACACAAACACACCTTAATGTTGTGGAACAAAGCCGGAAGTCTGTCGTCACTGTTGTTATGTGCTTGTGGAAAAGTTTTGGTGCGTTTGAGCGCCGATGTAGATAACGAACGTACTGAGTGACTGAGGTGTGTTTGTTTCGTGTGGCGGCGCGTCCCAGCGGGCCGGTGCACGGCGGCAAGAAGCGCAGCTCAGAGGTGGTTCGAAGTTACGAGAAGGTTCCCAGGAAGATGGCGAGGACGGAGGAGAAGGAAGTCATCCACCTGCTGCCAATCAAAGACAAGACGGGAGTCATCCCACAGAGCATGGAGAGAGGTTCGAGCCGCACTATTGGTAGGCGATCGATCTGATCGGTTATCTGTGTCCGATGAGTGAACGTCACTTCTGCTCTGTTTGTTTGTAGTCGTCACAAAGCAGCCGGAGGAGGAAGATGAGGAAGAGGATGCTGCTGACGAGCCGGAGGAGCTTGAAGACGGTATGAATGACCTTTGACCCTGAAACCTACTTTATAGATGAAGCCTGTGAGGTACAAAACACGACCGAAACGTTAGTTTTATTTGGCATCTTTCATAGCCAGTGCTTTACGTTAAATAGTATAGTACTAATAGTAGTAGGTAATATTTAGATTATTTACAGACATGCATAAACTTTCCATGAAAAAGGCCCAAAAACCAGTTGAATAAAATCACTTCACGTGTAAACAGACTGGAAGCTTTAAAGCAAAAATGAACCTGGAGTCTGGCTGATAATCTGCTCATGTTTATGTGCTTTGGATACAGAATATATACTCTGTGTAACTCTTAACCCTGTAATGTGTCCTCCTGTGCAGCGGGGGAGCCAGAGAGCACTGCAGTGCTGACAGCAGAGCAGAGAGAGCAGCTCAGAGTCCACAAGATAAATGAGAAGAAACTGTGCATCGCCAGCCTGGGATCAGCCATCATGTCAGACCCCTACAGTAATGTAAGGCTGGACTGCTGATCTGGGATCAGCCACACAGAACCAAATAAAACTGTTGAAGACAAATGTTTAACAAAGCGTGTGTGTGATCAGATGAAGCGGGTGAAGGAGCTGCGTGGCATGCTGATGGAGTCTGACCCCTGTGTGGCGGTGACGGTCAGGAAGCTGGTGATGGTTTCTCTGATGGAGATCTTTAAAGACATCACCCCCACCTACAGGATACGACCTCTGACCCCCGCAGAGAAGGCCACCAAGGTAACCAGCATGTTTGTGTGCTCTGGCCTCATCTGCTTGTTTTGCGTGTGTTAGTCAATTATATTTTATTAACGTTTGTCTCTTTTATGCAGCAGTGGCAATAAATTAGATTACAAACAAACAGATATTTATAAATACAGAAAGACGTTCAGACTTTTAAGTGGACAGAAGGGAAATTTAATTTACAACATAGATCTGAGAATCAAAAATGAATTTCCAAGGTTTCTGGCTGAAGTCCAAAACATAAACGCAAAGTGACCTGTTTCATAAGACGACGTATTTTACATTTATCATTCATTTATCGATGGACTTAGGACTTGATATAGGACTTGACTTGGGACTTGACTTGTGACTTCATTGGGACTTGACTTGGGACTTAATTGGAACTTGACTTGTGACTTAATTGGGACTTGACTTGGGACTTAATTGGAACTTGACTTGGGACTTAATTGGAACTTGACTTGGGACTTAATTGGAACTTGACTTGGGACTTAATTGGAACTTGACTTGGGACTTAATTGGAACTTGACTTGGGACTTAATTGGGACTTGACTTGTGACTTAATTGGGACTTAATTGGGACTTACTTGGGACTTGACTTAGGACTTGACTTGGGACTTCATTGGGACTTGACTTGGGACTTCATTGGGGACTTGACTTGGGACTTCATTGGGGACTTCATTGGGACTTGACTTGGGGCTTCATTGGGCCTTGACTTGGGCCTTGACTTGGGCCTTGACTTGGGACTTGACTTGGGACTTGACTTGGGACTTGACTTGGGACTTGACTTGGGACTTGACTTGGGACTTGACTTGGGACTTAACTTGGGGCTTCATTGGGACTTGACTTGGGGCTTCATTGGGACTTCATTATGCCTTGACTTGGGACTTCATTGGGACTTCATTGGGCCTTGACTTGGGACTTCATTGGGGCTTCATTGGGACTTGACTTGGGGCTTCATTGGGACTTCATTGGGACTTCATTGGGGCTTCATTAGGCCTTGACTTGGGACTTCATTGGGACTTCATTAGGCCTTGACTTGGGACTTCATTGGGACTTCATTGGGACTTGGTTGCCTGCAGAGGGGATCCCCTGTTTTCATTGGAGGACGCTGCTTCATTGCGCTTCAGCCTTTAGACGAGTTACTCACTGAAAACAGCAGAAATGCAAATCAGCCTTTAGACGAGTTACTCACTGAAAACAGCAGAAATGCAAAATACCAAAACGTGAGTGTGAACTCAACCATTGATGTTTCTCATGTGTTTGGTTGGTTTGTTCTGCAGGTGAAGAAGGAAACTCAGCAGCTCAGAGAGTTTGAGGAAGGTTTGGTCAGCCAGTACAAGTTCTACCTGGAGGACCTGGAGCAGACCATCAAAGGTACACAACCACATCAAAGGTACACAACCACAGCAACACACAAATACTGTACATACACCAAACATGTCATAAGAGAAGATACAGGTACGACGTCAGTGTGTTTACCCTCCACCTGTAGACTGGAAGCAGACGAAGAAGAAGCGCAGTCAGGCAGTGGGTTTCCAGTCGTACCTCGGCCTGGCTGAAGTGGCCATTCGTTGCCTGTGTGAGTTGCTGCTCGCTCTGCCTCACTTCAACTTCCACAACAACATCATCGTCGTCCTCGTCCCGCTGATGAACGACCCCATCAAGAAGGTGAGAGACACTGTTTCAGTGTGCCGCTGCTCAGGTGTCTGTGTGTGTGTTCCATGTGTCAGGTGTGTGCTGTACTGCTGCTCAGGTGTGTGCTGTGATGCGTTCAGGTGTCTGTGTGTGTTCCAGGTGTCAGGTATGTGCTGTGATGCGTTCAAGAAGCTCT
>CM022492.1:25053670-25059343 GCA_011952105.1 Coreoperca whiteheadi
AATAGGATTGTTACATGATCCAGGAGCGAGTTTCTGTGTCCAGTAACATTCAGGAGATCCGTTAAAACATTTGAAATGAGAAAACACAGAATGAGGACAAACACAAGAACCAGCAGCTCGTCACTGAGCTACTCTATTGCTCAGCTGTGTACAATGTTGAGTGGCTCTTTCTGACCGGCTGAGCGAGTATGTCTGGGCTTTACTGCCCTACATTGGCGAATGGGAGAGTCTAAACAGCCACAAAGAGTGCTCTCCACAACTACAGTTCCAAAGCAAAACGTTTATATCGCCTGACGCTCACCTTAGCGCATTGTTTCCACTCCCATGTCTTCGGTGTTAAATGTAGACCCTGTTGAGTGAATAAAAAAGAGGACAGATCAGTATGGTAGAGGAACTATTAATCCTTTTTAAAGTCTGTTTTTCCAAGTCATATCTGTATTTCAATAGAATTGAATGGATCATATTGTTTTGTAGTTCTGATAGGTTAGATCTGTGTAGGTGAGCTTATTCAGTATAATGTCAATGATTGTGTGTACTAGCGCATGCCGACATAAACCCACCTTGGTGTAGTGAGCAATCGCTTCAGCCTCCTGTTTGGTGTGAAAGTGGTGAAAATCAGCATAGCGATGATGAAAAACCTGACAAATGCTTTTGTCTGTCTCTGATAAATTCTGCAATCCCTGTTGGAACAACTCCTCAGCCCTGAGCGACAAAGAGATAATGATGATGGATTCATACAAAGTCCAAGAACAGAAAGACAGAACGTCACTGTAGCTGCGTAAACAGACAGAGTACCTGATTAAATTCTTTTCCTCTCCATACAGCAGTGCCAGATCAGCAATTGCGAGGACAAATTTAGTCTTTATCTTGACGGCTTCGTCCAGGTGTTGAATACACAGACGCCTCCACTTCTTCACCTCTAGTGTAGTGCAGTAGAACATAATTTAGCTTAGAGTTGTACATATTATTGGACATCAAAGCACCATTAGACCTACATATGTGTGCGTTTACTTTGTTTGTTGAAGAGCTTGATGCTCTGTTCAGCATTCTTCTTTTTCTTGTAGCATATAGCCAGCTGGTGGTGGATGAAAGCTGACTGGTTGGTCCTCTTCAGCGCTCGCTTCAGCAGATCAATAGACCGCTCGTCCTCACCCTGGAACATGGACACATACATTCAGTTCATTTTTAGGTCCGAAACAAAAGAAGAACCATATTTAGTCCACCCTTCCATCAGATCAATCCAACAGGATTCACTTCGCTGTATTAAGGGCAACCAGCACCCCCTACTGGTGTCTCCCCAGGAGGGAAACTCAACATTAGGCAATGGAGATGTGGGGTCACCCCAAGCAAGAATATGGTGTAGTTGCACAGGGGGGCAAAGGCAGAGTCCTTGACAGACTGACCCCTGGCAACATAAACTGGGACCTGTTACTGTATGTGGAATGTCAGCTCTTTGGTGGTGGAGGTTGTGGAATACCAACTAGATACAGGTGAGCTCTACTTTATACACTAGCAGCTCTGGAACCCAACTCTTAGATAGAGGCAGAACTACAGTATATCCTTTATCAAAGCTATCCATAGACAGGATCCCTTGGATTCCCACTTCAGTGCAACCTAACATCTCATAGAGGAAGGCTAAGACGTCCTGGACAGAAGTTGTGTCCAGCCTTCTTGAAGTCCCTGGATGGGGTCCTGCAGGTGGCTCCAACTGGAGACTCCATATTTCAGTAGGGGGGCTTTGACACTCACATTGATGAAGACAGAGAAACCAGGAGGTGTAAACTGTGAGGCCTGCCTGAATTCAACCATATTGGTGCTTTCCTATTGTCCATAAGATATTTAACCCCCAACTCCTCAGGAAGTTTTTCTGTATCCAGGGAGAGGTTGGGGACAAAGAATCAAAGTGGGCCATGTTGACAGCCTACATTGCAGAGGCAGCTGTAGAGTTGTAGTCAGAAAGCTCTTGATGATACCAACAGTCAGATGCTGTGCTGATCCTGATGTTCTGGTTGTACTGGCCTGCCATGACTAGCACACCTCAGTGTCATCTAAAGGTCAGGGACAGTGCCTTCTACTGGAAGAGTCTTGGGACATCGTCCATCCAGTCTAAATGTGCTTGGGGACTTGAAGAAGGCTTACGAATTTCCATGTTCACATCCTTTGGGGTGCTGTGAGAATATGTTGGGCTGAGGCTGTTGCTCAAAGCCATCCAGTGGGTGTTGGGATCTGCCAAGTTATGCATTGTCAGCAGTTCTGTTTGTGATCAATAAGGACAGAATCTCAAGGCCTCCAGGTGAATGAGGTGGTTCAGCATCTGATCAGGATGCTTCTGGACCTTGCAAGGATTATATATTCCATCTGGCCTGGGAATGTTTCAGTATAATCCAGGAAGTGCTGGAGGACATGAAGAGAGGACTTCTTGACTAATTTGTTTAGCCTGCTGCCATTGTGACTAAGACCCAGATTAAATGGACCAATGGATAAATGAATCAGAGTAAGAATTTTGTTCAGCTTAACTGAGAGTAAGTCAGACCTACCTGAATGCGAAGATATTTGGCTATATAACGCATGACATGAGGGTTGTCAGGACCGATCTTCAGTGCTCTCTCTACCAGGCCTTCAGCCTCTTGGTCTTTCTGGTGGTCAGTCAGCTTCAAAGCCAGCATCGACAGGAGAACGCCATCATCAGGATTGATCTCCAGGGCTCGGCGAAGCTGTTTGATGGCCGGTGACTCCCTATCTTCTTGGGATGTTTCTAAAACTCTCTGCAACTGAAACTTCAGTTAGTTTCTGGTTTTAAATTCCTGGGCTAGAAATCTTCTCTCAGCTTTCAAGTCAAAGAGAACCTTAGTCACTGACACTTAGAAACATGTTGACATTTAATTATCTTATTGAATATTCAAATCCCTGATGGACCACTCAAGTCAATGTGCCTGTTTAGTGTAGTCAAGAGCTATATAGCTTTAGTTTTGTTCACTTTCATCATGTTTATTAGAAAACTGACCGGTTCTGTGCGATAGAGGGCAATAGCGCAGCCAGCGTTCCACTCGCTGTCATCAGGCTGCACCTCTAACGCTTTACGGAAACAGTCAATGGCTTTGGGGTAGTAAGATTTCAAGAACTTAAGGTAGGTCCAAGCTTTTTCTCCATATACCTCTGGGTGGAGAACTGTGGAGGAACCAGTAGGATACTTCAACTGTAAAGAGAAGGGCAGGTGGAGAAAGATATGAAACAGAAACACCACTTAGACTGAAAAACAGTTTGACTTGATTAGTGACTGATCATGTGTGTGTTCCCCATAGAGCATTTTAACTCTGTCCTAAAGTCGTGTGAACACATACCAGTATGTTTTCCACCTTCTGGCAGTAACTATGTGACTGTGTGTAGTCTCCGGTGTGGTAGTTCAGCCAGGCCAGGTCTCCATACATCACGATGAGGCGCCGCTCGTTCTCCTTCCCATAACACTCCCAGATTTTCTCCTCTGATTGGATGAGAAGTGACACCGCCTCCTCTGGTCGACCCTGAAGATACCTGAGGAAAAACATATTGTTGTGAGATGTTTAATTAAAGTTTGTTTGCTCTTTTTATATAAAAAATGTATTTTATTGTGTTTTAAAACATTTTTCAAGCTGCAGGTACAACATTAGCAGGTGTTCAGACCGAAAACAGCCCTGTGTTACAACAACTCGCAGGGCTTCGTCAGTGGGACGAACAAGTACAATCCATGAAGACCAGTTTGAGTAACAGATCCATGAGTTTGCACAGAGGCTTATAATACTCGCAGATCCGTCTTTATGGGTGGGCCCCCAATCCTGAGCACTGTCCCCACCAAAAGTAAAATGACAGGACTTTTCACTACAGCCTGTAAGCTTGTTAATGTGTCTCGGAGACCTACTGGAAGAGCAGGGTGTTTGCACCTTCTTCTGTGTGTGAGTCACACCATATTTTCTGTGGGACCAGCGTGGATGTCGATCTCGACTGATTGGACCGACAACTATCGCTGCTACTTTGGTACTGAAGAAAACTTAAAAACATGATGACTCTCAGGCAAGTTCTGCAGCATCTTTTTTCTCTGATTTCAAAGTGGATTTATGGAGATTTATTCTGGACCGACCTCAGCGATACGTCTGAAGTGTAATTCACACTGAATGATTGAGTTATGATTCTGAGGAGTGCGATTTCTGACTCAAATCCACCTCCTTGACGTTGCATAACTGCTTGTTTACATTCTGTGCTCTATATTTGTCGGACAGGGTGCAACATTCAAAAATGCGACTGCCTCAACCTCGTCAAGTCAAGGTAACACTCGTTATCATTTTATAAATATGTCTGTAGTTCAGGACACAGTTAGCATTGGTTTTAAGGACTTATGTTCCTAAATTATCGCATGGACAACGTCAGTCAAGCAGCAGCCTCAGCTTCGTCAGACACCCAAGTCCAACCCGTTCTCCATCGTTAGACAAGGGGACATGACAAAGGACAAAACTACAGAATGTCACAGGGCTGCCGCCAAGTTTATTGTGAAAGATTTGCAGCAATTCACTCCAGTGGAGTCCAGTTGGTTTAGGTAGCCAATAGCTAGCACAGTATAAATTGCTAAATGCTAGGAGCCTAAGTTTAAATTACTGTGAGTTGTCCTGACAACCAGAGATATCTAATTTTGCATTTTTTTGTTAATATTTTCAACTGTAGGGAGATGACCAAATTATAGAGAAAAGTATCAATAAGAGTATCGATAAGCAGGATCGGTATTGGTATTAATAGAATCCTAACGATACCTATCCCTACAGATGAGCGGTGGACACTTGGTACTACTGTACCTGACATAAGCCAAGAAGCTGAAGGTGCGAGCCACTGCTCCCAGCTCTCCAAGCTGAAGGTCAATATGGTCCTGAAGTCGAGTGCTGAGGTTTTCCAGGTCAATGTCTTCCTTCTTGAGATCCCAGGTGAAGCGACTCTGCAGCTGCAGCAGTCTGGAGTGAAGAGTGCTGCTATAATCACCGCAGGGGAGTCACAGAGGGAAGGCTGTTTATTGGTTGTCTATCAGTGAAGGCACATTATTGTCACTCCATCCAAGCTTAAGAAGCACATTCAAGATTCTCTTGAAAAATCAGGGACCAGGATTAACTAGTCAACAATGCTTACAGCCACCACTGTAGCTACCACTTATGTTTGGACCTCAGTAACTTTTACCACAGGCTGCTCTCTTTTAGTTGTTTTTGTATACAACCACAAATCGATATAAAACAACCACAAATAGACACAAAACCACCACAAAGAGACACCAAACCACCACAAAGAGATACAAAACAAACACAGAGACACAAAACCACCACAAAGAGACACAAAACCACCACAAAGAGACACAAAACCACCACAAAGAGACACCAAACCACCACAAAGAGACACCAAACCACCACAAAGAGATACAAAACCACCACAGAGACACAAAACCACCACAAATAGACAGAGAACAACCACAAATAGACAGAGAACAACCACAAATAGACGGAAAAGCACCACAAAGAGACACAAAAGCACCACAAAGAGACACTAAACAACCACAAAGAGACACAAGTAAAAACAAAAAGACACAAAACCACCACAAAGAGACACAAAACCAGCACAAAGAGAGACAAAACAACCACAACGAGACCTGACATAAACAGGATT
>CM022492.1:25060383-25077487 GCA_011952105.1 Coreoperca whiteheadi
CACAAAACCACCACAAAGAGACACCAAACCACCACAAAGAGACACAAAACTACCACAAAGACACACAAAACCACCACAAAGAGACGGAAAAGAACCACAAAGAGACGGAAAAGCACCACAAAGAGACACAAAAGCACCACAAAGAGACACAAAAGCACCACAAAGAGACACAAAAGCACCACAAAGAGACACAAAAGCACCACAAAGAGACACTAAACAACCACAACGAGACCTGAAATAAACATGGACTCAAAATGACAACAAACAATGCAGCCATGTTGTTTTGTGTCTCCCTCAGTCTGGGGGTCTTATGGGGTTTTGCGCCTCTTTAGGGGGGTCAGAGGGCCCATATTCTGTCTATGGCTGGAGGAAGTTACAAATAGCAGCTACGTATTGACATTATTTCATATTAGAAAATTTAAAGTTGTTTGTTCGGCATTACTTTATTACATTTGAGAAACGACATAACTGTTAATGATGTTCAGTTTATCAATGCAGAGAATCAGGGCTATAAACTTGAGTCTTAACACATTTTTACTCATTTTGTAAATGTGCCTCCCTTCTTTAAAACTGTGCCCAAATCTCACTGACACCTTTCTGACCCTGACCCTGGTTCCAGGACTCCCTTTAATCTGTCTGCATGCTGAAGTCTTCTGTTAATCTCACATCAGTCATTTCAGACTGTTAAAGGTTTTACAGAAATGTTTCAGACCGAAATGTAAAAGTGACTCAGGTGTTTATTCAGACACCAGACCGACATGTTACATTACCATGAGACTAATGCAAAGGGGTGCATGATTGTATGATTCATTACAACTACGTTATAACCCTCTGTGTTGTCAAGCATTCATTTATAAATGCTTGATAGGAGGAGTTATGGTACATATAAGTTAGTTATATGAGTTATAGTAGTATACTCGCTTATAAACGTCCTTATATCTGCTCACAACCAAATTATATTGTGTTATAAACATTTATTACCTGTATATATACTTAATCATGCAGAATAAGAAAAAAGATTAAAAAGCTGTTAAACTGAAGCAAACTCACCTCATAGTGACCGAAAAACCCTCCTCGTTACTGATGTGAGAGGAAAAGGTCCCGATGATGATGGTGAAGAGTCACGGTGTTATTGAACTGCGGCTCAGTCAGATCAGAGACAGATCAGAGACAGATCAGAAACTCAGAGAAATGAAACTGAAACAGTCTGATGATGCCTTCACTGTCCCTCCTGAAATCATGTAAAGAAGAGCGTTAGGCCAGACTCCAGAGATTTATTATAGAATAAAACACTGTCGGTCGTTTATGAGTCTCAGGTGATCATGCTTTCAGCCAGTGAAACAGGCTTTGTTGTAGCTGTTATATTTAAGATGAAGGTCTGTAGATCAGTGTTTTTCCACCACTGTGCTGTGAGAAATTATTCAATTTCACCTAACTGGTCTAAAAATCATTTTTTGAGAAGTTCTTCTTCCTTTCTACCTCTTTTCAAAAAACAAAACAAAAAACCCTTCCTCTCCTCAGCTCTGGATCCTGTGCTGGGCTCTGACAGACCAGTTCCTGCTGCTCTGATGCGTTTTGTTACCTCGTGTTGTTAGAACTGCTGCCATTGTCTTCCTCACATGTGAGTCGCTGTGGATAAAAGCGTCTGCTGGATGACTACATGGAAATGGAAATGTAATTAATTATTGTCTGCAGGTAAAATGCCATTGTGGAGTGTCTGTGCTGTGTGGTGAGTGGCAGAGGCATCATGTCGTACTCTTCCAGTAGGTGGCAGCAGGTAGCCAACTGCCTTGTATTTTGAGACAAGAGAATCAGTGATGCCTGGATGTGACAGTGGCATTGTGGCCAGCGAGACTATGGTGTGTATCTGTGTGAGCAAAGCTTCTCAAGCCTGACTGCTATAGAAACTAAAGTCATAGAGAGACTAAGAGCTGTGGAGGAAGAGCTTCGTGTCGTTCTTCAGCTCCTGCCAGGATATCAGCTCTGAGTTCATCCAGACAGGCCCAGGTGTCACACTGAGCAGGTAGAAATAAGAAAGGTCATAAAAGGCTTTTTTCTTTGTGTTCATTTGATTCCTATCCAAGACACTTTGCTAAGAATGACTGGATATTGTTAATAGAGGCTACAGAGTTTCAATGAAGAAATGTACCTTGGCTCAAAAAAGGTGGAAAAACACTGGTGTAGATGGAGGTCAGCCTGTAAGGCCCGTACCGTTCAACAGGGGGCAGCACTTCACCACAGAAGAAGAGTGTATCGCACCAACTGAAAACGTTAAAAGCATCGATACGCTGCACATCAGGAAAGTTATATAGTTTATTCAGAGTTCGACATGAATGATACGTTTTGTGTGTAGCAGTGAGCTACAGGCCTAATATATACACAAAGCCTAATCCTATTATTGCTCTGTGAGTATTCTATCAGTATCTCCAGGAGGCGTGAGGCGTGTCAGTGTGTTTCAGCTGATGTAGCGCTGCCGAGTTCAGGAGCCATGACAGGAAATACCTGATACTCTTGTATGGATGGACTCGGGTGTGGATAAACTTAACCTGTTTAACCTTTTGTACCTGATCAATAGAGTTCTAACTGTATTCTGGAAGCTACTGAGGGGCTACTAAAATCTGGGTGATGTAGTCCCATAAAAAGCTCCCTTTTGGACCAATTGCAGTCACAGTAACCCAATACATTAAATATTCTGAAGTGAATATATATCTGTAACTCCAAATATCCTGCAGCCACAGACATGTAAGAATAATAATAATAAGCCTTAAGAAAGGAATATTAACCACACAAGGGGGGTGAAATGAGAATATCGTCAAAGAACACGAACAAAGAGGAAATCAAAACTATAAAAGAAGTGAGATCAAATAAAACAGTGAAAACATATCAAACATTTCCAAAGCGTTCACCAAAAGTAAAGTTTAAGAAGAGATTTAAATGAGGCTGGAGCCTTGGTGTGTCGGAGAGCTCCACAGTGTCTGAAGGGGAAGACCCCCCCCCCCCCCGTCACGAACGTGATGTGGGAGGAACCATCGGGCCCCGGTCTGCGGGTCTCAGGGGTCGAGAGGGCTCACACCGGGTCAATAAGTCGGATATGTAGCCTTAAAAGTGAGCAATAATATTTTCAAATCAGTAGGAACCCTAACAGGGAGCCAGTGTCGGGAGGCGAGCTCAGGGGGGGCGATCGAGCCTCTTTGACCCTGTAAGGAGTCGAGCAGCAGCTTCTGGACCAGCAGGAGACGGTGGAGGAGCCGAGACCCGAGTAAAGTGCATCACAGTAACTAAGCCGAGAGAAAAGAAAAGCATTTATAACTTTTAGTGAGTCAGCGAATGATAAAAATGACCTAATTTTAGAGATTCTCTTTGGCTGGAAGAAACATGATGAATGACACTTTGAACGTGATCATTGAAACTGAGGTGAGCATCACATACGACCCCAAAAGGCCCCCCAGCCCTCCGACAGAGGAGCAACAGACGCTCTGAGTCTCCAGCGAGCAGCTCTGGTACAACGTCTAACACTCTGGACTCACACGGACTCTGAACCTGCTCTGCTCGGCGTTTCCCCTTGCGGAGCAGGAAGGGTCCATACAAGGGCGCGGTGGGAGGAGTCCAGCCGGTGGTGGGCGGGGCTGAGCTGATATAAAGGCAGCTGCACGCTGCTGCTCTCAGACTCACAGACTAAACTAACGGAGGCTTCATTCATCAGGCAGGATGTTGCTGCAGCCTCTCTGGACCTTCCTCGTGGGACACTCCTCCCTCCTGCACTCACCCTTCTTCCCCGTCCTCTTCTCCTTGTCCGTCTACCTGTCCTTCTGCCTGCCCTTCCTGCTGCTGGACGTGCTGTCCTCCAGGTGGGCCCTGGTGCGCAGGTACAAGCTGCAGCCTCAGAGCTCCGTCAGCTGGGCCTCAGTGCGGAGCTGCCTCGCTCTGACGCTCTACAACCACATGGTCTTCATCTTCCCTCTGACTGTGATGAACTGGTACCTGAGGCCCGTCCACCTGCCCGAGCAGGCCCCGGCCCTGCCTCGCCTGCTGGCCCAGGTGCTGGTCTGCCTGCTGCTCTTCGACTTCCAGAGCTTCGTCTGGCACCTGCTCCACCACAAAGTGCCCTGGCTCTACCGCAACTTCCACAAGGTGCGTTATCCATCCTCATTACCCGTCAGCTGTGGCAGAGGGAGGCCCTGTACCTGTTCAGTTACTGTAAAGTAATTACTCAGGTAGACGCACAAACCTCCACCTCTTGGTGTCTATGTCTTGGTGGATTATTAGTTAGTTACTGATCTGAATCATGTCGCCTTGGGTTTGATCATCATGTAGTAGCAAAGAATAATACTAACAATGGTGACAGAAAGAAACCTCTTCCGTGAGCGTAAAAGAAGGAACCTCATCCTCGACGACAGTCACAGTAGAATAAGTGAATATCATAAATAAAGGATTCGGCCGAAGGTCCAATAACTTTAATTCTTGCTTCTCTGTGTTTTTCTGACATTAATTTGAGCAAAGATCCTACAACAAAGCTGAGTTGAGTTGTTCTTCCATCCTAATTTCTCCTCGTCCGCCTCCTCCAGGTGCACCACACCTACACCTCCACGTCCGCCCTCACCGCTGAGTACTCCGGAGCCTGGGAGACTCTCAGCCTGGGCTTCTTTGCCGCCGCCAACCCCCTCCTGCTGGGCTGCCACCCGCTCACCGAGCTGGCCTTCTTCCTGGTGAACATCTGGCTGTCGGTGGAGGACCACTGCGGCTACGACCTGCCCTGGGCCACCCACCGCCTGGTGCCGCTGGGGCTGTACGGCGGGGCCCGCCACCACGACCTCCACCACCTCAAGTCCAAGTACAACTTCGCCCCCTACTTCACCCACTGGGACCGGCTGGCCGGGACGCTGTGCACACAGGAAGACTGACCCGAGGAGGGTTTCAGACCTGAACGAGGGGGTTTTAACTCCTCCTGGAGGTTTTGGACCTGAAAGAAAGAGACCTGGACTGGAACAGAAGGCTTTTTAAATGATGTGGAAGTTTCTGAACTGACCTCAGATTCAGATGAACATGTTTCTGTGGATTAACAGCTGCTGTGCTCTTCAGAAATCGTCACCTCATATTATCTTTTACGATAAAAGACCGAGGTGCAAAACTGTCAGACACTATATATACTCTAAACTCTGTATTTATTCCTACTAATTTATTCATCTATTTATTTATTGTAACTGTAACCAGAAGCAACTGCTTTATGATTCCTGTTCACCGCAAAACGTCTTCCTCCTGAAATCCTCCTTTTCTTTAAGTGGAGATTATTGGAACCAGAGAGAAGAAGACAGATCGAAGTGCAATCAGGAAAATAAGGTTTAGGGTTCCAGACAGACAGAAGGGGTTTTGCAGTGTCGTTTGGGGCATTAAGTTCATGGGCAGCTATGATTCATTAAGACTTTATAATCCGACTGTATTGTTCATATTGAACAGTCTACCCCTTTAATATCCAGATATGGCAACTAACTGAGCTTCTGTTGTGCCCCGGCGATGTTTGACTCTGAGGTGGAGGAACTGATTAAAGGGGGTGAAGTGTGACGGAGGTGAACTGAAGTGGGCGAGATAAAGAGTGTGAAAGAGGAAGTCGATGAATGTTTGTGGAAGGTTTTGGAAGTAAATGTGCCCGAAAATGTGACCAATGAAATGTTACAACAGTATTTTTGTGCAGTGAGTTTCTGTGCAAAACGTATCGCTGCGATCTGAGAATAAACTTTACGAACAAACGCAAACCAGTTTCTTGCTTCTCATTTAGTTCCAACACACGATGCGCTGCCTCCAACCTGAAACCCCTCTGAGCGAGTCAGAGGACCAAAGCGACGCAGAGACACCGAGATGTTAGTGACACAGTTTCAGGCTGATCTAGTACAGTCACTACAGATAACACTGGGACCCAGCAGTCTACGTGTTTAAGGTCAATCACAGCGGACACTAAGACTCTGTGGTCCCTAACGAGGACGTGAATCAACCCTGAGTTTCAAAATAAGGTTCTGATAAGTCAAAGGAAAGAGGCGAAGTAACCAAGAAGAGAAATGAAGAGAGCTGAAACTAAAGCAATAACCGAGAGCTGGCTGGAACGGCCTGAAGGGAACGAGGCAGCTAGTCCTGATGCTTTAATGCGGTGGTGTTGGAGAGCAGGCAGGTGAGCCTGAGGACATCTGCAGCAGGGAGCCGGAGTCCTGTGCTGAGCAGCATCATTACTTTATAGAAACTACTGTCGCTGTGGCCAGCGCTCAGACCCAGAGCCCCTCAATGACCTTTGACCTGTAGCACTGATGGTTTTTGAGAGGGTGATGAAGCACGTTTGCTCACGGAGGAGCAGAGGATTTGGACCCCGTGAGGCCCCCTGAGGCCCCGCTGCTGCTCATTGGTTACTCTATGAACACCTGACTGTAACCTGGCAGGTGGTGAGGAAGCCCCGTGCCGTTTTGGCCTGCGCTGACTTGAATGTGTTGTACTACCTGGCTGCCCCCACACTTCCCCCAGTGGGATAAATACCTGAGCTGTCCTCGGGGGCGCCGGCCGTGGCCTCAGCCCTCTCCGCCTGCACACATGTGGGCCCCACATGAGAAGGGAACAGGTACAGTGTGGAGAGAGAGATAGTGCTGAAGGTAGGACAGCGAGCTGCTACAAACGCTTCACTGCATGACGCCTGACGGACGATCAGGCTGCAGAGACCAGAGGACCGAGGTCAGAGGGACGTCTCCAGCTCCTCAGCTGCAGAGCTTCGCCTCAAGTCCCTTGTTGAACACAATTACAGCCTCTCCCACTGATACAGTAGTGTGATAACGTGTGTTTAACGGAGGGATGACTCATTCTGCTGCACAAACACAGATGTTGATCTTTAACTAAAGCTGCCTCTGTCCGGGAGGCGTGAAGCGTCGCTCTCACATGTGGGGGGGTTTAGCTTCGTTCCTGTCAGACATTTACATTTCCATGTAGTCATTCAGCAGTCGCTTTTATCCAAAGCGACTTACATATGAGAAAGACAATAGAAGCAGTTCTAACAACACAAGGTGACCAGAAGCCTCAGAGCAGCAGGAACTGGTCTGTCAGAGCCCAGCACAGGACACAGAGCTGAGGAGAGGAAGGGGTTAATGAGCAGAGGGAGAAAGGAAGCAGAAGTCAGTGATGGTCAGTCAGGTGTTGGTGGAAGAGATGCGTCTTCAGGAGCTTTTTAAAGGCGGCTACAGAACCTGCTGATCTTGTAGGAGCAGGCAGATCATTCCACCAATGAGGAACGGATCCAGAGAAGCTGCTCCAGAGGGATCCTGTTCCTCGTTGCCATGGTAGCACCAGACGCTGTTGGTCTGCAGAGCGCAGGGACCTGGCAGGAGCACAGGTCTGTGTTAGTGAAGATATGATGGGGCAGAACCAGTGGGGGTCTTGGAGGCCAGGAGCATCGCTCTGAACCTGATGACAGCAGGGAGCCAGTGGGACCTGATGCAGAGAGGGGTCACGGCGCTCTCTGCGGCTCATTGGAGACCACTCTTGAGACGGAATGTATTTGCTCCGAGGGCGAGTTCCTCCCCCTGCGATCAGAGCAGTTTCTGCAGTGCTGGACAGGTTTCTGCTCATCTAAATGTTTCCCAGCTGATCCAGTGTCTGAACGCAGGACAGAGGTCTGAAGCTCGAGAGGCTTCTGAGGCTGATGGACAGCTCAGAGGAAGGTGACGGGACGGTTCGACACTTCGTCAGTCAGGAAGCTGAGCTGGACTCTCTGGAGGCGGTGGACGGGAAGGCTGCTGCCGTCTCACCGGACTCGGGACATTTCCTGCCGTCTGGCTCAGTGCAAAGCATGTCTTTAACTTAGAACACATAGAGTTTGCACACTTGTGAAAGGGCTCGCTTTTACGCTGTGGTTACTTTGAACTCTACAGTTAGCCCCCCCGATCAGGAGGTTTATGACTCAGGACAGAGAGAGACTAGAGAGACGGGTGAAATGTGAGCGGCTTTATATTAATGTTTCGTGTGAAGGTGGACTGGTTTTAGGAGTTTAAATATTCGCCCTTTAACAGCCAGGGAGCGCCGGGGGAGGCAGCTAACGCTAGTGCTAACGTGGTTCATAGTAAAGTACAACCTGGAATCAAGTAACGGGGTTTCCCCCACGATCGTCCACGCCCCAGGGGCTCTCAGGCCGCAGCGTCCCGCGGACCTGCCGCTCGCCTCTTTGCGTCTGTGCAGTGACCTCTGTGACCTCAGGTGTTTGTCCTGCGAGTGTTTCCACTTTCTCAGCAGCGCCATGGGACAAAGGGGGGACGGCGAGCCGGCAGTCGTCCCGTGTTGACCGACTGCGAGTCCTCTGACCATAGAGGGGGGGTTTACAGGCCCCTCCGCTGCAGCGTTAAAGACAGGATCTGTGCATCAGCTGCCCAAGCTACTGTACAGGATCCGAGTGGGGGGGCAGGAACTGTTACTGTTGGCTGATTACCAACATATCACCCCTCCCCCCTGAAAGGTGCGCATGGTTTGGTCCACCCCCGCAGCCCATGGAACAGCACAATATATTGCTAGTGATCAGCTGATCAGAGCGCAGCGTCACTGAGCACTTTGCTGACAGAATCCATAGCTAACACTTCCTGTGTTAGGAGCAGTCAGAGAGCGTGGAGATGGGGGGCGCAGGTGACAGCCCGGGGGGGGGCTCCCTGCGCCTTTATATTAGATATATATAGATGCGATGTCCCCAGAGCTGCTTGGGTGTTTTACAGTTCCAGCTGCACGCTGAGGTTTTGTTACGAACAATAATTAAAGACACAAACGTCAGCGGTTCGTTTACTGAGAAGGGAAACTTCTCTTGTGAGCAGTGGAGGACTTCAAACTGTTGTTCTTTGGAAACGTGTGTCATGTTTCCACCTCTGACCTCATGTTGGTCATCTGCAATAAACCTTTATTAGTCTTAATGGTGTGGAGATTCGACCTGCGGATGGAAATGGGCAGAAAACGGGCTCGGCTTCCTGTTACTCACGAAACAATGACAGCGACTTCCTGAAATGAATGATTATCACAGCTGGTTAATGATTAAAGGTGAGCATTTCTCTTTGATACTTTATAGGAACTACGCCCTCGGTGACCTGGTGCCTCTCAGATTAGACTTCCCTGGGGCCCGAGAGCGCTGCGACGCCGGCGCTCCGAGCCTCTCGGCCCTCTGACCCGGGACACTGCGTTAACACACACCGATTATATTCCTTCACACGGCCAATGATGCTGATCATCGAGATATTTAGAGATGCTATGAAGAAAATAATACTTTCTACTGTGAATACTTTCAAAGTACTTGACAAGTAACAGTACCTCAGGGTACAAATACTGTGTTACTAGTTAAAGTACAAGTGTAGAAAGTCAGAGTACTCATTGTGCAGAATGGCTCCTTTGAATATCACAAGATGTTTTATCACCCATGAGTCCTCTTCCAACTGAACATGATCAGCTTCATGAAACATGAGCTCGTTTCCCAGAATCCACCACTCAGGCGCATTCCTGCAGTCCGGACGCTACATGAACACACACGCCTCCTGCTCATCGTCACGCCGTTGGCTTCAAATCAGTGAGAGAAATGATTTATTCTTATTCATGTGTGTCAGATGTCCCTGATGTCCGTCAGGACTCATCTCAAAGTCACTCGGAGACAGATGAGTCTCCCGGTTGGTGTCAAAGACGTGTTTATTGAGCAACGAGTAGAAACCAGATTTCCAAACACGTGTGATGACGAAGTGTGACGTAAGACGCAGAACCTGCCTGAGAACCTTCCTGTTCCTAAGGTCCCTTCAGCGTCCCAGAGACAGCGGTCTGTCCGTCCACGGGTCCCCTGCTGCCGGGATAAAACCTTTCTCAGCGTCTTCATGCTCACACTCTCAGATCTTCACCTTCAGGTTCTCTCGTGGTTCCTCGGGTCCGACTAACTACCACGGTGCCCCCCCGCCTATGGAACTCGAAGAAGTGATTGTTTGTTGACTTTTAAACGCGACGTATCTCTTTATGCAGGCTTACTGATGAGAGCTTCTGCCTGACTGTTTGGTCTTGTGTGGTGCCCTTGGGTGCTGTGAAAGGCGTCATTAAATAAAATGCATTATTATTAATTTTATTATTATTAAAACACGTAAAGGTACAAGTTGTAGCCAGACGTGTTAACTAACCAAGTACAAATACTTCGTCACCCAAAATTTCTACTTAAGTAAGCTATCTTTACTCTACTGGAGCCTTTTTGCTTCTCCTCCTCACGTTTTCACGCAGTTATCGGTCTAAAAACGCCGCGTTGCTCCGCTTTCATTCCGGCTTGTCGGCGTTAAACACAAACACATGAACGCTCTCCAGGTGAACGTGACTGTGGTTGGATGAGAAGTATAAACATGTTCCACTGCGACAGCCTATCCCGACGCAGACCCCGTCGCGCTCCAGCGTTGGCCGTCACGCAGAGAAAGTAATAATCTTTTACTGACAGTTTACTTCTACTTGTTAAATGTGTCAAACATGAACATGTATCTGAGTCTGCAGTCACATAAATGTAGTGAAGTAAAGGTACAATATTTAGCGTGGTGCAGTACAAGTACTCAGGCACAGTACTTGAGGTGTGCAACAGGGCTGCATGCACAGAGCAGAAGAGAGCCGGTGACTGGACGGCAGGACAGTGTGATGGCGCCGTGTCAGCCGTGAGCAAGTTACCTCACAACAACTCTGACTCACTTTTGGGAACTTTCGCGATCTTGACATTTACAAAGCTTTGATTACCGGCCAACACACACAGCGCAACGCGTTTCCCTTGAGTCACATGAGAGGCATTTCACTCCCAGCAGCCCCTGCTTCGGCTCCAAATGAGTCTCGGTGGATCAGTCGGATACACCAGGAGACGTGCATGCACGTGGCTTTATTGCAAACACTCTCTTTGGCAATGTAAAACGCCCGTTTCCCTGCCAATAAAGCCCTGCTGAACTGAAAAGAGAACAATGAGCTGGAACAAAGTGATAAAACAGTCAGAGACATAATAACGAAGACTTCTGCGAGGAAGTGATCGCGGCGGCAGCTTCAAGCCAAAACCCCCGAGAACACTGACGATCACTAAAAGCTCAGGGGAGGAAACCCAGAGACGCCGCCTCCTCGCGCAGCAGCAACGCTAACATTTCAAGCAGAAACAGGAGGTCCAATGAAACGCTTTAAAGGACTGCCGGCAGTTTATTGAGACATCTGGCAGTTATGTTATTTTAACTTCTACCATTACAATCCAGCAGGATTATTACACGTCCAGTAAACAATCCGATATCTGACGACCGAAGACGTAAATCCTTAAAACACCTCACAGGTATAGTTTCATGCTCACCGAGGTCCAAACACCCGACACAAGTCAGACCCAGAGGAACCACTGTTCATTCCTGCTCATTTTAAGAATCACTGAATCCAAAGTTTAACTGGCATTTAAAGTACACGTTGGCTGTTTTTCCATATTTTTGTTTGAATTTCTGAGCACAATAACACAATGATAATATACACGATGTTATAACACTGTGTTATAACATCAACAAACACTTTTAATGGTTTGTTCTGATTCATTTGCAAATCATCGAACCCCCTAATCAATCAATAACTTAACTAAAACTATGAGAATCTTCGTCACGGTATTTCCTGAAACTTCCACTTGTTGAAGTACAATATGTGTGTGTGTATATATATATATATATATATATATGAGGGTTAGAAATGTTCATTTGTACACAAACATCATATTGTTTGTGTATTTTAACTGCAACAATTACAGAGCTTGAAACTAAAACTTTATTCATTACTGTGAAGCTGAAGTGGCTCGTGAGGAAAACCCCCCTCAGCCAATCACAGCATCTAATCTGAACTCCTATCTGTGAGTTTGCTTCCTCTGTAGTATTTTTGGCTGCTGGAATGTTTCCCCTGAAGGCTCAGATGCACTTTTCCATTGGCACGAGTCCAGTTTCTGTTTCCAGTGTTTTCCGCCACATGTTCCTGAAGCTAAATCTGGCCTCTGATCACAACGGAATCGAGTAATTTAGCAGACGTCTTGCAGTGTCAGAGAGCAGCAGAGCTGGGAAGGGTCACAGATGGTAGATTAACAGTCACTCCACAGTACGTCATTGATCGGGATCGATAATCTGTTAGCTGACGCTAAATGCATGACAGGGACAGTTTTAGCCCATAGTTGACGTTTACAAATGTAGTATTTTATAGGACATTACGGCCCCTTTTTCACATCTCAGAGCTGCAAACAGCAAGAGTAAAACACTTGTCTGGAGCTAAACTCTCCTGATGTTCTTCGTTGGTCCTAATGATGTTTATATCGAGAACATCCTGGTTTGTAGAAACACGAGGTAGAACCTAGAACCGAGGTTCCGGTCATGACGCTCCAGGTTACAGGCTGTGGAAGAGCGCTCAGAGTCCAGAATCTGAACCCGGGTCTGTGAGATCCATCGGTCCCACATCGCTTCCCGTCTGTGTTAATCAGAAGGTCATCAGTGGTACTTTTAGGCTACTCGAGTACAGGAGGTCTCCTGCAGTACGAACTGCAGTACTTTGTACTTCTTCCCAGCTCAGAGGCACATGTTGCTCTTTTTACTGCTCTGCATTTATGTGGCAGCTTTGGATTCTGGTTTTACATCAAAGCAATGATAAAATGTGTGTTAAAGATCCAACCAGTGTTTCCAACCGTTTAAAAGGTTACAGAAGATGAAATGCTGCTCTAACATTGACGCCTGAGTATTAATAATCTAATAATGTCAGATAGAATCAGATGTCAGTCACAGGAGACGTTTACTGCACACCCAGTACTTTACCTACATGAAGCTCATACTGCAGTACTTTAACGAACTACATGAAGCTGAGAATACTTGTGTACTTGAGCTTCAGTAGGATTTTGAATGCAGGACGTTTGACTTGTAACGGAGTATTTTTACGTTGTTGTATTGGTACTTTTGCAAAGTAAAGGGTCTGACTTCTTCTGGCCCTGAAGGTTCTGACAAACGTATTTAGTCACCTCTGCAGCGGATCTGATCCTGGACCTGTGGAAACACGTCTCCACCTGCACGGCTCTGTGTTGTTTGAACAGGAAGCTGCTCTTATATCTGGAACGTTTACCTCCACAAATATTTGAACTCTCACACAGAGTGAGTTGGTGACGTGGATCACATGTCGAGGCAGGACAACGACGAGGATGATGAAGATGATCAAAAATCTTTACCTGAGGGCAAACCGTGACCCAAGGTTAATCCTCTGACCATGACTGGCTTACATGTACTGCATGTACTGTGTGTGTATATATATACATGTTCATGCGTACAGTATGTATACCCTACGTAACATATGTAGGAAATAGGTATATAGTAACTGTCTGTGTTGGCCCCACACAGAACAGCTGTTTGCGCGAGGATGATGAAAGGGTGGGGCGGCAGAAGACGGCGAGCATCAGCAGCAGGACACGAGGTGGTCGTCCTGCAGCAGCAGTGTCTCTCACAGACAGGTGTAAGCAGGTGTGCCGTCCAAGCTCTCCCGCAGGAGCACAAAGAGACAGGGACGGTGGAGGCCTGAAGACACAGCAAGCCCAGCGGCGGCGTCAGCTCGGGGCGCCGGCCGCCCGGCCCGGTCGGGGCCGAAGTGGTCGTCACGTTTCAATGAGACAAACAGTTGGAGCTGCATTTGTTCCCGGGAAACGAGCCATGAACCCGAGTCTTCACCCTGAGACTTAATGAGCTACGTTGTGGGGACCTGCGTTCTGTCCCCATAAGGAACGCGAGTCCCCACAATGTGAGTGTGTAAACAGATGCATGTCCCCACAACATGAGTAAAACTCACTCTCTCTCACGCACTCTCAGACGTGTTGCGACAGACTGAGTTGCACAACACACTCGCATTAATGTGGACAAAAGAGTTCTGTTCTCTGAACCGCTCAACCGCCGCTTTAATGAGGCGGTGTTGTTATTGATTCCCAGCTCCGAGGTCGGATGCGATCCAGATGTTTCTTTGTATACAGTCTGTGATGCGTCCAGGGACACAGCTCACTCAGGGGGGGCCGCAGAGTGATGGGAGTTGGAACAATCCTCCCGCCTGTGGTGCTTCTGCAACATGTGATGGAGATCCGCTGATGTGGGCCGACATGTTTCCCCCCTGTCCCCGCCTGCTGACGTGCCCTCGCACCTGACCCTGAGCTGGGGTCCGTTCAGCCGAGCGACCTCTCGCAGTCAGCAGGCTGTGATCTGAGGTCATTCCGGGAAATCAGAGCGGGAAAGTCCAGTGTTTGTGCCCAGTGTGTGTGTGCGCTCTTATGGTATGTCTGTCTTTGTGAGGACCAGCTGCTGTTAGACAGGATGTGAGGCTGATTTGGAAAGTGAAGACATCCAGGAGACATTTTTAGAAAAAGCGGGGCATTCCTGAAAACTGGGCATATTCTTATCAAATCAAAGTGAAGACATTTCTTAAAGGGAGGACCTGTTAAATGTCCCGTCCCATGAAGATTAAGATTAGAAGTTACGGTTGAAGTTAGGGAAAGGTGAGTCACTGAGTCACCAACGGTCCTCTCAAGATTAGTACACAAGTACACGTGTGTGTGTGGAGAAAGTGGTGATGTAACCTCGGCTGTAAGATGTTTGGTCTCGCTTCCTGCCGAGACTGACCGTCCGGTCGAGGCGTTTCTGGGAAAGTCCTGAGTGAAAGATCCAGAATCAGTTGTCATTCATCGCATGTCGATGGTGGAAAACACGAGACGCAGGAAACTGTCAGCTGTGTGTCCAGGTGAGACTGCGCTCAGGTGGGACGTCTTTGTGTCTCTGTCAGTCAAACAGCTTCCTGTGAGCAGCAGACAGCGCCGCCCGCAGGTCACAGCGTGTTACTGCAGGAGCAGGAGCTGCGCCGACACAGTCCGTCCTGCAGAGGGCGCCTCCGGGTAATAACCCACGCTCATGTTGCTGTCAGGTGCCAGCAGTGAGATCCTCTGTGGGTGGAAACCCTCTGGAGAGCTGAAGAGGCACAGAGGAACACGTGTTGTACAGCGAACCACTTCAGATTCATTCGTTCATCTGACGGAGACGATGCAGGAAACAACCCAGCTTCTAGCCAAAGAAGGCTAATCCGCAGCCCCGGTCCCTGGTTAGGCTCCTCTAACAACAATAAGAAGAACAGCAATAAAGGAAAAGTGAGACTGTGTCCAACCATCAGCGTTCACAAACCTGCTTCAGTTTCAACCACTTTTATAGACGTCTCTGTTCATCCATCGAGCTGCAGAGGACAAAAACGAACATCCCAGAATGACATTTTCTTGTGTTTGCGTGCGTTTCAGACTGATGTCGTCGAACATTTCTACATGCTTTAACTTCTTAACGCAGAGCTGCAGCTTTCTAAAGACACATCATTTGTCTCAGATAATCTTTTCACTGTCAAATACTTTGTAAAGCAAAGTGCAGCTTTGCTGCATCGCTCTAAGTCCCATTGTACGTACGTCAGCTGCCCCCTACAGGCAGAGCGCCGTAACTCCAGGGGCAGCGAAGGTCAGAGAAACTAACACCGATAGAAAAAGGTTGTGAAGACTTCGTGACAAAGCGCAGATACGCCGAACACTCAGCAACGCGTTCTCTCAGCTTCTTCAGCCGCTTCAGCTGCATGAGGTCTGTGTGAGCACCTTCAGTATATAAGACTTGTGCCCGTTAGCACGGACGTGTGGAACTACAGATCAGAATCCACTGCGTGTTCACACACGTCATCCGTGAGCGTTAACGCAGGCGCCTGGTTCATCGGCTCCACGCGTTAAACACGAGGCGTCCAGCCGCACAGAGCACAAGCTCATCAGACATGTATAACAGCTACTGGGCAGAAAGAGCTGAACTGCACTGCTGCTATGGATCGATTGATTTATCGGCTGTTATCGGCAGAGATAATAAGTTGATGACATACTGAAGCAGCAGCCGTGCGTCGTTATATCTGAGTTCTGGACGTCAGAGGCCGCGTGTCCGTCTCGTAGCAGATGAAATCATTTACACTCTAACTCGAGATGCAGCAAAAATATACTGGGATGCAATGATCATGTACTTATTGCATCTCCTGTCGGTCTCCAGCGAGTGAGGCAACCTTAAAACCTTTAAAACCCCTTTCTGATCCGGCTGTAAAAGGGTTCGCACAGCTCTGCTCAGAACAGACCTCCAGGACATCAAGGTCCACGGGGGAATCTCTGCCTTCTCCTTCGGCGCTGCGAAACGCTGCGAAACGCTGCGAAACGCTGCGAAACGCTGGAACAGCCTGGCCGATGGTCTAACGTGTCTTCCTTTCAACACGGAGTCAGAGAGCCACTTCACTTACTCTGATCTGAACGTAGTAATTGTAGCTGATCAAACACTAATAGCATGCATGGGCTGAAGTATGTCTGTTGATTGCGGGGGGGTAAATAGACACTTTGATGTTGGAAGCATGCTTTTTAGTTCTGGTTTTTAGTTTGGGGGGGGGGGGGGGATACTCACGCTGTCAATAAAACATGAGCTCCACCTTGTAAAACACATCAATGCATCAGCCATTAGGATCCAGTCGTAGAATATACATTATTCTGCAAGAGGAGTACTCTACTTGTGGTACTTTCAGTGTATTTTGATGCGTATACGTTTGACTTTTACTCAAGTAGGATTTTGAATGCAGGACTTTTACTATTTCTACTCTGTGGCATTAGTACTTTTACTGCAGTAAAGGATCCGAGTACCGCTGGTCTCCTGTTGCCATAAGAGGCAGAACACACACACACACACACATTCCTGAGCTGGTTGTGAGCAGCTCGCTGTGTGTTGATGTTAGTCGGCCAATCAGAAACAGTTTCAGACGTCCCTGTAAGGAGTCCAGCTGTTTTCCCATTTTCGGTCAAACTCCAGGCAGAGAGTGTGTGTGTGTGTGTGTGTGTGTGTGTGTGTGTTAGTGTGTGTGTGTGTGTGTGTGTGTGTTAGTGTGTGTGTGTGTGTGTTAGTGTGTGTGTGTGTGTGTTAGTGTGTGTGTTTGTGTGTGTGTGTGTGTGAGTGTGTGTGTGTGTGTGTGTGTGTGTGTGTGTGTGTGTGTGTGTGTGTGTGTGTGTGTGTGTGTGTGTGTGTGTGTGTGTGTGAGAGTGTGT
>CM022492.1:25092937-25109153 GCA_011952105.1 Coreoperca whiteheadi
CCACCTGTCCGTCCACCTGTCCGTCCACCTGTCCGCCCCCATGTCCGCCCACCTGTTTTCCCACCTGTCCGCCCACCTGTCCACCCACCTGTCCGTCCACCTGTCCACCCACCTGTCCGCCCACCTGTTTTCCCACCTGTCCGCCCACCTGTCCACCCACCTGTCCGCCCACCTGTCCACCCACCTGTCCGTCCACCTGTCCGCCCACCTGTCCGCCCACCTGTCCACCCACCTGTCCGTCCACCTGTCCGCCCACCTGTCCGCACGCCTGTCTTCCCACCTGTCCGCTCACCTCCTCCTCTGTCCTGCAGGTATGGAGTCGGCAGGTATCCACGAGACGACCTACAACAGCATCATGAAGTGTGACATTGACATTCGTAAAGACCTGTACGCCAACAACGTGCTGTCTGGAGGAACCACCATGTACCCGGGTATCGCTGACCGCATGCAGAAGGAGATCACGGCTTTGGCCCCCAGCACCATGAAGATCAAGGTCAGACACCAAATACTGCATTAAGGTTCTGTCTGTAACTCTCGGCGCTGGAGGAAGTATTCAGTAAAAGTACTAATACCACACGGTGAAAATACTGCCAGTAATAATAATAATCAGGAAAATGCACCATTATCATTATTAGTAGTATTATCAAACCACAGTCGACAGCTGACTGTTTATAACAAACCGTATTTCATAAACTCTTCACGTGTTTTGGGTAAAAATCTGAATCTGTAAAGTAAATAAAGCTGTCAGATAAATGTAGTGAAGTAAAAAGTATTTCCCTCTGAGATGTGGCGGAGTAGAAAGACTCAAGTAAAGTGCAAGTACCTCAGGTATGTACTTCAGTACAGTACTGGAGTAGCTGTTCTACTGCTAATGTTTAAGGATTAATGATCCTAATAAGCCCCACGCCTTTCGATCAAAGCCGTGTTTAAAGTTAATTATAAGTTAATTATAGTTTAATTATTTGAGTTAAAGTTGGTCCTGAACTCGAGTCGAACAGAAGCAGAGACTTTACAGTTTTTCTCCACTGGTTTGGCTCATTTCTTGAAACAGAAATTACTTTCTCAAAACAACAAGGACGAATCTCCAAACCACTTGGCAACCGTTCACAACAGAACAGCATTCCTCATTCATTTCATCAAATTGCAAATGTCTAAGAACACGTCTCAATGTCTCAGTACGTCTTTGCAAAGGATTAAGTACAGGCAGCCGACGTTTAGCACAATTTCCACGTGAAGAGATCTTGTTGAGCTAAACTGACTGTTTGATTCTCAGTGTGATGCTCGTTCGCTCCAAAACGTGTCAGCGTCATTTCATTGTAGAAGTCATCACAGGCACAACAGTCGGCTCACTTGTCAAAATGAGTCAAGAACATAACACCATGAATACCATATGTGAATCCCTTGGAACATTTTCTTTTTACTCTGATGTATGGAGGTTACTTTATGTGTGTGAATGATAATGGTTACAATTTCCTTGGCAGCGTGAGTGCAATGTGTGATGTCGAACCTTGGAGGCCACTCTCACCCTAAAATCCTATTTATTTTTTTCACTTTTATGCACAATTGTATTCTGTTAGCTGGAGAAACAAACCGTACAGTAACCATTTTCAATGAAGGCCTGGGCTAAGACATGAGGGAGACTTCACTGCTCCTCTGCCACGGTGACAGAACATCTACACATTTTGACCTGCAGTGCTTACACGACGCCAAAGGGACGAAGCACTTTGGGGGCCCTGACTGTTTAAATGAGAAGGACGTTTAGTTTTGACACACGAGGGAACTGTTTTGGGAGAGGTAGGAGCTTTTGCAGGTGAGCCGCGGCGTCGTATTGTTTGGCTTTGCTGGCTGCTCTGCGTAAAGTTCTCCAGAGGATGATTCTGATGACTTTACTAATATCCACACTTCTCTCCAGCGCCACCATCAGATCGCGATGTAAATTAAACAGCTCTCACGTGGAGTTTTCATCCCCTGAAATACTTTTATTACAACATTATTACTGACAAAAATTCATGTTATTTTAAGGTAAAAAAATGAAGGGATTTGGTGCAGCGAGGCGCTAAAAGGGAAAAGAAAAGTGTTCAAAATAAAATATTAGTTTTGTACTATAATTGAGAAGGAAGAACATACGTTTTAATATCATGTAAGAACACTTGTGACTCCAGAGAGTTTAAACCCCTGAATTAAACTTTATTCGTCCGTCGTCCTGCAGATCATCGCCCCACCAGAGAGGAAGTACTCGGTGTGGATCGGCGGCTCCATCCTGGCCTCCCTCTCCACCTTCCAGCAGATGTGGATCAGCAAGCAGGAGTACGACGAGGCCGGACCCTCCATCGTCCACCGCAAGTGCTTCTAGAAAGATCCGTCTGGGTCTCCCTCTTCTTCCTGCCCCACCCCGCCACCCCTCGGTTTCTAGTTTCTTCCCAGCACCATCTTATTGTAGCCCTCACTGAGCACAAGCTAACAGGTCCCAGATCAGCTCCACAGAAACATCCAAACAGGGAGGACAGCAGCAGGAAGTCATTGATGTTTTCTGGTATTTAGGACGATGCTAAAAAGCTCTTCCTAGTTTTTTCTGACAGCTGGTAAAAGGGAAGTGATGTCATCTTATTTAGATTCTCGTGTTTTTGGTGAACTGAACTACTCAGAACTTCCATCAGAAAATCTTCACATTTCCAGCTCAAACATCTCTCTGCTCCCCTCAGAAATGTGAATGTGGCGCTTGTCCTCCATCTTTAACCCCCCCACCCCTCCCCCACGTCCCCTCGCTCCAGCTGTGGCCCCTCCTCCTTCCCCTCGCTCCAGCTGTGGCCCCGCCCTCCTCCGTGTTGGTACTGTTTCTTGTCAAAAAGCGTGTTTTTATTTTTGATGAATAAAGCTTGAATGTTGCCCGCTGGTGTCATCTTCCATCGCTGGGAGTAGAACACACAGTGTTATGATGTCACACCACGCACGATGATGTCACAGCTGTTAAGCTCTGGTTAGGTGAGCAGGAGGCGCGGCCTCATGGTGCTGTCTGCATTAGAAACCAGTGAAGAAGTGAAAGATGGTGTGTGATGTGACGCCAACAGCATGGAAGTGACAGACGATTGCCCCAGGAAGACAATAAAGAGCTCTCTTAAAAGATCTGTGTTGGTTGTTTATTTCATCACTTTCATGTCGTGCAGTTTCCGTCAGTACACTTCAGATCACTTCTGTTATCTGATAAAACTCTGTCTGTCTTCATCACTGCAGTTCACTGGCAGTGTAACTGACACTTCAACTGCTACTTACATACCAGCTGACACTTCAACTATCTCTGGTGCTTCATTTTCAACTGCTTTCATTGTTTACAGTTTAACTTACATTCTAACTGTTTTCATCTCTTGGCCATTAAATGACAGTTCAGTTGATTTCATCTCTTACACTTGAACTGACAGTTCGACTGCTTTCAGCTCTGACTCTTCAGTTACAAACCGACACTTAAACTGCCTACAGATCTTAAACTTTAACCTACACTTTTAAATGCTTTCAGGGATTAAACTAAACTGCTTTCGGTACGCGTGAGACACTTCAAACCCTTTCAGTGCTTCAAATTCGATATTGGATTGATATTAATCCACCGCTGAAAATAGTCCCCAGGAAATGCACAATTTCCTCCTGTTTGTTTGATAAAAACTACCAGCTGTTTTAATAAATCGAGCTTTATTTAAGCAATGACTTTCAACATGTATGGTATATAAATATAAAAGTAAATATAGAATAATACCAGACTTTTACTTTAAAATATAATCCCAACTAAACTAGCAGAAATAAAGCTGATTTATGTTGAAATGTTGTCCGAAAATGACAAATGCTCCCAGCGGACAGAGAAGGGAAGTCAGAAAGTACTGGGAGACAGACCAGACTTATACTTTAAACGTCATATTTTCTGTGCTGCAGTGAGACAGAATGAAAACTCTCAGACGGGTCGGAGCAGCAGTCGGTGTTTTATTACCAAAGAAAATGGCAGTCGGCTTTAAAAACAGCAGCTCGTCACTGTGTGACGACCAGAAAACTCTGCTTCAACTTCAACACACACACATGATCTCCACACACACACCTGGACACAGCAGCAGATCAGATTAGAGTCACTTAACGAGCTGGATTTATTAAAAAGATACTGACAATAACGTAATAAGAAGAAAGTTGAAACCTTTGAAAAGCAAAACATATATGAATTGTTATATTTTTTAGGGTCATTTTCAGGCCTGAAAACTCAAGTGAGATAACAGGAATGTTCAGGTGTATCCAGGGGCAGAACTTTGTTTTTAATGCAGTGAAAGCGGTTTCATGGACTGAGATGAAAATACGGCGAAACATATTGTTCACTTTGTATTTCTGCGGGTACCTTAGGTCTGTTTCACAGCTGTAGCTCATTTCGTTCGAACCCAAGAAAAAAAAGGAGCCATTTTTAGATGATGTTCACACTGACTTTGTACAAATTACCCACGAGATAAGCCCATGCTCCCCCACCTCCCGGGGTTCCGCCGTAGGGAACCACAGAACATCGGGGTTCCGCCGTAGGGAACCACAGAGGGTCTGTGTTCCGCCGTAGGGAACCACAGAGCGTCGGTGTTCCGCCGTAGGGAACCACAGAGCGTCGGTGTTCCGCCGTAGGGAACCACAGAGCGTCGGTGTTCCGCCGTAGGGAACTACAGAGCGTCGGGGTTCCGCCGTAGGGAACTGCAGAGCGTCTGTGTTCCGCCGTAGGGAACCCAAGAGCGTCGGGGTTCCGCCGTAGGGAACCACAGAGCGTCGGGGTTCCAGCGTAGGGAACCACAGAGCGTCTGTGTTCCGCCGTAGGGAACCACAGAGCGTCGGGGTGGGAACCACAGAGCGTCTGTGTTCCGCCGTAGGGAACCACAGAGCGTTGGCATCCGCCGTAGATAATAG
Organism: Coreoperca whiteheadi; assembly: GCA_011952105.1. Classification (NCBI taxonomy): domain Eukaryota; kingdom Metazoa; phylum Chordata; class Actinopteri; order Centrarchiformes; family Sinipercidae; genus Coreoperca; species Coreoperca whiteheadi. The sequence continues at coordinate 25,097,849 of CM022492.1, forward strand.
AAACAAAATGAACAAACCACAGCAGCATGTAACCAGACCCAAGTGACTTCAGCAGGGACACTTTCAGCAGCTTAATGTGCTGCAGCTCAGCAGCGTGTTAGCTATCTAGCCTGCAGCGGTGCACTTTCCCCTGTGAGTGTTTGTTTGGTGGCTCGTTCAACAAGCTGCAGGACAAAACACGTGTTCATGTTTGTAAGTTAGAGAAGGAGACTTTGGCATGAAGCTAATGTGGTTGTTGTTCCGTCTGTGGCTCTTGTGTTGTGAAGCAGGCTGCTGATTGGCTCAGTGTGAACGTCTGCTCTGCCTATGACACTGACATCACTGCAAGATGAGATTCATCTCCGTCTACATAGACGACCTGACGGCATTCTCTCCAATTAGTGCAACACTAGAGGGCGCAATCATGAAACTGAAAATATAAAATATAAATGTAATTTCTGACTTGTTCTCCTTAGAGAACACATAACAGCTTATCTGTAGCATAAGAAGGCACTCTGTCACTTCCACTGTCACACTAACTTCATATTTGCGCTTCATTAAAAAATGCCACATCTTACACTGCAGGAGAAACTCTGATCCACAAAGAAAAAGCAGAAAATAGAGATTCATATCTATACAGCCAACAGCTGATTTCAAAAGCAAAACAAACATTTTATAGAACAAATTTCACAAAACACTTCAAGGAACTTCCAGAAAACTGAACAAATAATGTTTAAGAACGCTTCCTTAAAAAAATTCAAATCCCTTCAGACGAGGAAAAACATCACGACTCACACACACACTCGTTTGTGGCACTGTCTTCGTGGGGACCCGTAATGACATAATGCATTCCCCAGCCCCTTAACCTAACCATCACCACTAAAAGTCTAACCCTAACCCTAAAACCAAGTCTTAACCATCAAAAAGCCCTTTAAACTTGTGGGGTCCAGCATTTTGACCCCACAAGTATAGTGGGCTCCTGGTTTTTGGACCCCACGAACATAGTAAAACACTCACTCACACTCACACAGTGTTCACAGTTTCCTCTTCAGAAATAAAAGACAAACAGCTCGGCAGTAAACGGACGCACAGCGCCTCCTGTCTGTCACCTGAGGTCCAGCAGGCTGATCTTCGAGTCCCTCACCACCACGTGTTTACAAACCTGAGTGGGCGAGAGACACACAGACAGACACAGAGAGAGAGAGGGTTCAGTGGTTATAGCTGATTCGTGCAGGTCGACTCGCACTCGACGCTTCAGTCCAACATTTAGTAAGCCGTCTTCTCCGTCTCAGTTTGATCTCTGTCTGCCCAGAACATGGTTAGCTTAGCTTAGCTTAGCAAACGAGAGCTCCGATTGGCCAGGGTCCAACACCTGCCATGTCTCAGAGCCAATCACAGACCTAAACATCCTGACAGAGAACCAGAGTAACAGAGAAGGTTTCTCACACTGAAGAGAGGAGGCTCCTTGGAGTGAGGATGGAAACCTTTCAGTCTGCAGCCAGAAACCTCTGACATCCCGGGACCGGTCAACCTGAACACACCAGTACTGAGAGAGGGTGGAGGGGTTAAAATCAGAGCTTCACTCCCACCTGAGTCACCTGCAAGAGAAAGTCCTGAGTTAATCTAGCAGTGACCCTGATGTATCTTTCTTCCTGCGGTGATTCTATCTGGTCATTTATTTCAAGCTTCATATTTAGACAATTCTATCAGCTAAAAATATTTAATATGGCCACAGGTCTGCAAAATGAATTCAGGAATATGCAACACGTGAGTACAAAACTGAAATAACTAGGCAGCCAATAGCACTGCCTCTTTTATAGGCTGATAAACCTGTGTGTAGCACTGTGGCCTTTATTGTGCAAAGACCTTGTGGGAAATGTGGTCTGCGGTGTGTGTGTGTGTGTGTGTGTGCTGGACCTACTCATTGTGTTTGGGAGCGCAGACGATGGCGATGGCCTCCGGCAGCATCAGCTGATAAGAACAGTGAGTGTGGAGGTCGACACTGGAGAGGAAGGCCGTCTGCGTAGGATGAGTCTGAACACAAACACAGAGAGGTCGAAGGTCAAAGGCTGAACAACGACTGTGACTGTCTTTATTAAAACAACACAGAACGCTGATGGCGTCCGAACCTGAATGCCCACCAGCGTTGTGAGGACACCTGACTGCCCACCAACGTTGTGAGGACACCTGACTGCCCACCAACGTTGTGAGGACCCTGCAGCTCTAACTGCACATATATTGCTGACAGTAATTTAAGAACTACTTTTAAGGATCCTTCTCAGACATGTCCATCTTTATTTGACAAAATGAATATCTCCCAATTAATCCTATCTATCTTAAGACTCTGAAATATTAGTATAATAGCGTCAGCAAGGCTGTAATCTGCGCGAACCTTCACAACACCCGAAGGTCTCGCTTGTAAAAGAGGTTGTAATCTCCATGTGACTTCCTAGTAAAATAAAGGTTATACATGTCAGCTCACTTGATTTGCACTGGTCTGTGTCTGAAAACATGGTGGCGGCTGTGGAAATTGATTTATGTTTTATTTCTCCAAAACCAATTTTTTGTTATGAATTTGGTGATAAACAGACCTGCAGGTACTGAGTCCTGCTTCACTTTAGATTTACAAGCCCGAGTTTAAAAATTAGTCTGCAGGTTCACGAGTTGAAGTTAGTTAAATCATCGTTATTATTATTATCTATAAATCATTATTTTCCAAGCTGATGCAATTTTTAGGTGAGTTTAGCATCACAGTTTGAGGGGAGAGTGTTATGCGTGTAAATACTCTGAAATCTGATTGATTTAAAATGTTCATTCTGTACAGATTAAGACCTCTGAGACCGAACTGTGATTCCGAGCTGTAGAAAATAAAATTCACTTGACTTGTATCTCCAAATTGTAAAGTTTTCAGGAGCCTCCAGCCTTGATTTAGTCAAATATAAAGATGAACTGATATTGAAAAACGTAATTTCTCACATCATTTGTTAGTAAACATTCCAGCACAGTGCTGCAGAGTGAGACCTCTGTCTGTTCCTATCTCAGCCCTCGCTCTCTCCTCCCATCTGTTGCTCGACCACAGGCACTGTTGCCATGGCAATATTTGATCATGCAAATGAAGGGGAACAACGGAGGTCATTTTCCTACGTGTGTGTGATTAGTGGGGGTGTTTGTTTGTGCAGCTCTGTGTTTTATCTCACTGTGAGGACTTAAACCACTTACGCCGAGGTAACCCCACAGGTTTAGAGCTGCAGCAATTAGTGGATTAATATATTAATCAGCAGACAAAAAATTTATCAGCAACTAATTTTATAGTCGAATAATCGTTTGTCATTTTTCAGCTTCTCATCTGTGATGATTCAATGCTGTTCTTTGTCCTTTATAATAGCACACAGAATAGGCTGAAACCGGATATGAAGTTCAGTTCCCCCAAATAATTTGGTCTAATTTGAGTGAACTGACTCTTTACGGTTCTAATTAGTTTTAGATTAAATTTACAGCCAAGGAGAGAGCGTATGTCCTCACAAGGAAAGCAAGACATGTTGGTGTGTTGTTGACAAAACAATCCCAACTCAAGGTCCACTTACTCAAATGTTCTTTTGATCATCAGTTTGCTCAGTTATCATGGCGTGTGTTTAGCATGTGTTTAGCATGTGTATAGCATGTGTATAGCGTGTGTTTAGCGTGTGTTTAGGTTGTGTGTTTAGCTTGTAGTCGTACATGGATCCAGCCAACCGTCAGCAGGTTCTGTTGGTCCTGGAAACTGAACAGTTCCTCCACGTTCTCCATGTCGCAGAAGTCTGGACCGGCCGACTGTTTCGGGATCACGACGTGAGTCAGCACGAACTCATTGTGCGTCTGCGGGCGAGAGACATTCACACAGACAGGAGAGAGAGGCGGTCGGTGAGCAACTCAGGTGACGTGTGACTGATCAGGTGATCACCTACGAGTCGAAACATTCACATATCGTAACTTAAAAACATTAGACAGGATGTGAGCGCCATCTTCATGTAGTGGCCACAGTATGAATTACAAGTCACGTGATCTACTTAGTCATAAAACAAGCAAACAAAAAGGTCTGAGGGGGTAATGAGCCTTTAAAAATAAAAAAATCACTACGTTGTGAATTGATCTGTCCTCATTACTGATGAGCTGCAGTGGCTTTGGGGTTCTGTCGTATTTCATTGAAGCTAGTTATCGATTCCAATATCAAATCAACTCAGGTTCATCTTTCAGCTTTGTGAGTGACTAAAGTCATCAATACCTTTAAACATTTAATCCAGACCTGTACTCAGATATGTGTATTATGCTCGTGTGTTTCCTTCACGATGAATGCGTTTCTATCTTGACTTCAAAAAGAGGAGAGCCGGCAGGTAACCAGCCGGTCGGCAGCCTCACCAGCCGTCCACACAGGACTCCGCAGGTTTCGATTCCTCTGGCTGTGTTGGAGTCAGCCAGCATGAGGAAACGATACGTCAGATCTCTGGGAATCACCACCCGCCTCAGGCCCTCCACCCTCTGAGCTGCACGCACACACGTAACAAACACACACACACGATGAGCAGACCGTCACACACACACACGTGTACAGTTATAGTGTGTGTGTGTGTGTGTGTACTCACTGTGTACTCCAGCCAGCGTGGCAGCTGGTTGACTGACGGGAGCTGGCGGTCTGTTCCTGTTAGGATCTGCCCCCTGGGATCGTACACTGTCTCTGATTGGCTGCTGAGACAGACAGGAGCCGTCCGTCACCTCAGGCACTTTGGTCCCCACCTGAAGGAGAAACATATACTACTAATACTACTGATGCGACGCAGTACTGGTACTACAGCTGCTGACATGCAGTAGTCGCATCAGTTGCAGTAGTAGCACAGTGTTGTCCAATTTCACCTTTTGCTCCGCCTCCTCTTCTCTCCTATTGGCCAGTTCTTGGCGCCTCAGCTGGTCTTCAAAGTAGCGAAACTGTTCTGATTCGATCTGCATGCGTCGCAGGGCGGCGACACGCTGCCTCTCCTCCTCCAGCAGCAGGAAACGCCTCCTGTCCTCGTCCAATAGGGAGAGCCGCTGCAGCTGCTGGCCACACCCATCCACCACCGCCGCCGCCTGGCTCTGAAGAAACAGGAAGTCACATGATCAGGCCTGTCTGCAGCGGGTGCTTGTTTGACCCACGCCCCCCAGGAAGTGGTCCGGGCTTCGACGCCAATTTGACGTAGTTGCGAAACCGTGTAATTACAACCTCCGGGTCACGTGACGCACAAGACTTTCATCGTGAAAGAAGCGGAAGTGAAACTGTAGACACGATGTTTAGAGCGTCACGTCTCCGTGAAATGACTCGCTTCACTATCCGAATTTGATGCACTTCGTCCAAAAAAATGGAAAGTCTGGAAGAGCCGCACGATGAAATCATTTTATGCTAATTCAAGTTCAAGAGGGCTAAACAGGAAGTTAGCCGGCTCGGCGGCGGCGTCTCCGGTCCACTCTCTCTGCGGGCCCCATGAAGTGGAAGATCCAGGTAATTTTATTCCAGGAAGTCGAAATGTTTTGGCTTCACGCGCCGCTGAGCAGCTTTCATAGGAATGACCGGGGCCCCGCCTCCGACGCCGTGTCCAGGTCCCTGTATACATCCGCGGTTTGACCGGCATCACGCCACATTCACACCTTTCTGTCAGGTGAAGCGCAGGACCTACAGGAGAATCCAATCAGGCGAAGGAAATGAAAACGCGTCCACATGAGATGAAAATGTTTCACCTTGAGCTAAAACTTATGAATCTGTTTGATAATCAGAAACCACAGAAGTGAACTCTGCTTCACTTCCTGTCTGAACCTCAGGCTGCTGTCACACCTGCCTCAGGTAGTCCTGTGGAGTCGTGCTGGAGTCCGTTTCCCTTTTGGTGCGTCTGCTCAGGTGTGAAAGCAGCAGAAGGGACCAACAGGCGTACCGAGGCCCCCCTGAAGAGGTGGTCTCGGACTCTGGAGCGGCTCGTTTGTGTTGAGAACGTGATCCGACCTCGAACAGACCCAACTGCTAAAAGCACGGATCATTGTTGGACTAAACCAGCTGCCGTAGTCCACTGCGCTCGCCGTCTGCATGAGAACGTAGTTTTCATTCTAGAGACGTCTTGTCTGCATGTTGTGGAGGACACAAACGCTGGGACAGATTCAGGGACAGAACCAGCCGCCAGGCGTCTCTCCTCAGTCCTGTTGTCTCCCGCACGTAAACTCTGACCAATGGAAAAGCAGTTTAGGAAATACGCCACGGCCAATGAGCGACGTGGATGTTGTCACGTGACTGCGTTTTGGTTCGTTTCGACGAACTTCATGCTTTTGTAGCATCAAGCTAGCGTAATGTTTACGACCAGTTAGAGAATCAGCTCTGGCTTAGCTCAGTCAGGTTATAACCAAGCTGAGGTTTCAATCTACATCAGTAGAAAAGCTCATGTACGTACTCACAGGCACAGGCTGTCCCACTGAATAATACCCATAATGCACCAAACTCAACAGGTGCTCATCGATAAAAGGATCGATGAACAGATTAACTGGCAGCTGCGTGTCTGCGTGCGAGAGCTCTGTGACAGAAACACACCTGTCGATCACCTAATCAGATTAACAGGTGAGCACACACTGCCAATCAAACACATGCTGCCATCTGATTGGACACACACCTGGGCTCTAAGGTACTCGGTGTGTTCGCCGCTGTATTTCTCCTGAAGACGTCTCTTCAGCTCGTCCTTTCGAGGAAACGCCACTTCCTGAAGTTTCTGCAGAGATAAATGCAGAGTATAAATGTTACTGCAGCATCGGTACCCGCACCTGCAGACATTTACAGCCAAAACTCCTGTCAGAGGGTGTTTTATCCATCTGGCACACGGGAAAAGACATCGGATTCAGACGCGTCAGAAAGGTCCAGCCAGGACGTAGCCGTTGCCCTTGCCGCCCTGCAGACCAGCACCAGAGTCCCGAGCTGGCCGTGGGCTGCAGCAGAGCGCTGCTGTGGCGGGTGGAGGACAGGTGAAGCACCAAGAGGAACATTCTGGACATTCTGAACACGTCCAGAACATTCAAACTAAACCGAAGGTTTTAGATGCACATGGCCGACTACCGAAACCGGCTTCGTTAGAAAACGTATTTAAAACTTGTTTTCTTCTTGTTTGTATTACAACAACTTTTATTGACAACAAAAAAAGTAAAATAACAATAACAAAACTCAATATGTTCTTCTTGAACTAGCATCCTCGAACTCCGGCAATGAGTTCCATGACTTTCTCTGTAATGTCATGTGCTTTAGCGCTTTCATTTGCAAATGTGTTGATCTTTTCAAAAGCTGCGAGGATGTTGGTGTGCTACTACTCTTCATACTCAGCTGCGTGTCGTGACTTCGGGTGGTGAAACTTTAAAGCGCTCCCATACCACCGACACACCCTGTCTTTGACGCACGGTGACAGCGCGAGGGAGATGGGAGCGTGGGAAAGGCGTGGCTACATATTCGGCTTTTATTTTCGGCGCTTTATTACATTCCGGCCAAGTTTGGGTGCATCCCTATTGAGGACGGGCGGTGTGTTGGACTGCTTGCGCAGGTTGATCACCAGGTGGGGGGAAGCGTTCTGGACTCCAGAGGTCTAGAGACCTGCTCTACTTGTTTTGGCTGCAGATGCACACGCTGACGCCGACACTTCGCTCAGCACCGATGACCAGGATAGTCACCTTCATGATGAGCTGCTTCTCAGGGACGCTGCACTGCTGATAGTCTCGGTGGCTGGGCAGCTTCTCTACAAACAGACTGAGCACACAGGTGACGACAACGTCAGGAAATGGCGAGCATGAAGAGGAAGGTGTATCACCAAGGTGTGCTGTGTGCCTCACGTGATGAACTTGGTGTAGAGGACGTAGGCGTTCTCCAGGCTGCCCTCCTCCAGGTACACCGCCGCCATGCGCTCCATCTCCACACCGGAGCGGAAGTAGCGTCTCGGTGCAATGTCCTCGTTGATCTCCACGCTGCATCCCATCTTTCCCAGCGCCCGCACTCGCTCCGCCGCCGTCAGCGACACATCCGTGTAGTCCGGCTCTGCCGCCAGCTTCTTCTGCAGCGCACAGGGGAACACGCAGGTGAGCACGCAGGTGAGCACACAGGGGAACACACAGGTGAGCACACAGGTATACACGCAGGTGAGCACTCACAGGTGAACACACAGGTGAGCACACAGGTGAGCACACAGGTATACACGCAGGTGAGCACACACAGGTGAACACACAGGTGAGACCGTTCTGCTGCATGACGCCTCACTGCATTAAGACACTCGGACATTAAAGCTGCACTTACTGATGCTCTTCAGAGACATGTTGTGAACTTTAACCTTTGAACTTCTCTGAGAGACGACGGAACGACCCTGAAGCTGCGGTCAGCTGATGATTCATGGACACACTGTCACCTCGCTCGTTATAAAGACTCATTACAGCCGCTTTAAACTTTTCCTTTATTATGGGGACCCTTCCAAGGGACGTCTCCCCAGGTGGACTCTCTGGTCCACTGAAAGGACTTATCCTCAAGTGACTTATCAAATTATCATTAATATTATTAGTTTGTTTATAAGGAAACGATGCAATTTAATAAATCACATAAGCAAACATGAGTAGAAAAGCCAGAATCTGTAGTCCATCTGTAGTCCCCTGGCCATGATTGTGGATTCAGAAACGCCTTGGTGATACACCTTCTTCAGAAACTCGTAGACTTCAGGTGCATTATGGGAAATGGTCTCTGCTCGCATCTCGGCATGCCTGAGTGACATCTCACTTTAGGCAAAGGACCATCACAGCTGAACCTGGACAAAACAGAACTGCTTGTGAACTGCCTGAATCTCAAAGATTCACCACGACCTCTCCATTCAACTAGGCTCATCGACCAATACTCCGTCCAGCACGGCCAGAACTCTGGGGGTGGTAATCAATGATCAACTAAACTTCAAAAGCCATGTCGCCAGCACCACCCGGTCCTGCAGATTCATCCTCTACAACATCAGGAAGATCAGACCTTTCCTATCTGAGCAGTCTACACAAGTCCTGGTCCAGGCTCTGGTCTTGTCCAAACTGGACTATTGCAACGCGCTGCTGGCTGGACTCCCTCCTCGCACAACCAAACCTCTGCAGATGATCCAGAACGCGGCAGCAAGAGTGGTCTCCAATGAGCTGCAGAGAGCGCCGTGACCCCTCTCTGCATCAGGTCCCACTGGCTCCCTGCTGTCATCAGGTTCAGAGCGATGCTCCTGGCCTACAAGACCCCCACTGGTTCTGCCCCATCATATCTTCACTAACACAGACCTGTGTTCCTGCCAGGTCCCTGCGCTCTGCAGACCAACAGCGTCTGGTGGTACCATGGCAACGAGGAACAGGATCCCTCTGGAGCAGCTTCTTTGGATCCGTTCCTCATTGGTGGAATGATCTGCCTGCTCCTACAAGATCAGCAGATTCTGTAGCCGCCTTTAAAAAGCTCCTGAAGACGCAGCTCTTCCACCAACACCTGACTGACCATCACTGACTTCTGCTTCCTTTCTACCTCTGCTCATTAACCCCTTCCTCTCCTCAGCTCTAGACCCTGTGCTGGGCTCTGACAGACCAGTTCCTGCTGCTCTGATGCTTCTGGTCACCTTGTGTTGTTATAACTGCTTCATTGTCTTCCTCACATGTGAGTCGCTTTGGATAAAAGCGTCTGCTGGATGACTACATGGAAATGTAATGTAATCTAGTGTTTTTGGACTCAAATTAAGGATATCTCCAGCTAATTTTTTATTTTCCCTCAAGCAGTTTTAGGACAGAACGCTTCACTCTGTAGTGTGAGATGTGTCTCGACTTCTAAAACTGCTAGATTGTCTTGGTTTCCAAACACTTTGTGAGTTCTAACATCGGTTCTAAAAGAAGTAAAGATGGAGATAAACAGGTTCAATCGGTCTCACAACAACTACCACTTTCTAGAGAAGAGGGAATGAAAACTAAACAGCAATAATGTGTCCAGATATCAAACACAACATCAGGAAACCTCAAACATCACCATCTGAAGGGTGTTTTCTGGCGGGAAACTCAGATTTACGTCCCTGCTGGGAGCCTGAATGCAGCGTTTGTTCCACAGCTCATTTACATCAGAGACATGGAGGACAAACTGTCCTCTGTCCCCCGACTGCTTTCTATTCAGGAGCCGACGCCAAAGGAAAGAGAGGACATGAAGCGACGAACGGCGGAGAGGTCGAAGACAGACATCGTAACTAAACTAAACTAAACTAAAATTATAGACGGAAAGACGGGAGGAGGAGAGAAGAAGAAACTGAAGGAAAGATAAAGAAAGGAAGGAGGAGATTAGGAAGGAAGGAAGAAGAAACTATGATGAGTGAATAGAAACTAAGAAATGAGAGAGAAGGGAAGGAGGCTGTTAACCCTAAAGAAATGACAAATTACGGTTTTAATACTATTTTACTTTTCTGTCCTTTTATTTGCCTGATTTTAATTATTTGTGCTGAATATTTAATATTTTCCCACGAAAAGCTTCATTATTATTATTATTATTAATACAAGTTATTACCACTGACAGACAGGAAATTATGGACAAAACTACCAAAATAAGACACAAGTGTTTGACCAAAAACAACAAAAACACTTTAAAGGAACAGTTCAACGTTTAGTGAAATCTTCTTCAGAGTCTGAGGTTAGCTTAGCTTAGCATAAAGACTGGAAACAGGGGGGAACAGCTAGCCTGGCTCCGTCCACAGGGAACTAATTCTTGCTCCGGTAGTAAGTTCGTTTAGCGTTGACGTCTTTGGCTTCACCACAGCGTTAACGACAAACAGCAGAGCCACAATACAGAAATGCAGAACAGTCAAATGTGAGATTCAAAGACGACGATGCGCTCAGTAATCGGATTACTCTGAGACTTGCTGTACCTGTTTCTATTGGCTAACTCGTCTGTAGCGCCTCCCTGAGGGTGAGCGCTCAAGTTGTAGGGGGAAGGAGGTCGTTTTACTCTTGATAATGTTTAATATTCTCTGCTGACAGTCAGATTCAGGTGAACATGCTGAAGGATAAAAGCCTTCCCAGCAGAGTCTCATTAACCGTCTCCAGAGTTTGTTCACAGACTTCAAAATAATGTCACCTCCTCATGATCTCTGTGTGTGACCGTCTTCACCGAGCAGCGTTAAAAATGTTCAGCCTTACAAACATTCGGCGTTACAAACGTTCAACGTTACAAACGTTCGGCCTTACAAACGTTCAACGTTACAAACGTTCGCCGTTACAAACGTTTGGCCTTACAAACATTCAGCCTTACAAACCTTCAGCTTACGAACGTTCG
>CM022492.1:25112073-25124436 GCA_011952105.1 Coreoperca whiteheadi
CCGCACACACACCGTACACACACAGTACACACGCACACACACTCACAGTACACACACACACACACACACACACACACAGTACACACGCACACACACACTCACAGTACACACACACACACACACACACACACACACAGTACACACGCACACACACACTCACAGTACACACACTCACCAGCGTGTTTAAGCTGAAGCCTTGTTCCATGGTGTGTGTTTGTGAGTGTGTGTGTGTACGTGTGTGTGTGTGTGTGTGTGTGTGTGTGTGAGTGTGTGTGAGTGTGTGTGTCACAGGCTCTGGTCAGCCCACGGCGCCCATCTGCCACCTCCCATGATGCTTCACTGCAGGGAGACAAAAAAAACAACGTCAATAAGCAGACCTGTGTGGAGCAGCTAGCATGTGGCTAAAGCTAACAGCCAGCAGCCAATCAGAGCAGGCCGTGCGTGGATATGTGTGTGTCTCATTTCCCATCAGCCCCTCGTCACGCCCGCGTGTCCTTCAGTTTGGTCCAGGGTTACCATGACAACCGGTAACTAACCATCAGGTGAGTCATCCACTTTGACGGAGGGAAGAAGAACGACCTCCCACAACCCCATCTGCAGCAGGTCGCCATGGCAACGGGCGCATCCAGGCTGTTGTGGAGCCCGGGTCATGTGACTCGGTCTCCACAACAGCCAGATCAGATCCAGATCCACAGGTGAGCCAGGGTCCAGAAGCACCAGAACCAGCAGAAGAAGAAGAAGAACCTCCGACCGTCAGCGCGTCAGTCAGCCAGCGTTCGCCAGGAAACCCCAGCACACGGTTTCAGGGCGGCGAGCAGCTCGACGCTGACCGGGCAGGTTCCCCATGTGACGCAAGGACGGGTCGGCAGGTCAAAGGTCACAGCTACGCATCGCCGTGTCGACCACCCGGTAGCCCCGCCCCGAAGCATCAGCGTGGCTTTTCCTCAGTTTCCTACGTGAACACTGAGACGGCGTGACTCCCCACGCCCAGCAGCTGATCCAGACCGGAACCAGACCCGGTCCACTTGGGTCCCTTCGGCCGTCATGAATCAGACTCGTGCTGTGAGTCCACACCTGAACAGGTGTCCCCAGTCAGCAACAGGATGTGCTGCTGATCAGCTGTGACAGCGGACACTTCCTGCTCGTCCACATTCACTCTGCGGCGGGACGCCCTTCGACCTCCTTCCCTCCTCTGCCGTGACGCGTGAACAGACAGGAAGCTGCTCACCTGGGCCTCAAAGGGGGCTTTCCAGGTGCCTGCCGACGCGGCGTCTCAAGCATCCGCCTTTATTCTAACGATAGTTTAAGGGGCTTCTTCCCCTTAAAAACCCCTTAAACCCAGCAGAACCCCTTAACGCCACCCTCCTAACGCCAGGTGAAGGGCCAGCTGCTTTGATGCAGGGCGAGCTCAAACACCCCTCACCTGTGTCAGCATTAAGGTGTAATTACAGGTGAGTGTGGCCTCGCTCACCTGGCTGCCGCCACACAGGCTGCACGACTATTTAAGGTCGTCACTAACAGAACTGCTGCTGTTAAATCAAGATCCAGTCAATCACAGTCTCACAGAAACCCCTCAGAGGGGCGCGTGCACTCACTTCTGCCGGTTCCTATTGGACGCGGCACGGATGATTGACAGCGGAGAGGAAGACAGGGAAAGAGGACAGAAAGCTCCGGGAGCACTTTACCGGTTTGTCGTCGGTCTGATGTCCAGCAGCTGTCGGCATCACCGGGTCAGGTGCGCACCTGAGAGCCTGGACAACCCGGGTTCACCTGTCCGTTCACAGTGAACCCGGTCCCGGGAGCTGCAGCGGACCCGGATGGAACAGAAGGGGAGACAGATGTTGGTGAAGCTGCTGGTAAAATGGCTGAAAGCTCCGGCTGCTGCCAGCGATGGTGGCGCTCAAAGATCCTCTCTGCACGAGGATGGCTCACTGCCACCTTCCGGCTTCACAGCAGTGGGTGTTGGGTCTGCGCATGCGCGCCACCGCTGCTACAGAGAGGTGACACGGCGAGGACGTCTCACTCTGACACAGTTTCCAAACCGAGCATGATAATAACTCATGAGTTACACAGAGCCACAGCTGCTGTTTTACAGACCAGGTAGATTCATGGATTGTAATAAAGGGATTTTTAAGGTGTAAAACATTCACAATAGCATGACAGGCATCGATCAATACGTGCGTTAAAAGGGCAGATTACTACTACTAAACTAAATGGAGGTATTTTAATGGACAGAATGCACAAGTTAGTTATTTAAAGAAACTTGGATGTAGCCTAATATCTGGAATCTGTATTAAAGCATTGAATAAGCATTGAGTTGCTAAAATAATCGAAACTGTATTTGGAAGCTCAAAGTTCTTCAAAAAACCCAGAAAACATTAATGACAATAAAAATAAATTAATCAAATGAACAGAAAACGTCAGAGCTGAGAAAGTTAGATCAGCTCAAATTCAAAACCCTTAAACTGTGGAGATAACCAGTTAAAACCCTCTCATATCAATAATCATTGAATTTATCATTATTTAAGCTCAGGCTTGCACAATTATTGAAGGGTTAAGGTCCCAATTCAAATGTTTTTAAGGGATTTTACCCCCTATAAACACTTTAATCCATTTGTAAATAAAGTTGTCCCGTAAAATGAAGCAGCATTAAATGAAAGCGTGCGGATGATCCATTCACAGCCTTAATGAGGTTTACTGTATAACAAGTCCTGTGCAGGTGAAGGTCACATGACCAGCTCCTCTCAGAGGCAGGTGAACAGCCTGCAGACTGAAACACTGCAGATAATATGAAGTGATGAAAAAGCTGCCAAAATGCCCGTCGAGCTAGCTGGCTTGCTAAGCTAGCTAGCTCAACCCACCTGGGCTCATCTGGACTCACCTGTTCTCTGTTCCGTCGGTCCACGGTGGAAGTTCGCAAGTTGAAATCGACGCGACGAACGCAACGCATGAAATGTTTGGTTTTTGAGCAGAGAAACGAAACCACACACACACATTCATCACACACACACACACACCTGTGTGATGTACCTGAGGTTGCTGGAGTCGGGGTTCGATCCCACGTCTCCCCGTCTCCAGTCGGCGTCCTTCACCACTGGACCGTCTTCAGCGCTGATGGAGAAGAACAACCAGAGAGAGAAAGAAGATCAGAAAGTTCACCTTCATCAACCTGCAGAGATACAGAGTTTAAAGACCTCACACCGAAATCTGTTTACACCAAAACCTGTTCACAACAAAACCTGTTCACAATGAATCCTGTTCACACTGAAACCTGTTCACAATGACACCTGTTCACACCAAAACCTGTTCACACCAAAACCTGTTCACAATGAATCCTGTTCACAATGAAACCTGTTCCCAATGACACCTGTTCACACCTAAACCTGTTCACACCGAAACCTGTTCACAACAAAACCTGTTCACAATGAATCCTGTTCACAATGACGCCTGTTTACACCAAAACCTGTTCACAACAAAACCTGTTAAAAACGAAACCTGTTCACACCGAAACCTGTTCACTCCTGTTCACAATGAAACGTGTTCACACTGAATCCGGTTCACAGTCACACCTGTTTACAACTATGCCTGTTCACACCGAAACCTGTTCACAGTGAAACCTGTTCACAATGACACCTGTTCAAATCAAAACCTGTTCACACTGAATCCGGTTCACAATTAAATCACTTCACACCAAAACTTGTGCACAGTGAAACCTGTTCTCAATGACACCTGTTCACACTGAAACAGATTCAGACTCATTCTCCCTTTTTGGAAGTCAGCTCACAGAGTCCTGACAGCTCAGCTGGGAGAGGAGGAGCTTCACGGTCTGAAGGCCGTGGGTTCAAATCCCACCTTGACTGTTTTCGTGAAGGGGTCTCTTATTGTGAAAAGCGTGTCCTGAGTTAGCAGACCAACTGAACCAGGATCAGTCTGCTTGGTAAACATTATTAAATATATAATATGAAGAGTAAAATATTGACATATATTTTAAGAAACCACTGCAGTAAACATAGAGTTATTCAGCAGGGGATCTGAACTCGGCTCAGCTGACCTCCTCTGGTAGTTAAGTCTGCTGCTGCGCTCCGACTCTAATGGTTTCACTGTGGGTTCAAATCCTGCCGTAAACATGTGAGTTTTCTTTCGATCACATGTGCTGAATGTATTAACACGGTTAAGGTGCAACAGTTCAGCCTTCCAGGAGCTGCTTATCTCCGTGTTAGTGTTTCTTTGTGCTTTTACTAAAAAGTGGTGGTTGGTTTATTCCAGATGTTTGATGCTTTAGTCCCATCAGGTTTAGACATCAGATACCTGCAGGCGTTTGATTAAAGACTGAGACTGCACAGGTAGGGGGGGCAGGTACAGGACCAGCATGCACCTGGGCGGGCCTCTGGATTTAAGAGAGGCAGCAGCAGCCGCGGGTTCTTTGTTCCTTTGTTGGCTTCGTGTTTGACAGAAAACCAACCCTGAGAAAGGCAGAAGCTTGACGTGGACAGCGAGCTCCCGCCGCCTGCGTACGCTACATCCCCACGCTGGGGCGCGATGGGAGCCCAGTTTGAGTCCCTTTGTGGTGACAAATGGCCACGACAGATAACTGCGATGCATCGAACAAGACTGAGCGTCCTTATTCCCGCCCGATGTGTACCCGCCCATGCGCGTGTAAAGAGGCCGGGGGCGGGGTTTGACTTGATGCACAACACAATGTTGTAGCAGTCTAAGTTGAGAAGCGCGACTCTGCTCTGATGAATATGTGCAGCGTCCATGATGACGCCGTCTGAACAGGTGCTTCATGAAACAGGTGACGTTGTTCTCGTCGCTGACAGGGCGCCACCCGGGTATCTTTGGCTTTTGTTTGTACACTGAATACTGCGGGAGGTTTAAGTTAAGGTTTAAGGTGAGTCTGGAGGGAGCCGTCTCCACGGCAACGGGAAGCAGGATGAACAGAAACGAGCCCGGTTGGAGCCGCAGCTCAGAGAGCTGATGATCCCCACGGAGCTGAACTCTGCCTCTCTCTGCTGGACTCGGATCAGCATTACAGCCTTTAAACCGTCACAACTTCATTCTCACAACCAAACGTTTCTCTTGAAGACTCGCTGAGCCGACGTCATCGTATCTGTGCGTCGGCATGATCGATCCCAGCATCGTTCTGTGAATGACGTTTTACTACTGCCGTCACAATGACGTCAGAAAGCATCCAGTTAAAAGAGGTCACGTGTTGTTTTCAGGATTCCACCCTTTATAAACGTAAATGTACTGGAGGCTTTTTGTTATTGTGCAGTTAATCTGACCTCCCCAGCTGCTCACCTGGGCGCGTTCATGCGCATGCGCGCCGTTTTGCTACGGTTTCCGGGGTGACCGACCCCAGGTCTCCCCAGGTGTGACTGCAGGTGTGGGCCACAACCGTGTGTTGGAGTTATGTTGTGTAACACTGTGATGACAGCAAGGCTCGCGCCACCTCACGGTGCAGAAAGCTTGTCCACGTGCTGTTTTAGTGTGGGGACATAATAACGTCTCAGCTGTGACGCACTTCCTGCTCTCTGCGGCTGCTCTCAGATCGGCAGTTTCCAACAGGCGGAAGTTTTAAAGATCGAATCACAGAGAAGCTGATTGATCAGCTGATGAACAGAAACACTTGAAATCACCGCGACGACAGTCTGTGAAGCCACGCAGCGTGAGACGGGAACCGGAAGTAGAGACTACAAAATAAAGTAGCGATCCCATCTGTTTTTTATCCAAACCAACAAATATGATGAAATCCAAACGAGCTGAAACATGTAAATAAAGTTTTATTGAATGAACCAACCAGAGTTTATAATGAAACATGTGAAGGATGTTTAACAGTAATAATGATCATTAATCAGACAAACATCATTCATTCTAATGATGAAGGTAATAAGACTTTGTAAATCTAATCCAGATTCTTCATGTGCTAATGAACAGTTAGATGATTCAGACACTGTAAACCTTCATTCTGCTTTACAGTAACAGGAACATCGTGTCGCGTCTCCACACCTGCACGAACATCCCATAATGGTTATTTATGTTTGAACCCTGTTTCAGGAGAGATTTGTTCCCGTGTTTATTATTCAGATAATATTTCAAACAGAAAATGGCTCTTGAACAGGAACCCATCGAGTTATTTTTTCACTTTGTCAAAAAAAGATCCGTTTTATTTTTTCTTCCTGCTGTTAATAAAGTCAGAAAACTCTTTATTTGGGCAAATAAACCTCTAGAAAAAAAGGAGGTGTTTTATTTTGAAATGTGGGAGCGGAAGTGACGCTTGTAGACGGTGCAGGTGAGCTGATGAGTCCAGGTGTGTTTCTGCTGGCGAACATGGGGCTGGTTTACTCTGAGGTGAGAACACAAACTGTTTTCTTCTTTAATCGTCTGATTTAGTTTCTTTTAAGCTGACGTTTCCTTAGGATTCACTTCCGGTTTGTGTTGAAGTTCGGCTTCAGGTGAGAAGCAGGTAAGCTCACCTGAGAGACAGGAGAGACATCTGTCAGGAGGTTGGTCACAGTGTAATGAAGGATTAATCTGACTGAGTCCCCGATTCAAAGTCTTTAGGAAGAAGAGAGTCCAGCTGATCACCACTGATCAAATGGCTTATTGATTAACCGACTCATCGTTTTAATTTGAAATACAAAAAATGTGTCGTCTCTTCTGAAATGTTTGAAAGTGTGAAATTAAATCAGGCTGATGTCTTGAGATTAAATAGCTAAAATAACAAAGTCTGAATGTATTTATATAAAAAGTGATTTACATCAATGTAATTGGCTGAGTTTCCCTCCAGGTGAACAGGAAACAAACTGCCGCAGGTCGCTGGAAGGTCGCGACCTCGGTCACCTGACCGTCGTGTTAAATAACCAACATTTAAAATCTGAATATAGTAACATGAGATAATCCACCATCTGAACGTTAACTTCATCCAACCAGAAACCCGCTTCTATTAAACAGCTGATCGTCTGGACTCATTAATCATCTAATCAATAGAAGGAAACAGGGCGGTTTCAAAGCTGCAGCCGCTGACTTGCGTTAAGACCCAGTCAGAGTCAGAACCCTCCTCCTCATTATCTCTGAGGACCATCAGAACAAACCTCTCAGAACCCAGGGAGAACAGAGGCTGCAGAACCTGCCTGAGAACCTTCCTGTTCCCAAGGTTCCTTCAGTGTCGCAGTGATCCAGTGATGCTGTCTGTCCGTCCACGGGTCCATGACAGGAGCTGCTGGGACACTTTGACTGCATGGACAAAGATGATGACTAGTTATTGTGACTCGCGGGTGCAGACGAAGACATTTGACATTTGGCCCCTGAGCCCTCAGGCCCCCGGTCCAGAGCCTCTGTTCGAATAATCTCTCAGTGTGGGGGTCCAGTGGCCTGAGGGGATCCAGGGGCCTCCTGGAACACGAGCTGACGTCTCTGCCGGCTGCACAGCGACGAGGCGGTTTCAGGCACCTGAACTCGTCCGACCGGTTGGTTTCAGCGCCTGCAGGTTGTTGCTCATCAAGAACTGGTCCAGAAGTCTCTGCCTGCTTCCTCGTTGTAGAACTGGACTGATGTGGTCTCTGCTGGTCTCTGTGTGTTGTCTCGTGTCTCGGGTCTGTATTTAAACACCTTGACTTGTGGGCTGGTTGAAAGGAGCTTCACAGGTGAGCCGAAGGTCAAAGTTCAGGTTGTGTTTGATGCCAATGACGGTCCTCACAAGTGTACAACTGCAGTCGTGTGTGATTTTCCAGTTAGATAACCTGAAGAAACTGGACAAACTGGTTTATTGAGGATGTGTGAAGAACCGATAACCGATGGTATGTGTCAGGGTAAGAGGGTTCTGTGCAGCAGGAGAACCTTCCTGGTTCTCTGCAGAACGCTGTTCAACACCTGTGGAGCTTTATTAACTCTAAATATAGTAGAGAACATTATCAGAGGAAACCAGCAGCACGACAAACGTACGGTGGCCCCGAGAGCTCAAAATGAAGAAAAGCTAAAGTTCAGATGTCAGTTCTGTTTAGGTTGGAACGTCCTGATCCAGATATGATGTTATTGAAACCGATCGGTTATCGATCCACAGACTAACCTTTGATTTACAGCAAGTATCTCAAATACGATCTGAATCAAGTAGCATAATAAAACTAAAATAAACGTACATTTTAGCTCGAAATCGTCGTGGCAACAAACAGCGCGTCCAGGTGTGTCCAGGTTTGTGCGTCACTGCTTAGTGTCCCCTGGAAACTTGTGTTCTGTGCTTCAGTGTTTGGTTGTTGTGTTTCTGCTTGTGCATCGTCCAGGATGTTTGCTTCTATCAGCGTGTTGCAGTTTGAGCTCCGGGGGCCACCGTACGCAGCGCCCCGGGAACTTCTCTGCACCGTTTCTGGCCGCATGAAAGACGAAGTGGTTTACGTGAATGCTTTCACTTGATGTCAGATCCAGAAGTTAATATTGATCCTTCTCTGTATCTTCTGTAGAGACGAACTACGAGTCGTGACTTTGCTCCGTTAGTGATTCAGAGGAAGAACTTTTATTCAGTTATTTAACTGCATCGATGTCTGTTTCTACTACTTCCGTTAATATCTCAGTTCTCTGGACTCATCTCGCCCTTCGTCTACTGATCGTTGCTACGGTCTCTTCTTCCTTTGGTTTATTGATTGATTTGTTTTGATTATTGGGTTGGTGCTGTGATCCATTTTGATTTGTGCCACCTGTAAACCCCTGTGGGTCTGGGGCCCCTGGGCGTCCAGTGTTTAAACTTTAACTTTGTCCCCTTCAGCCGGCCTGTCAGTCAGCGTACGACGGAGACATCCATCGGCTGTTCCACGTCTTGAGAGAAGAACCAAACCGCCTGAACGTACAGGAGGAGCGCACCGGAGACACGCCCCTCATCGCAGCCTGTCGCCATGGTAACCTGAGGGTGGTCCGGTACCTGCTGGACAATGGGGCTGATGTCCACCTGACCAATAAGGTGCGTTTGCCTGCTGATGCCATCATGTAGATTAATCCTCTACAACTCCAGGAAGATCAGACCTTTCCTATCAGAGCAGTCTACACAAGTCCTAGTCCAGACTCGTGTCTTGTCCAAAATAGACTATAGCAACGCGCTGCTGGCTGGACTCCCTGCTCGCACAACCAAACCTCTGCAGATGATCCAGAACACGGCGGCGAGAGTGGTCTCCAGTGAGCCGCAGAGAGCGCCGTGACCCCTCTCTGCATCAGGTCCCACTGGCTCCCTGCTGTCATCAGGTTCAGAGCGATGCTCCTGGCCTACAAGACCCCCACTGGTTCTGCCCCATCATGTCTTCACTAACACAGACCTGTGTTCCTGCCAGGTCCCTGCGCTCTGCAGACCAACAGCGTCTGGTGCTACCATGGCAACAAGGAACAGGATCCCTCTGGAGCAGCTTCTCTGGATCCGTTCCTCATTGGTGGAATGATCTGCCTGCTCCTACAAGATCAGCAGATTCTGTAGCCGCCTTTAAAAAGCTCCTGAAGACGCAGCTCTTCCACCAACACCTGACTGACCATCACTGACTTCTGCTTCCTTTCTCCCTCTGCTCATTAACCCCTTCCTCTCCTCAGCTCTGGATCGTGTGCTGGGCTCTGACAGACCAGTTCCTGCTGCTCTGATGCTTCTTGTTACCTTGTTTTGTTATATTGCTTCCATTGTCTTCCTCGCATGTGAGTCGCTTTGGATAAAAGCGTCTGCTGGATGACTGAATCTAAGCGTTGCTGTCAGCAGTCGCTCCTGTGGCTGATGTAAAGTGTCTGTGCGTCTCAGAAGCAGAGGACTTGTCTCCACTACGTGTCCAAGAGGGCTTTGTCTTTGCTGGATTATCTGATGATCTCCATCCTGATGCCCATCCTGCTGCTCGGATACTTCCTCATGGTACGCCACAGCTAAAGTGTTTAATTATCGCTTCCTGTGAAGCTTCTGTGTTTAAGTGCTCTGCTCAGCGGTCATTGGTTACAGTTCACCATGAAGAACAAAGCACTTTGAGCTCACAGCAGAAAGTGGAAAAGCAAATTAATCTGCGCCTCTTTATGAAATATTTGGTTCTGGCAGCTTGGTGACGTAGTTAGCAGGTTTAGCTAGTCTGTAGCGGAAGAGCTAACCGCTAACATGCTATCCAGTCAGTCAGGCTAGCGCTTATCAGTCACAATAGCTCTTTAAGCTCCTCTCCATACTGTACCGATCAGTCCTCCATTTAAATCAATAAAAAAGTTACTGATGAGGGATGAAGCTCTTCAAGCTAACAAGCTTGCTAACAGTCAGTAAGCAAACTTGTTAGCTTGCTAGCCAGGAAGTAACAGAGCTGTGAATTAATGATGGGTGACAGACTCAACATTGACAATAAATGTGTTGCAGTTACAGAAGCAGAGGCAGAACCAGGAGCTCATGCAGGCGGTGCTGAGCAGCAGCGTGAACGTCGACGCTGTCGACTACGTGAGTGACTTCAACTGTGTTCACTTTGTTTACATCCAGCGGAGATCAGCTGTTCATGAGTTTCATCATCACCACATTAACGTAGAGATTAGCTGCAGTTAGCTAACGTTAGCACGCTAACATCCGAGCCATTCATGGAGGACGGGCGACGTCTCCGACCCAAAACGGGATGAATGCTAAAATAACACAACTTGAGTAAATAATGTCAGTTAGCTTAGCATAATCAGAGCTTTCCCGCTCATTATAAACTGTGTGAAAACTACTAACTGTGAAACCGATTTCTCCGTGAACACAGACAGAAATCATACTAATACAAAGATTTATCTTCTAGCCTCTGAAGCTAATGTTTGGAAGTTATGCTAGCTACAGTGACTTCCTGTTTTAAATAGCTGATTGCTCCTGATTGGACAGCGCTACAGATGTTTCCTGGCAAGAAGATTTACACATCACTAAAGCCTTTAGAGACCTGTGTTAAGTTCTAATGGTGCGACCTGATTTAGCGAGTCACGAGCTTGAAACTAGTCCTTCCTGAGTCCTCAGACCGAAGGACTCATGAAGTCCTGGTTCACAGAGCGTCTCCTCTCCCCATCGGGAGTTGAGCTCAGTTTGAAAAGCTTTTCATGAAGCTGCTGAGAACAACTTCTCCCGAGGAGCCGAGGACACCGTTGTCACACCTGACAAGGCGCGAGCCCGACGAGTACATTTAGACTGACAGCTTCTTAAAAGCCCGAACCCGTTTACAGCCCGACATTATTCAAATGAGCGCAGCTTTCTTCTTCTTCTTTGATTTTACTGGCGGGCTACAAGCCAACTTTAATGGTGTCACCACCTACTGTACGGAGTGTAACAGCATGACTTTTTAACACCTAAAAAAGGAAAAAAATGATATTCTAGATATTTACCGTTCTGTGCGCACGCTTTGCCGGTGCGACCAAAACATAATCGCCAGAGGCCGGCCTCCGCTTCACCTCCACAGCATCCATTTTCACACTAATCGAAACGCATCACCTGACTGCTCATTTACCACACAAGCCCGAGACCGTGTAAAGTGATAGATCTTCAGCTGTACACTGGATCGCCTTTATAAAATATGCTTGTAAAAGTTCATCATCGTTGTATTTTTCTGCAAGTCGAGACTCGTTACTGACTGCGAGCAGCTCGCGGTGACTCCGAATCGCCTGGACGTCTCTCAGACCAACAGATACTTGGTCAGACTGGCTCGTGGATCTCTAGTGATCCGCTGCTTGTGGTGTCGTGGATTTATTGAAGGAGATCGTCCCTCGACCACCGTGCCTGTGACGCCTCGCGGCAGGTTGCTCATCAGCGAGTGGTGAACGTGTGGAGCCTTTCCACTCAGATGGAGGCCTGGAGAGGGGAAACTTTATGGTATTTCGCAAGAAAGAAAGTCATAAAAATAAGCAATTTGTGCAGCAGAACTTAGTTTCACGTGACTGTTTCATGACACCGTGTGTTTGTAGGTAAATTTAATATGACTCTTACAGCTGAAACGCAGCAGTTTGAGTCGTGCAGTGACGCTGTTTCCCGTGTTTGGTGTGCAGAAGGGGAACACAGCTCTGCATTACGTCTGTCAGAGGAAAAGTCACCGTCTGGTTCCGCTGCTGCTGGAAAGAAACGCCGACACCGGCGTCCAAAATAACGTACGTACGGAACCGCAGCACGACGTGAAGCTGAAGAGACGTCTCCCGTCTGAACCCTGACGTCTTCCTCTTCTTCTACAGGACAAAGAAACGCCGCTGGACATCGCCGCCAGGCTGAAGTTCCCGAAGATCGTGAGCATGCTGAGGAAGACGCGCTGACAGATGACGTTTAACGGCGTCTCTTGTTCCTCTCACGAGTGAAACCGTCTGTTTCCAAAGTAAATCATCGCTGAGCTCATGACTTCTGTATTTCTTTCTGGGAGTTTTGGGGCATTT
>CM022493.1:0-22769 GCA_011952105.1 Coreoperca whiteheadi
GACATACAGTTTGACGCAGTTCATTTTTATACGGACAGTAAGGTAGTCTTGGGCTACATCTCCAATGAATCAAAAAGATTCTACACATACGTTCACAACAGAGTGCAGCGCATTCGTCAGTCCTCAAAACCAGAACAGTGGCACTATGTACACACTGAGGAAAACCCAGCAGATCATGCATCGCGCTCACTGACTCCATCTCAGCTAACAATACGACTTGGTTCACCGGACCTTCCTTCATTCTTCGTCCACCTCCTGAGACAAAACAAGAAAGTGAAAAGTTTAAGTTAGTTGAACCAGACAAAGACTGCGAAATTAGGCCACAGGTAAAAACTTGTGCCACTCGCCTCCAAGTGCTCACCTGTAAACGCTTTGAGCGCTTTTCCACCTTCAAGTCCTTAGTCAGAGCAGTAGCATTCCTCATCCACATTGCGAAATCTTTCAATGGTACTAA
Organism: Coreoperca whiteheadi; assembly: GCA_011952105.1. NCBI lineage: Eukaryota > Metazoa > Chordata > Actinopteri > Centrarchiformes > Sinipercidae > Coreoperca > Coreoperca whiteheadi. The sequence continues at coordinate 455 of CM022493.1, forward strand.
CCCAAACAGGGAATGTAAAGGGTGGCACAGATGTCACTTACCTCGCACTCCAGATGAAATGTTTCAAGCAAAACATGCCATTCTCAAACAGACTCAACAGGCTGCCTTCGGAAAAGAACTGGCTGCCCTCAAAACTGGCAAACCAATCGACAAAAATAGCCCTCTGCTAAAACTCAGCCCAGTCCTAGACAACGGCATTATTTCAGTTGGAGGCCGACTCAAACACTCCGAGATCGAGAACTTTGAAAAGAGCCCTATAGTTCTTCCGAAAGACAGCCATGTCTCACTCCTGCTCACTCGCCATTATCATGAGCAGGTCAAGCACCAGGGTCGTCATCTGACAGAAGGGGCGATAAGGGCAGCTGGTTTGTGGATATTAGGTGGCAAAAGACTTGTTAACTCCGTAATCCACAAATGCATTAACTGCCGCAAACTTCGTGGAAAACAGGAAGAGCAACGCATGGCAGATCTTCCGCCTGAACGTCTTAAAATATGTCCTCTCTTTAGCTACGTCGGCCTTGATGTTTTCGGGCCCTGGACAGTAACTACCAGACGTACTAGAGGTGGACAAGCACAAAGTAAGCGCTGGGCCATCATGTTTAGCTGCATGAGTTCGAGAGCCGTGCATGTCGAGGTGATCGAGTCCCTGGACACGTCCAGCTGCGTGAACGCCCTACGACGCTTCTTTGCCCTCAGGGGCCCTGCCAAAAAACTCTTATCTGATCGTGGCACTAACTTCATCGGGGCTTCTAAAGAGTTGGGAATGGACAGGACATTGCAACAGTACTTAAGGGACCAAGGTTGCAGCTGGGAGTTCAACCCGCCTCATGCCTCCCACATGGGAGGCTCCTGGGAGCGCATGATCGGCATCGCACGGAGAATTTTGGATTCTATGTTACTTCAAAGTAAGGTACAATTCACTCATGAGGTGTTGTGTACACTCATGGCCGAAGTCACCGCAATCATAAATGCAAGGCCACTTCTTCCAGTGTCTTCCGATCCAGACAACCCTTTCATCCTATCCCCCTCAATGCTGCTAACCCAGAAATCTTGCCTTTTACCGCCTCCTGGGGATTTCCCGGACAAAGACCTTTACACCAAGCAGTGGAGACAAGTTCAGGTTCTTGCGAACCAGTTCTGGACAAGCTGGAGGCAAGAGTACTTACCTTCGCTACAACAAAGACAAAAATGGACTGTATCCCGTAGAAACCTGCAAGTTGACGACTTGGTTATGCTAAAGAACAAGCAGGCTCCACGCAATAGTTGGCCCATGGCTAGAGTCACTGCCACATTCCCAGGGAAGGACAGTCGTGTAAGGAAGATCGAGGTCAAAGTAAACAATCAAGGCAGTGTAAAGACCTTTACGCGACCAGTTACTGAAGTTATTCTTCTTCTGCCAAAGGACTAATTCCTACGAGGTTTAGTCAGCTATAGTGGCCTCATATGGGCCAGGCGGGGAGTGTGTTGCCTTTAAGGCAAATGTTTTCTTAAATAAATAAGTTCATATGCTAAGGTATGTTAAATCCTAAAAAGGGGCTTAAATATTAATTTCGAAGTATTTTGCACAAGTATTCCATGATTATTTCTTAGTTTAGGAAAAAAGGGGTTACCGAATAATTCTACTTCCGCTTTTTGCGTCACTTCCGGTTCCGGATTTTTCATGGTAAACAGATGCACAACATGGTGTGAATTGTCAACCTGTCGCCATCCACCTTGAGGCCCTTTGAAGGCAATGCTGTAAGTTCGCTTATGTGTAGATATGAGTTTAGACATCTATATTTCGTTATTATTAAGCTAAAATGTGAGGTTTATTAAGTAGAGGAATGCACTTTATTTGTGTAACATTCAACTCAGTGTTTAAGAGCATGTTGTATATGTTCTGCAGTTTTCACCATCTGGAGAGGGAAATAAATGCTACAGAACGTCCCCTGTGGTCCCGGTCCTTCTTCAATGGTTTAGCTTAGTGTTATATCGATGACATTACAACAGTAGTCATAGCGACCTCATGCTACAACTGTCACCGTGCTACCCCTTCCCAAGAATGGCGAAAAGAAAGGCAGAAAACAGGAGCTTTCTGGACAGGTGGGAGGCAGAATATCGGTTTAGATTTGCAGGGCTTGCAACTTTGTTCAAGTTTAACATTTTGGCCCACTGTGTATTTGAGTTTCACACCCCTGCTCTAGATGTTTGTCCTCACCAGAGAATAGCATTCTGTCCTTTTGGTGAACCATCATTGTGCGCCTATTGTATTGCGGCGTCCCTGACCCAGCCAGTTCATAGTGACTATCCCAGTTCAAGGAGCTAAAGGCTGAGGCAGAGGAGCAGGGAGAGGCTGGGGTCAGCTGGAGGACAGCTGCAAGATTCCAGCCTATCCTCATGGCTCATCCCATATTAGACAGTTTTGTTAAAGCAAACCCCACAGGGTACCATGCAGAATCTGTGATAGAGATACAGCCAGGTTTGGTATTAAGCTTACATGACAGTAAGCTATTATGATTATCAAACAAACTTAATTGATTTAGAAATTGTTGTTGAGGGTGTGACAATGGACCTCTCTTCTACTTATGTTTCCTAAGTTTACTCTAAAGTACAGTCATTTATAAAGTTAAAGTACGAGCACCCTGACATATGCTACAAGTGATGCCCTTGCTTCTTATAGATCCAAACTAGGCCATGGCCTTATTTCCAGAGGGTGCCCACTAGATGAAAGAGCCAATATTCTCACTAGCAGAGGAGGTTCAAGGAGAAGTCTACACTGGCACAACTGCATAGACTTCTCTTTAATGAGGTTTACTGCACACCGGAGATTACTTTGATTTGCCACTGAACTTTTAAAGTCAAATTTTTTTATTCCTGGTCATGTACAGCTGGAGGACACAGACAAGCCCACAGGCAATCAGCCATATGAGAATAGAGTAAGCTAGGCAACACTAGGTTGAAATTCAGCTGAGTCATAGCTTGCAAATTAAAATCATACCACAGTCCAGTTTGAGATAAGCCAGTGCACAGCATGTTTTAGATGCTGTGTTGTTAGATGGTGTGATGATACCTTGTGTCAAATACTGTGGAGTTTAAATATCTGCTTTTCAAATTTACTGTAAATTCGCAAATAAAATCCAGTATTCAAAGAATATCCAGCATTAACCAATATAGGCAGGGTAAAAACAATAAAATTTGATTTATATAGCCTAAAATTACAAATTACAATTTGCCTCAATGGGCTTTACAATCTGTACAATGTACATACATAAAACATGCGACACCATCTGTCCTTAGACCCTTGACAATTGAGGGGAGGTGGGATTACCTGTACTGTATAATTCAATTTATTTATATAGCGCCAATTCATAACAGAAGTTATCTCATTGCACTTTTCCTGTAGAGCAGGTCTAGACCGTACTTTTTATAATATTGATTACAGAGACCCAAAAAATACCACCATGTACAAGCACTTGGTGACAGTGGCGAGAAAAAACATCCTTTAAGAGAGAGGAACCTCTGGCAGAACCAGACTCAGTGGTGGGCAGCCATCCGCCGCTGCCCTGTTGAGAAGGAGAGGGAGAGAGAGAGAGAGTTATATAATCTACATTTCCTCAGCACTAATTCATCAGTATAACAACAGAATCAGGTCACAATTCTGCTGCTCTGAGGTTCTCTTTCTAGCTAAATTACCAGTTTCATTCACTAATTTTTATCAATCACCTCCAAGCTAGAAGTCTTTTAATGGGAAACATCTGTGTGTTATTGATATAAGCTTCATACTTAACCAAAAATGGCAAAGTAGAAAGAGTGGGAATATTTAGCTAGAGCATTTTCTGTTAAAAAGAGAAACAGAGCTGCAGAGTGGTGAGTATGACATGACTATGTTGTTGTACTGATTGATTTAATCAAGACATGGTTAAATACAGAGCCTAAACTCCTATTAAAATATAATAAGCATAACTATGGTAACCGTAAAAATCCTTTCTCTCCCTTTTGTGTATCCACTCTCTCCCTATGCTTTACTGTGATGATGTGTATTTCTGTGTCCTGACCTGACAAGCTGGAAGATCAGTTTCCTGACTTTGTAAAACACTATTTAGCTTGTCACTCAAGGGAGACAGCCAGGCAGCATTTCCCATTCTCCTCTACTTGTATTGTTTTGACATGAACTAATATAAACAAGAATATACTGTAAACAATCGATATTTCCTGAATAAGAGGTCAAACCCATCCCATCTCCAACACTGGCTGGACATTGGAAATCCTTGCAATTTTAAGTTCATTCTGACTGAACTCTGCAAAAAGCCAAAAAGGCAGGTAATGATTGGCAGCAAGTTGTGCTCCATTCCTCATAGCAATGTATGGGGAGTGAAATCACCTGGTTTCACTCTCGCTCATCAGTCTGCACTGAGTGATTCTACTCCACACCTGCACCCCATTTCCCTCAGTGTGTATATATACCGGTTCACTTCCCTTGTGTCTTTGTTGGTTCGTCATCGTTGCTGTGTTGGTTTTATCTGCCTGTTAAAAGTTGAATGGGCTGCTTGTCTCCCAAGGAGACAATACATTTCCACTCATCATCCCACTACTTCTGTCTACGTTTGCGTTCTTTTCCGTTTGCTACAACGTGACAGCTACACAATATTCTGCAGAAATTTGTTTAACATGCAGTGGTATTCGCATTCATTCACCAGGTCAGAATAAATACACCTGCTGCAGAACTAAAAGTTAAATAAATTACCCTGAAACAATACATGTGAAAAGAACTGAAGTAAGATTAAATACTCTTAGACTTCCTCTCAGGACTGTGGGGGCATGTCCAAACAGTGAATCTTCCGACTCTCCTGATTTGTTTGTATCTGTTATTACTGTATGTGACAATTTATACCTTTACCATTTTTATCTGCACGTGGAGTTTGTTAACCTCGGTTATATTCCATCATAGTTCAGTATAGCACCCCCAACTTCAATCGTAGTAGAGGTATAATCAGCCAGAATGAAAAATACCTGTGTGTGTGTACATTTACATTTACATTTACATTTAGTCATTTAGCAGATACTTTTATCCAAAGCGACTTACATAGGAGGAAGACAGTGGAAGCAATTATAACAACACAAGGTAACAAAATGCATAAGTGCACCAAAAACTGATCTGTTAAAGCCTAGAACAGTATACAAAGCTAAGGATAGGACGTTTTTATTTAAGAAAAGCAACAGAAAGGAAGTAGAAGTTAGTGACTGTCAGTTAGATGTTGACGGAAGAGATGCATTTTTTTTAAAGGTGCCTACAGAATATGCTGATCAGGCAGATCATTCCACCAATGTGGAACGGATCCAGAGAAGGTGTGCAAGAGGGAATTTTTTTGTTTTTGGCATGGTACCACCAGAGCCCAGGGATCTGGCAGTAACATAGGTCTATATTAGCAATCGAAGATATGATGGTGCAGAACCAGTGGTGGTCTTGTAGGCCAAGAGCATCGCTTTGAACTTAATGCAGGCGACAACAGGGAGTCAGTGTAACCTAATGAAGAGAGGAGTTATGTGCGCTCTCTTCAGTTCATTGAAAACCATTCTTGCCGCCACATTCTGGATCATCTGCATAGGTTTGGTTGTGCAAGAAGGGAATCCAGCCAGTAGCACATTGCAGAGACAGTTGGACAAGTGGAGTTGTGTGTCATCCATATAGCAGTGACAGGAAAAGCCATGCTTCTGAATGACCGAACCGAGGGATGTCATGTATATGAAAAAGATAAGCGGTCCAAGCACTGAGTCCTGTGGCACCCCTGTATTTAGATGTTGGGACTCAGAGACCTTGTCTCTCCAGGATACTCTTAATGACCTACCGGAGAGGTACAATTTGAACCATTACAATGTGATTCCAGAGACACCCATAGCACTAAGAGAGGACAGGAGGATGTGGTGATTAACTGTGTCAAAGGCAGCAGACAGATCCAGTAAGATGAGTACAGATGACTTGGATGTTGCCTTTGCCAGTCTCAGGGCTTTGATGACTGAGAACAGTGTGGTCTCCGTGGAATGGCCGCTCTTGAACCCAGACTGGTTGTGGTCCAGGAGGTTGTTCTATGTGAGAAAGGAGGAGATCTGGTTAAGCACAACTCTCTCCAGAGCTTTGGCAATGAAGGGAAGGAGGGAAACCGGCCTGTAGTTTTGTAATTGTGTCAGATTGAGAGTGGCTTTCTTCAGTAGCGGTGTGATGCGGGCTTCTTTGAAAGCTGTGGGGAATGACCCAGTGGTGAGAGATGAGCTGATGATGTGGGTCGGAGCAGGGACAACAGACGGAGAGATGGCCTGAAGGAGATGGGTGGGGATGGGATCCAGCGGGCAGGTGGTAGGGTGGTTAGAATCAATGACCTTGGAAACGTCTGCTTCAGATAGAGGAGAGAAAGAGGGGAGCAGACACGTATCAGGGATGTTTGTGAGTTCAACAGGTGGTGGCATAGAGAACTGACTGCTGATGGCAGTTGTTTTCTTTACAAAGAAACGCAAAATCATCAGCTGTTAAATCCCAATGAAGGTGGGGGAGCAGGCGGAGAGAGCAGAGAAGGTTTTAAAGAGAGTGTGTGAGTCAGGTGAGATATTGATCTTGGTAGTAGAGGTGACATCAACTGAAAAAGTAGAGAGGAGTAACTAGTAGAGACAGAGGTCAGTGGGATCTTTTGACTTGCGCCATTTTCTCTCAGCTGACCAGAGGCTGGCGCGATGCTCGCGTAGAAAATCAGATAACCAGGGGCTAGACAAGGATGTATGGGCTAGTCTAGATGTGAGAGGGCAGAAGTTGTTCAAGCGGGATGTAAGTGTGGAACACAGAGTGTCAGTGGTGCTGTTGGTATTCAAGAGAGAGAGCTCCTCAGAGGGAGGGAGGGCCGAGGAGACAGCAGAGGAAAAGCGGGAGGGAGTGAGCATACGCAGGTTGCGTCGGAAAGTGACCAATAGTAAAACATTTGCATTGTCTGGAGATGTAGGTCATGTAGGTCAAGATTGAGAGTGACGAAGAAATGATCTGACGTGTGCAGTGGGGGTGACCTGAGTGTGATGAGTTGTGATAAGTTGCTTCTCCTACTGTCTAACTAACTCTCAGGTTAAAAAGCAAAACTGGTGTTTGGACACGCCTCAGGTGAAACTCAAACAAACCACGAGAGCAGGCGATACTAAACGCGATTATGCCACGTGACAAAACACTGGTAAACAAAGCAATTTCTTAGCAATAACACTGCACTAAACTCAAAAAGACAAGAATCAAACACACTTACAGTTCTGTAATCTTCTGCTGCTAAATTTCTTCTCCAGTGGTTAGACTGTAGTAGATTAGATACTGTATTTAATCTTAAAGGAAAATGGGGTCAACTGCAGCAAGCTAGGCATGACAGGGTAAAACTGGGGTTGGGTGATTGAAGGAATATATTTGGTGATCAGCTAAAGAATGACTCATTCGCCAGGTGGGCAAATGTATTGCTGATTTTTTTGCTGATAAAAAAATATGTACATCAAGTTGTGTATGTGTGTCTTTCTCTCTCTGAACATTTGTGTGTTCTCAGACTGTGCTGTATGTGTTACTGTGTGCTTGCATGTGGGTGCATGCACATTTGTTTATCTAGATTAGTGCAGCTACAGCAGAGTAGCTCTGGTGTGTGTGTGTATGTTTGTGTGTGTCCTCAGATACATCTGAGACGATAAAGTTCATCCGTCAAACTGATAGCTACTCCAGTCTGTCTCGCCATACTTTGTCCTCATACTGAAGTCATCAACCCCCCAAGCAGCCAGCAGCAGCTCTTACATAATTTGGAAATTTTCTTCACACTAAACACTTTATTGTTTCTTTGAGTAAAAAAGTGAACAGAACCTTTTTGGGATTCAGGTAGGGCAGGTTTGGTTGTTAGCAAAATATCAAAGATATTTATATATATATAATTATTAATATTAAAAATTATTTATATGAATTAATAATTGCAGGGCATCACCCTGTGATCAGGGACCAATAACCAAATTTGAACAGTCTCAAAAGGTGGCTCTGCTCTTAGAAATGCTGATATTTACAGTACAATCTTAGAATAATAAGGTGGACAGTTAAGGGTGAATCCAAGCACTGACCGTCACAACCAGCTGTTATTGCAACACACACAAATTAACCAGAGGCAACTGTTTTTTAAAAGTACCATAGAATTTATTTAACTTTAGCACTGATTAATAATCAATTACTTCAGCCAATAAACCACTATCATCTACTCTAAACACTACTCTAATCTATTTTGCTGCAGGTTTGCCGGTAAACTTGTTGTAATAATCTAAAGCAGGATTTTGGTAATTCCGCTATAAGAGTGAGAGTTCAGTTCTGAGGCCTTCTGCTGGCTGAAACGAGGCCAGGGGTACGAGAGAGATGGTATGCCCATCCTCTCAGGAGCAAGAGCAGAGGTAAGAGAGGAGAAGGGAGTGCTGAGAAGAAGAGAGAGGAAAGGGGTCCTGTGACCTGCATTATGGACTTGTGACTTCCGGGGTCACACCTCAAGCAGATGTCAATGGTGTGTTCACTGTCTCAGGGAATGTGGGCCAAAAAGGGAATACAGTCCTTTTAGCAAAGTTCAGTTAATATTACCCACATGAATGAACTCATCCACTGAGTACCAACGTCTGTCAATAACATTCGGCATCCAATCGATCTGGGCATCCCTAGCTGGATTGGTTTTGTCTGTTATTGAGGGGAGACGCTGGCGGCGTTTTATCGGCCAGGCCGCGTCCTCCCTTAAGACCCCAACGTTGCCTTGTATTCCTTGTCACACTACATTTACTTTAGTGGGCAAGGCATACGGGGCAGTGGGTCAGGCTGGGCATGTCCGCATGCCATGGCATGTGTGCAGTTGTGCCCAACCGACCTGCTTAGGACCTAGACTTTGGCGGGGCCCTCACATCCGAGGTCACATGGAGGGACGGAGCTCCACCATGCAATGACGGCGGTTTAGCCCCCATCGCCAGAGGTCTCGGGCCTAAGCTGAGGGTGGACCACCTCAGCCTTCAAAATCTCACAGCTCTTACATGCTGGCTCAGAAAGCGAGTGTGGCCCAGCGTGCCCCTCCCTAGCGGCCAAGGGGCTCGCTCCAGCCTGCTCAGAGAGGACCTGAGAGGGAGAAGACGGACCTGAGGGCCGTGCTTCTCGCCCGGCAGACCTCACAGAAGAGACCTTGACTCGAGTGTCGGGCCTCGGAGGGCACCCCCCCCCATCGGGGTTAAGCACATGGCTGCTCTCCCATTGTGCCCTCAGGAGCTCAGCCTCTTAACCCTGCCACCGGTGGCGGTTCAGGGCATGGCGAGTTCCGTGCAGCCGCTGCCTTTAGACCTGCACGGCTGTGCAGCAGTCAGGCCAGAGTTGCGTCCTCTACTGAGGCCTGTAGATGTTCATTTCTGGTTAAATCCAGCTGTTCCAGCGCTTCGGGGTACCGCAGCTCTCTGCATGGCTGCAGCGTCCACTGTGATTCAGCTTAGATTGCTGCACATGAGGCAGCTGCAGTGGTGGCTCAGGGCCGCTGGATTTTCCCGAGGGGCAATCCTTTTCGCCTGATCAAGGTTACACACAGGTGCGTGCGTGCCTTAGACAGGTGGAGACAATGGGTGTTCCTGACCCAGGGCCCAGTGCTGGGAATGGTGTATCACCGTTGCACACTTTCGGCGGACACCTCCAGCACCGGATGGGGCGCGGTTTTGGAAGGCCGCACAGCCTGAGGTCTGTGGTTGACCGCATCTATAGCACATAAATTACCTGTAGATGCAAGACGTCTTGTTGGCCTTACGGCACTTTCTTCCAGACCTCAGGGGCCACCACGTGCTTGTCCGCTCCAACAACACAGCGGTGGTCTCCTATATAAATCGACAAGGCAGTCTAAGGTTGCGCCCTCTGTGCAGACTGGCGCACCAGATCCTTTTGTGGTCCCAGGGGAAGTTGCTCTCTCTCAGAGCACTTTTCATACCTGGGTACCTCAATGTGGGAGCAGACATCCTGTTGAGGCAGGGGCCGAGGCCCGGGGAATGGAGACTGCTCCCTCTGTAGAGATTTGGCAGAGCACAAGTGGACCTTTTTGCGTCCCCAGAAAACGCTCACTGCCTCCTCTGGTTCTCCCTTGTGTATCCAGTGCCCCTGGGGCTGGATGCCATGGCACAGCCGTGGCCGAGTCTACGGCTGTACACTTTTCCCCCGATTGCTCTGCTCCCGGAGGTTCTAGAGAAATTTTGCCGAACAGGGGCCCAGCTGCTCGTGGCCCCGTTCTGGCCCGCTAGAATCTGGTTCTCGGGCCTGGTAGCCCTCCTGGATGGCCCCCCGTGGGAGATTCCCGTCAGGAGGGACCTGCTGTCGCATGGCCAAGGCGAAATATTCCATCCCAAGCAGGGGAAATTGAAGTTGTGGGTCTGGCCCCTGAGGGGAACCACCTCCGAGCTGCCAGTCTCTCTACCGAGGTAGTTGAGACCATCTTACCGTCTAGAGCCCCCTCCACGAGGAAACTGTATGCGGGAAAGTGGAAAATGTTCACTGCCTGGAGCGCCATCTTGACCCAGTTCACTGCGCGATGGCTTCAGTGCTGGAGTTCCTCCAAAGCCGGTTTTCGGCTGGACTCTCCCCCGCTAAACTTAAGGTGTATGTGGCATTCTACAGTTTGGTGAATGGCTGCTCACTTGGGAAGCACCACTTTGTTACCAGTTTCCTTCGTGGTACTTAGAGGATGAGGCCTCCAGTTCGAGTCAGAGTCCCTCCATGGGATCTGACAGTGGTGCTGGATGGGAGATCTGCAGTCCCTGTTGGTGGCTCCTGCTAACCTGGACATCGTTCCAGGCGCAGTTAGAGCCATCCTGTATGTAACCATGGTTCCATGATACGGAACAAGACGCTGCGTCTCGCTGCCATACTTCCGGCATGCCTGTGAGCGGCTTGCTTCAGTCGATCAGAAGGCTGATGACAACAGTAAAGCCGGCTCCCTTTATTCTTCCGGTTCCGCCGGCGTGCGTCACATGTTGACGTTGAACCCAATCAAGATTGGTCTAAGTTGATACAGAGATTCAGAGGCAGTCCCTCTGGTGAAGGCGTTCCCCATAGCGTCCGCTGACGCAGCGTCTCCTTCCCTATCAGGGAACCATGGTTACATACGTAGCCTGGTACGTTCTTCAATAAATGGAAGTTGGATTCCTTTAGTTTCTAAAATGTTTAACTCATCAGTTAGAGGCAGTGTTACTACATCAAAACCATATGTCATTCATTAGCACAGAGTTCAACTTTGGTGGGAGGTTTTTTCAAGTAAAATAAACATCACCAATTTTGTGGATCCCCAGGGGATTGAACGGGTTAGCTGTTTTAAAATCATTGTAATAACTTAAAATCTCTAGAGCATGCCCCTGTTCTAAGAACAGAGAATGGTTTTGGAAAGACATCATTAATGTCTTTGTATGTCTACTTTTTACTGAGTTTCTCATGTAAGAAGCACTCTTATCTCACTGTTTTTGAAAATGGATTTTAGTGTACCTAAAATGAGCATATACATGTACTTATCTGTTACATGAATCTGACTATAGACACATGTAGTTCTATCTCTACTTGTATCCAATCTCACACCAAGGACAACTTCTTTAGGCTCAACTCTTTCCCATTTTTCACATAGACTGTATATAAAATGGACGTTGTGTCCATGATGACCCATAGATTTCTGAAAAGCAGTTTTGAAGCTCAAATTAGATGGTGCCGGCCGTTGCCATCTTGGCAGCATGTCACCAGCGCATCACTCGGCCTAACTCCTGGATAACCAGTGTCTGTTGGTTTTGCTGGGGAGGACTGCTTTTTCCCCTTTCTTTTCCAGTCCCTATGAGGAAGAATAGCACCAGATGTCCTCATCATCCACTGTGTCAGAAATGACATGCATTCCCCATAGCGTCAGCTGACGCAGCATTGAAGTTCCCTTGAAAGGGAACGTACCAGGTTGCGTATATAACCATGGTTCCATGATAGGGAACAAGACGCTGGAGGATCTTGTGGAGGATGAGAATTAGCCCCTCCAAGTCCGAGGCTGCTCATCCACATCGAGAGGAGCAAGCTACGGTGGCTTGGGCATCTGTCCCGGATACCTCCTGGACGCCTCCCTGGGGAGGCATGTCAAACCGGGAAGAGGCCTAGGGGAAGATTTAGGACACGGTGGAGGGACTGTGTCTCTCCGCTGGCCTGGGAACGCCTCGGTATTCCCCTGGAAGAGCTGGAGGAAGTGTCTGGGGAGAGGGAAGTCTGGGCGTCTCTGCTTAGACAGCTGACCCCGCGACCCAGCCCCGGATAAGTGGAAGAAGATGGATGATTTGATGGACATCATGGAAAAATTCTGGTCAATCTTTAAACAAAGAAAAAATGTCCAGATACAGATTACTTAAGTGTGCTTTGCATTTAGAGGGATTCCGTTTTCAAATATTTAAAATACTATGAAATAATCTATAGATATCCTTATCAATCTAGGTATCTCAAGGAAACAAGGGAAGACAGAAGATGTTACATCCCGATCATGAACCAGCTTCTGTTTGTATTCAAAGGTGGCTCTCATCTTATCTTTAACCACGGATTTATCTGTTTAGTGTCTAATTAAAGATAGCGTAATATAAATAGGCAATATCAACAACCAATTAAATACAAAACACTAACACTCAAACATGTCAACAATAAACAAGCTTTGTAGACACCTGAATCTCCAGTAAGAGACCACTAACGTTTGCTGAAATAAATTTTTAAAGATCTGGTTTGCTTGTATAAAATAATGTTGATATTTTCGTCTGAACCACCAAAAAGACAATGTAAACGGACATGTTACTGCTGCATCTGCCTTGCAGGAGAGAAGCAACCTGCTGCATGTCAGACAAGTTGACAGTGCAGCAGTAACATGCTAACTCAATGTCTTGCACATTTCTGTAGGTTGTTTCAATAATTTATAAATAAATGCAAGGCTTTCTGTTTACGATACAGATTTGGTGTTAGGTAGTGCTAATTATTGCTAACAGACCACAACCGAAACACATCTTATGATATAGCGTTCAATTTAATTCAATTCAGTTTTATTTATATAGCCCAATATCACAAAGCTGTTTCATTGTGGCCTAATTCTAACCAAACCGCAACTGAAAACTGAAAATAATAATAAAAGAAAAGGAAAGTTAAAAAATATAAATTGTCAACCTTAGCACGAATATGAATCGAACCTCTGCCTTCTGTGCTCAATCCATTCATACATCACGCCTGCTTACAGTTCCAGAATTTGTCGCTCTTTATACAATGTCACCTGACCTGACTAAGTTCTCCAATATCCACGCAATTGTGATGATTCGCTTTGTCGACTGGGTGACGCACAAGGTCCAATTGGGCCACTCTGCTTTGTCCACTGGGTGGCGTGCGAGGTCCAATTGGGCCGCTCTGCACTGTTGACTGGGTAGGTAGTGTCTGGTAACTGGATAGGTGGTGTACAGTTTGGGTGAGGTTTTGAATGAAATGGCTCTCCATAACCTGTGCCTGTGGTGAGTGAGTACTAACCATCGCTGGTTTAGGTGAATGGACTGAGTATTCCTATTATTGATGTGGTGTATTAATGTGTTTTAGATATGGTGATTTTGTTATTGCTGATACAGTGAATATTTATAAATTGTAAGGTTGAAATGAGCTGTAAAGAGGTAATATTGAGAATTGAGATTCTGAATTACCTATATTAGGGTGCACCCAGTCAGAAGTAGTAGTAGAAGTAGTTGAAAAGAACTCAGTGGTTCAAAACCCAAATAGTGACAAAATAAATAATTTGTTTCTGATTTTAATTTAGTATCTTTGTGGAATTGAACTATATACTGAACCTATTTTATTTTGTAAACATTTCATAAAATACAATGTAGACTCAAATAGACTTTTCTGTCTCCTGTTCAAATGGTAAATGGACTGTACTTTGTTTTTCTAATGTTGTGGATTCTTTCAAAATGAACAGCAGACAGGTCTGATCTTTCTAAACACCAGGAATTTATTTTGAATTGAATACAACAAGGCAAAAGTGTGGAGTCGTTCTGCAGAGCGATCTAATTTTCTTTATTAATTTAAAATCTGTTATATATTCTCTAGATGTTTGTCCCTACCTTATGGTGTAAATGTTTTTCTACTATGTACAGTATGTACATATAATTGGGGATGAGAATACTATGCCCCTTTAATTGTATTTTATCTATAACAGTCAAATGTAAGATACTTAAAAGTCCAGTAAGTCATAGTAACCAATAGATGATTGACAAAAACTATTTAAATTATCCTTTTAAGTATCACTATAATATTATTGCATGTCCGTCCATCCTGGGAGAGGGATCCCTCCTCTGTTGCCCTTCCTGAGGTTTTTATAATTTATTTTCCCTGTTAAAAGGTTTTTTTGTTGGGTAGTTTTTCCTTAGTTGAAATGACTATGTAACCTCCTTCCCCCGAATGCAAAAACGCCCTCTGGCCACAGCTTTAAATAAGGCTGTGATCTACCCAAGTCAACCCGAGTTGTTCCGTAAGGGATAAAGATTCAAATAGGGAGAGATGTTAGAGGTTTTCACACCAGTGCCCCTGCCTGCACTTTCAAAGTTGCTTAGTCTGATTTCAGCACCTTGGACAGCGGCACAGCACTGCGGGGAAAACATCCACCTTATTCCTGCAACATTTTTGCTTCACTGATTTAACTTAGAAGAGCAGATGACGGTCAGTACATTTAGCTGCACTCACTTTGGCCACCTTAGTCATGTGGGTCTACTGACTACTGTGAGGGTGGGCGTTTCCTGTTATTTAATCAAAATTGTGTTTACAAGGCAGACAGCGACTCAAAGACAGGCAGACAGACACAAATGTGAGACCATAAGGACAAGTGCTACTGCACTAGTGTCTTTGAATAATTTGGTGACTCTGCCGACGGTGTGCTTTTTGTGTCCCTTCGAGACAGACAATGCACACAATACCATAGCCCCTATGTGTGTCTGATATATGGAAGTGTTTGTTACTTTGGGTGGCGTCCTGTCTATTTGCGTCACTGTCAACATCTATGAGCACTGCTGAAAAAGGGTTGCCATCGGTGCCTCCCTCTTCTCTCTTCTGATCCTCTGTTCCCTCTGTTACTCCTATGCCTTCCTTCCTTCCTGTTTGTCTGTTTTCCTTACTTTGATCCATTCATCGCTCCCTTATTTTCCTTTTCCCATCGTGTCTTTTTCCCTTACTTTAACTCATCTTTCCTGCTTTTCTCTCCTTCCTTGCTGCCATATAACTTCTAGTCCATTCAACCCTTTATCCTCATCTCTGACCCTCCTCCTGCTTTTCCCTTGCTGTCTTTTTTCCTTCCATTTTTACCTTCCACTCCCAAACAGCCACATTAAATCTGCCAGTTGGGGGTTCTAGCCTCTGCTGTCCAGACAGGATCTCTTGTTGGAGACTGGGACAAGAGTTGAAGGGTGACTACAGAAGTAGAGGGGGAGGAAGTCAGCTGTGGGAAGTCTGGGAGTGTGTGTGTGTGTGTGTGTGTGTGTGTGTGTGTGGGGGGGGGGGGCTAGCTGGTAGGTTCTGGAACCTGAACCAGACAGACAGTGAAACGTCACACCAAACCCAGACTCTCCGTCTGTGGTCGCATTCTTGTGTGTGTGTCTCTTTGTGTGCCAAGTGTGTGTGTATGTTTGACTGGGGGTTCACAGTGTTAGTAGCTCAGAGCCAGCTGAGGCTGCAATGGAGACAGACAGAGGCACTGAGCAGTACATAGCAAACACTGAATGTTGAGGTGTATAGGACTGGGAAATCTGGTTTTGGGAGGAAATTTAGCAGGTGAGGGTGCATATGTGTTGTGCATGTGAGCATTTTATGTGTGATAGATTCCACTATTTAGAAGTGTTTGTTTTGTAAATGCCTGTGTGACTAAGTTGTGTGTGTGTGAATTTGTGTTCAATGGTAATTTCAATAGCCTCATGTCATTAAATTACAGTTGTAGAGTGGCACGTCATCCACGAAGACAGGAAACTGATGTTCGATGATCCATGTTGTCATTGCAGGTTGTAAGCTGACCGTGGGGGGACAGACATCAGCGTTGCGCCCAGAGCCACAGGGAGAGGTGTGGCCACGCTCACTTGACCAGCAGCAGTCCTTGGCTACAAACTTCTTATCAGGTACACAGGGTTCAAGAACATTGCTCCAAAGTGACACTTCCAAATGAAATGAAATAAATGAAAAATATTTGAAAAAACATATAGAATTCATGGTAGTGCAGCAATAGCTTTTTGGTGTCACTTATGGTGTCTTAACAGGCCATTGTAAGTTTTAAATATTAACAAGTGACACTATGTATATTATTTGTAGTCAGAATATCTGGTTAAAAATTGGACTTACTGCATCTTGAAGACAGCTACACTTTATCCAGTGTTATTTTCAATGGTTGTGAATGATTGGGTTTTATTTCAGATAACTTTAACAGAGGTGTGCACTTGAGTCACATGACTCATACTCAAGTCAGACCAGAGACAGGAATTTAGTGCCCTTAGACTTGACTTGACTAAGACTTGTATGCAGCCAATCAACTTTGAATCACTTTCAGCCAATCATGTTGCAGGAGCAGAAGGGAAATGTGCATTTGGCAATGCACACTAGTAGACGTGCAAAAAATAGTTTAGGACTTAAACTTAAACTGGAAGATGACTTGGAACTTAATTCTTACTTTAGCCAAGACAAGCCTTACAAAACAATGACTTCATCTCAACTCTGGGACATTGTTAGTCTCAAGGGTGTCAAGATCAAAATAATGCATAATTTTTCATCTTATCAGAATCAACTTTATTGGCCAAGTATGTTGACAAATACAAAGAATTTGTCTGTGGTTGTCAGTAGCTCTCAAGATACAAATATAGACTAAACAAAGATAAGCAGAGAAAATACCTATTATGTACAGGCAAGATGAATGAAAATAGATATGTATATATGCTGTAATTATACATCTATACAACAATTTTCTGTGAACTGTAAACCAGAGCTTTTCTTCTTAGTGCAGTACAGTGCTCAGATCAATATTGTACTTTTAAATGCTAAAATGTAGAAAAGTTTGATTTCAAAGCCTTTTCTCATTTTGTTTCCTTGCTCCTTGTTGTCTGCCTCCAACTCACCCTTTCTAAATTATGAATGCCCACGTGCCCAACCATCACCTCATACTCCTTCTTCTTCTTTTATCCATCTTTGCCACTTTGTCACTAATCCCCATCCACTATTTCTACCTTCCCAATTTATCTCTATTGTCCTGCCCTTCCCTTTCCTGTCCCTCCATCTCTCTCTCTCTCTGTTGTTCTTTGTCTCCCTCTTGCCAGTCTCCATGGCAGGTTATTCAGATCCTCTGGGCTCTCAGACCAACCCTGCCCAAATGATGGATTCTGGCCGGATGGGAGCTTTTTCAGGTATACTCCCAATATTTTCTTCAAACTGCCACACAGCAACACTGCATTAGCACGGATGCTGAGACTACAACTATGATAATAGCAGCAGTACTAGTCACACTAACATAATTTCCTTCATAGTGGACTTTTCCAACATTAAGTTGACAGGTGCTTCAGAAACCTGAGCTTAAAATGTCATTTAAAATTATTGGATGACAGTAGAAGGGTTCAAGGTTATGTTTTTTTTTCCACCAGGGTCAATTTTTACTTGCCCCTATACAAATCGTTTTACTTAACGGTTATAAAATAACTATGAAAACAAAAGTAAATTGTCATGTTTAATCTTTATAAATAATAAAGTAAATGCATCAGAACAAGGACACAGTATGTCATAGATGCAAAGCAACAAACATTCTTGCATATCTAAAATGGTATGACAATCCTCACTCTTTCTCCCAAGAGATGAACTCGTTAACTGTGAGTTAGTCATGAATTATCATAAACTTGGAGCCATTTTCTCGTGAGTAGGGATGGGTATTGTTAGGATTTTATTGATACTACTATTCTTATCAATACTCTTATTGGTTTGGTTATTTATCAATACCCCCTGCAACGAGTTGGCCACTGTCCAGGGTGTACCTCGCCTAAGGCCCAAAGTCACTGGGATAGGCTCCAGTCACCCGCGACACGTAACGGGAACAAGCGGTAGAAAATCAGATGAGATTTATCAATACCAATCAGTTATTTTTCATTACTAAATAACTGCTTTTTAAAAAATATTATTGAATTTTTTTTTTTTATTTCAGGATTAGAATTTAATATTTTAAATATAACTAAATGCTGTTTCCAGAGCAGCAACATTAATGTTTACAACAGCAAAGACACTATATAAACTAAATAATATTTCACTGGAAACAAGTCTAAAATGCCAATAAATAAATCATATTAAAATACTGAGTGATGTGATTCTTTATTCTTTCTAAACTTAGGACAGTATCAGTCCTTTCTCCTGTCCTCTGTCCTCCCCACTGCAAATCTATATGTCAAAACGGGTCAAGGTCACAAGTGTTGTGGCTTTCCCTAAAATGTCCCTAAGACAACCAAACTCTAGGTATCAGGGACCTTCAAGATGTTGATCAGACTGTTCTCTGTCAAATAACAAAGCATGTCAGATGAACTGTAAGGCAGCTGCTTTAAAAACGTTTTAAAATTGCCCTGCCCTATTTCCTTTATTTGTGTCAATCTTTAGAGCATTACTGTCCGAACTTCCTGTTAATTATTAATTACCAGTTACCACCAGCAGGTTGCTAGTGCCAACCAACACTAACAATGTCATGCACCGATGTCTTTTTGGCTAATTTGACCAAAAGCCTTACTAAACTAGGAAAATTCTTTTTAACTACCAATGCTATGGTACAAGTATTATTTAACTCACCTCTACATGCTTGTGCAGGTTTGATGTCGAATTTTTATAAGCTGCTATTTCACTTCATTTCCTTCGAGTTCAACTTCAGCAGAATTTAACGGGGTTTTGCTTTTAGCTTAGTCTGCACCAATGGTGTCTGACTCTGTCCGTCTCCATCCTTCTTGTGATTTTAGCGCCAGTGACATATATATTTCCACATATATACGTGAAAAATTATAATGCTATTGTGGAAACTGTCAAAGCCCACCCTGCCCATCATTCACTGCAGTAGTTTAAACTCACATTTTTTAAACTCACTAATGGATGTGATTTAAAATGTAGCGAAGTACGATACTTCAAACAAAACATAATTAAGTAAAAGTAAAATTACAGATTTTAAAAACTACTTTAAAAAGTAGATTACAGGAATGTGTGTAATTTGAATTTGTTACTTTGCACGTCTGCAGCAAAGTATACAAGAATTTGACAAATATTAAGTTTTGTGGCAAGCCCAACAAATAGACTACAGACAGATAGCTTTCGTTTTAGCTTGTTTGTAACAATTTGCTATTAGCCAAGCTAGCTCGCTGTGCTGCAGACAGAGCATATTAAATATCACTTTCTACATGACATGTTTATGCTTTTTGAATAGATGTATTGGTAAAATATTGGCTTCTTACTTGTGGAGGTTTTCTTGCACTTACAGGAACGAGTGTAGTTGTTGTCAACTAGTGTAATCTCCACCATGGCCTGTCTGATCTGCTGACTGCGCTCCATGTTTAGGTGTGTGTGGAGGAGCTTAGACACAGAGAGCAGGCTGCAGCAAATGTGAAAATACTACAGCCTTTAATGATTTAACCCCAGGGCCCATTTAACCAGTTTTCAGAACCCAACCCTACTTGCGATTGCCCAATCAGTACTGTGGATGTGTAACTCTCAAGAGATATAAGAAGTGAGTGAGATGACTCACTCTTTAGCTACTTCCATCATTAGCTCTGGAAAAAACTATGTGTTTAATTATTTTTTACAATTTGATCGAGTAATTTTGTTGCTAGATTTATGTGACCGACTTTGCAATTTGCTTACCCTGGGAAATCGGCAATCCTTATTGTTGAGCCCTGACTAGTCATACACACACAAATCAATATTTGGCTTCCCCAACTCCCAAAAAATATATTTGTTGCCCACACTTGTGCTAAAAACATTTCCCTTTATCTAGCCATGCAGCTAAGGCTTAGCTTCACCATCTTTGTGCTAATGTAACCTTAGCAGAGCCACACACTAACTGATATGGCCGCCCCACCATTTTGAATTAGCTTTTCCTTGTTTGATCCATTTTATGTCCAAGCGGCCATCTTGGCCACGCACACACACACACACACACACATCTTATGTCGGTAGTGTACTTACTTAGTCTTTATATTGTGTGTTTTTGCTTTGTCTATCTTTATAAATAAATGTTTGTGTATAATTATGCTGGTCTCGTTAATGTCTCACAAGAGTGAATAATTTGCCAACATCTTATGTTGAATTCCAAATCCTTCACCTACTGGCTATTAATGGTAATTTTAGGTTATAGTTATTAATTTAAATATTCATCTGACTTCCAAATAGTGTATTTTATGAGACTCAATCAATTCATTGGCTATCATTTCCTTTATCCAAGGTGATGCCCCGAGGTCTTTATACAGTTAAAGCATTATTTATGATTATCTTTGATAATCTTGATAGCCAAATCTAATTGATTGCACCAACCTACACTTCGTGCCGCTTTAATCATGGTAAACCCCAACAAATGGTGCTGCCATGTGAGGCATATTATTGTTAAATGCCAACAAGATAATGTTTCTATTTCTAGCAATCTTATTTATATGTTGGACTATTATGTGTTGTGGTTTTCAGAGTGGGAGGTACCAAACAGTTTCAGCGGAAACTCAAAGTGAAAACGATGTTCTAGGATTGCCTAAATCTCTCTGAATTCTTTAAGGAGATAGTTTTGGGCAATTTTTCTTACTTACCTACAGTCAGTGTTACCGGCGCCAGCCCTAGGGGAAGCTGGGCGGTAGCAAACTGGCACACAGCTAAGGTTAGACTATGTAGCCTAAAGGTGTGGTGTAGCTGTGGAGAGGCGAGGGGGAGACACGTTAGTCTTGCCACAGCTTGTTTAATTCTTAAGCTGCACGTGCGCTGCGTCCCTCTCATCCCCACAGTAGCGCTTACCGCACCCTCTAGTGGTTTGGATGTACCCAAAGTAAAAGACACATTAGAAAAATACAAAAAAATAGAGGGGGTGTCTGTTTCTACATGAAAGGTTATATGTAGCGTTTTTCAACCTACTACACTCTCCCCTGCTTTAAGAGATGACTCCGGCATCTTATACTAAGTGTCTCAAGTTCTCTTCCACAAAGCCTTGGTGGTAGGCACTACCTTGGTCTAGAATTGAAAACCAGGTTATCCAGCAAGTCTTGAATGCGTGGGAGTGGATGGCGATCAGGGATAGTTTTGCGATTTAACCCCCGAAAATCAACACATAAGCGAAGTGACATGTCCTTTTTTCTCACACAGACCACTGGTGAGGAATAGGGAGATGTGGATTTCCTAATCCAGCCATGGTCAAGCAGTCTTTGAACAAAGTCTTTCACTTCCTTGTACAAGGGTTTTGGAATGGAGTTGTAGTATGTTTGGACAGGCACATTGTCTGTGAGATTGATTTTGAGTTGTAGACTCGGGATACAGCCAATGTCTGAGTCAGTTTTAGCAAAAACTTCAGACTCCTCAAATAGCATATCCTTTACAGTCTTTTGATCAGCCTCGTTCAAATGTGACAAGTCAACAGGCAGATGCCATTTTTCACTTTTCACTTGAGTGTCCTTTGTTGTTTGGCATTGGTCACTGGTTTTCTGCATAGAACTGAGATTGACAGAACATGTGTTTACATTGGTTTGTTGGTCTGAGTTTGAACTGTCTGAAACACAGTTTACGGGTCTTACTTCAGTGACTTCTTCATTTCTGCTGGTTCGGCCTGAAGCAGCGAAACCTCTTGGTGGTGTGTTGATGTCTCTGTCTTGTCCAGGAGAGTAGTTGTGGGGTAAGGAGTGGAGACCGTGCTGAAGTGATGACAAAGTGACATTTTCTCCTGGGGTAGTGGGAGGAACAGTGTTGGGATGAACCGGTGCTGAAACAGAAACGGTGGTCTGGTCTTCCCTCTGGCTATGAGCAGGATCCGTTGCAGCTGTAGATCTCAGTAGGTTGGCGATCAGGTCATCTAGTAGGAGCAGTTGCGACATGCCTTCATCCTCTAATGACTTGAGCTTGTCACCTCTTAGGTAGTCAACAATTAGATCATACAAGTCAGTGTTACTTAAGATCATCCCTAAACCCATTTTTCCAACTATTTTTCCGAAATTGCATGCCAAAGTAGATTGAGTATATCTTAATAACCACAAAGGCTATATGCATAATCTTGGTCTCAAATGAAAGGTAAGACCTGTGAGATTACAATAG